>OY723396.1:9127385-9511573 GCA_963210295.1 Ophion ellenae
CAAGCTACGACTCACATGACGATAAATTTTGCATCGTTAGAATAAAACGATGTTTTTTCTTTTTTTTTTATTTTTTATAATTTTATTTACCTTTGTTTTATTTTTAGGGTATAGTATAGTTCTTCATTTCCAAGTATACCCTTGCAGGTTTTTACACAGCCCCCCCCCCCCCCCCCCCCCTCACCGTACATTGATACGCTTTTACACGTTTTCTCCTTTTTTGTTACCATTTGTCTTTCGCCCTTTTTCTCCTTTATGCTTTCTTCTCACCATGCATTCGAAGGCTCACAACTCTTTGATCGGTTTCCCTTTCATTTCTTTATTAATTTTTCCTTTCAGTGCCTCCCCCTTGTAGCCTCTTCGCCACTCTTCCAAACCATCGACCACTTCATTATTATTTTTTTTCTTTTGTTTGCCGGCATTTCAAGAATGTGCTTCAAACTTTATTTTTTCTTCCTACAACCCTGGCATAGAGTATTTGGTCTTTTTGCCTCTTTTTCCTATACTTCCACATCTTAACCTGGCCCATGTTTCTTCAATTCTTCCCTCTATGCCCTTTACTTCGCGGTACTCTCCAACTTCTATACGTTGTTTTCGATGTTTGTACTCCCTACAATACGTCGAATACTCAATTTTTTTTTTATTTCCAGTCCCCACTTCGATGGTTTTGTATGTAATATCGCTCTGGCTTCTTCTTTCAAACTCTTTTTCGGCCACCTATCTTCGAGCATTTTCATTACCTCATGTTTTATTTTAATACTACTTTTTTTATCTTTATTTAAAAAAAAAAATTCTTAATTTTTATCTTTATCTCATCTCTTTTCTTAATTTTTTAAAACTTATCTTTATTTTCATTCCATTTATTATTATTATGCTTATTATTTACTAAAGCCTTTTCACGAATTAAGGTCATAAATCTGCAAAAAGAATATTGGCAAACGTTTGAGTTATCTTCACAGCCTAAATCGGCCAAAAAAGTTGAGGAAATAAAAAAAAATTGCAGCATTTCGACCATGCAAACTTCAACGTCGGCTTACACCGTTGCACGGAACATAGTTTCTCGAAAAATGCAAAAGAGAAAGGGTAAATTGCAGTTGGCAACGCTCCGCAAAGATCGTCACAACTTGCTTCATTCTTCGGAACTCTTACAAAATCCATGTCGCGAATTAAAATCAAAACCCTAGCCTTTAGAACTACGGCCTACAGAAACGTATTTTTTTTTCAATTGGCACTCGTGCAGAAGAGTACCAAAAATAAATTGTGCAATCAATGCACTTTTAACACGCGCTCAACCGTTTCCTGTTTATTTCCGTTTTTGCTTTCGATCTATATCCAGACACTTTTTCTTTCGCTTTTTATTCAGTACAGAGACCTGCTAACTTTACACATCACCAGCAACAGCAAAAATATTTATTATAATAAATAACAGCTTATAATTTGTCAATGTAAAAGACAAAAAAAAGTGTATTCAGTCACTCTTTCATATATTTAGCCTCGTGTTACAAGAAAAAGGGGTCCTAGCGCACAAACGAGCCTTATCCTCTCCAATTACGAGTGCAAACATTTGTGGCATTCTCGTTGCAGGTCCTGGCGAGAGGGACGAAGTACGACGACCTCAACGAGGTAGCCAAATTGTTCACTATTCACGACGATTGATCGACTTCGGCCGGACGCACCACCCGGGGGGTGTGCGTGAGTTAATTCCGACGACACTTCTCGTTTGCTCAGTCGCTGTCCTGTATATATAAACGTATATATAGACACACATGCATTCGATATATCTATACATACAATACCGGGCAAAATAACTTATGTCGAGGCCCATGCGAAACAAATGGGCCTGTGCGTATTTTATTTTGTCCGGTAAATATATAAATACGTACGTGTGTGTGTCTGTAGGGTGGATCATTTTACGGCCAATTTCTCAAGCAATCGCGAGCCAAAAGAAATATCGAGAGAGGACAGAGAAACGAAAGAAACGGCCAAAAATCGCTCAACGAGATATCAGTGTCGCTGATTCGTCTTGGTATTCCCAAAGAAACAAAAAAAGTCAACACAACGAAAAAATCGGTACTCGCCGATTTTTTTTCTACGCGCCTCTCTTTGCCCCCGCGAATCGTACAAACGAAAGAAGGCAAATGTGCATTTATTAGCTCGTCCGTTGAGAACCCGTTCGCATTGTTACAAAAAACGAAAAATAAAGATAAAAAGAAGGGAGACGGAGATAAAGAAAATAGTTTGATTCATCGAGACGATTTTCCGAATCGGGTGCCTCGTGGCGATCTTACAAGAATAATAATCTGATTGTTCTTTTGTGGATTTACAAATATTATTGTTGGTCGGCTGAGACGGGCCTCCTTTGCGACATGGTCGGCAGGACCCTGTTCCTGTAGCGCTTCCCGAGCCGGTCGATGAACGAGATGTGACGGTGGCAACGATAGTCTCCAAAGTACTGCGAACCAAACACAGAAAGAAGAAGGATCCTTCCATTGACAAGATTCAAGCAATCTCGTGCTTTCTTTCAACGAAAAGTATATCAGGGTTGTTACGCATATGGAAAACAGGGAAAACTCAGGGAATTTTTTCCCTCCTGAACCAATTGGAGAAAAGTCAGGGAATTTGGGAAACCCTCTGGAATTTTCTTAGAATTTACTTTTCGCAAGAATTACGAAAAATGAAATCGCCTTGGCAATGAAACTGAACAGTATGAAAGTAAATATTTTATATATTTTTAATATTTATATTATTCTTCATTATATACAAAGAAAAGTTATGTCAGTGCCAAACACTGCGAATTGAAACAACTGAAAACTAATTTACGGTAAAGCTCTGTACATTTGCATTCGATCTGTCAATACACAACCACATCATTATTATTATATATAAGTGTTTATATCTATTTTTTTATTTATTGTCACCGGTATAACAATTTTTGTTCATTACGAAAAACAGGTTCTGTATTTGCTATTAATGTATTTTTTTACTGTACAATGTTTAAATTATTTTTCGAATTTCAGTTTATAAAAAATTTATTTCAATTTTTAACATTTCCATATATTTGATCTTGAAAAAATTATGTTATCCAGTTCAACATAATTTTTCAATAGAAGGATTGAATTGAGAATTTCCTTTGTTGTTTCAAGTCGGTTAAAAAAGTGATGTTTTTTTTAACAAAAATGATTCATTGTTATTTCTACATATATCATTTTTCCCGTATAGTTTGTTACGTTTACAAGTAATAGTATGGTTGAAACGAGACTTGACTTGTGGTCTTTAACAAATATATATTTGATGAATTGAAATTAAATATATATTTGATGAAAACAAAGTGTTCTTTATTTAACCGTAATCTGGGTCATTTGCCAAACTTGAAATTTTTGCGAAACCTGTATGGAAAACCTGGTAAAGTCAGGGAAATTCTGAGTCAATAATGCGTAACAACCCTGTATGTTTATCTTGTGATTTATCAGCGATCTTTCGCGACTCACCATGTGGTCCGGCCACATCCTCTTGTTCGCAATGTCCTCCATCAGACGGGCCTGGGAGTGATGCAGCAACGAGACGCAGTAATAGACCACGTAGTCGGCCGAATGGAGAATACATATAGCGATGAAGTGAACGATCTCTGGCCACGGTAGTAGGCCCCAAAAACACTGCGACATCAGCCTGTTGCATATCATCCACCAATGAACGCCACAATTGCTCTGCGAATTTTACAGTTCGGACGATATTTTTTGGATATTTTCCATCTGGGTATATATAATTTATAATATATGTATAATCATAATATATTGGAAATAATAATAATAATAATAATAATAATATATTGAATAATAATAACAATATTGTTAAAGATAAAAATAATTTTGATTTAATATTATTATATAATTGAAATAATATTGTTGATAATAATGAGTATTGTTATTATCATTACAATATAATCTAATATAATTATTATATAATTAATGTACCTTGAGTGCCCAATTCACCGCGGGCAGTTCCTCGTCGATGACGTCTTCAAGATGCTGGCCCAGCAAGCATTGCGTTGCCATTTCTTCCTCGTTGTTGCGATCGATGGCTAGGCCGAACGTCGGCCACATGAACATCGCCGTCGGGAACCTTACAATTTTTTCGACAAATTTTTTGCATCTGGTAACAAAACAGGGAAAAGAAGAACATTAAGATTCATGGAATTTTCCAATGACAACGGTAGTCTGACCGTCGAGGGTCCGTGATGATGAAGTATAACTGGATTGTGCGCGTCGCGGGAGCGGGTGCGCGAAATGACGACCAAGTTTTCAACCTGAGACCCTCGACGGCCTATGATGAATTTTGGGTTAGCTCGAGTCAAACTGTTCATCATTTACGGTAAAATTATGCATGTGCCTTTGGGACAATGCGCTCGAGGGCTTCAAGCCCGCGAACGGGTTGAACAAAGGGTGGAGCATTTTTTTTATAGTAGCAGGATTGATTCGCAACCTACTGAGGCTCTTTTGTACATACATCTGTAAATATTTGTGGAGATTGGTGTGGAAAATATCGAAAAAATGTTACTTTGAAGTTTTTGAGCTCTTTTTGCTTACAAAGTTGAGGGTTCGACAAGAACTCTGTGATATTCGTAATCAGTGGAATATTTCCTATTAGATAGACCTTTGAAGTCGTTTAAAAGTCGAAAAAACGATTTTCGACCATTTTGGCCACTTTTCCGGAATCGCCAAAATTGGGAAATTTCAAACAGCCGTTGCATTGATTCTATTTGAGTAACTGAGCTTTGTTAAGGAGGGGGGTTGAAAAGGATGTTGATAGATTTAGAGAATGCCGTCGGATTAATCCCAATATCTAAATTGGTTTTCGTGGAAAGTGCACCTGAAAAGTGACAGCAAAGGGGCAAAGTGATTTATGGGCAAATTAGCAAAGATCAATAATCTGCCTTTGAAATTTTGCCAAAAATCGAGAAACCATCGGAACTCCCCGAATCAAACGGCATTTTAAAGAGAAAACTATTACAAAGTGAATGAGCACAAAGCGGAGTTCCAAATTGAAACAGAAAAAATATGATCGATAATTCAGTGAAACAACTTATTTTTGGCCGAAGTGGGGCAAACTATCTTTAGCCCATTAAATTTTTTTTTACAACGACGTGTTTTATATACATACGCATCTACTTTGCCTTCGCAAACAATAAAGACCGTTGCCAAGAACCAGTCGAATCCTCCAAAATTATTGGGTCGAGCGTAATTGATGAATTTGTGGGCCGCATGAAAAAACGTTTTTATATCATTCCCGGCCTGTTCCACGTTCTCGAGCGGGCTGTTCTCCTCGGCGTAACGGAGAACCAGTTCAAAGCACAAATTCTCCTCGTCCGACCAGTCCGCGGGTTTTTCAGCTTCATCGGCCTCCTCACTGTCCCACTTGAAATTGTCGACCCATTCGGCTGTGGGAATTGCCTTCTGCATTTGATCCAGCAGATCTATGAGAACCGAGCTCTGCGACGTGAACAAAGAGGAGATTGATTCGAATAAAAGGGTCGTCGTTAGAGGCAACGAGGGTTTGAAAGTGGTTTTTCGATGTAGGCAAATTTGGCAGTTAATAAAATATGGCGAATAAAAAGCAAGTTTAATTTTGTTACGTACCTTCATGGGCTCTGGTGAGTTTTTGTAGGCTTTTCTCACCTCGAGTACCCAACCGCTATCCCTCAGCCCGGGCTTGCTGTTCTCCAGCAAATCGCTCAACTCCGAGGACGAAGAAGAGCTCATCCGCCTGGAGGGCTCTCGAAGCGGTCGGGACTCAGCGGGCGGCGGGAGTTCCGAAAACAGCACGCACTCCTCGTCGATCATCGTCTCGGCCGTCATCGGCTCGTCAAGCTTCTGCCTCACGTAGTAACAACCCGTGAGGATCCGATGACGCAACAGGCTGCAGGCGTCCTTCACGTGCACGGTCCTCGTTTGACCGTCCTCGTCGAATTCGTGAACGGACACCTCTTGAAGCTTCAGCATATGATTCTGGCGATTTGTGAAACAGCAGAGGAAAAAACAATATCCTTGATACAAAAAAACAGCAAGAAAAAGTGGACTCAGTGGAGAAAAAAAGATCGTCCGACTGGATCTTACTTGAAAGTCGCAAAAGTTTAAGAGATAAACGTAGATATCGAGATTCCAAACGAAGGCCTCGATCGCCAGGAGTCCGAGATAATGGTACTGGGAGTCCATGCTAGCCGAGTGCTTTATCAAATCCCGCAGGCTACGAGGATAACTGTACTCGTCATTGGCGTCGCCGTAACCAGAGTCCGCCATGAATGCGATGAAACCTGAAGGAAATTAAGATGAAACCCAAACATAATGAAGAAGGAGAAACCTAAAGCAATTTCCTCCATACGTCGTGGCAAAAGATGAGGAAGAGGATCAAGAAATGCAAGATGGTACGTTCATTCAATTTTTGAATAATAATAATGTAAAAAATGAATAATATATAGTATTCCAACGGCTGCGTGACATCTGATCCGACCACAAAATATCCGAAAGACAAAACATCCGCGAGACAAAATCCTAAATCTCGTCCACCACATCAACGGGGTCGCGTGCAAAACACCTTTGTGGGGTGTGTGAGATAGTGGGGTGGGGGCATAATACGAATTCCTTCATTGAACCTAAACAAACAAACCCAAACCAACAAACCAAAACAAACAAACCCAAACATATGCGTCACATATTAATAATTTTCCTCCTTTTTATGATGGAATAAATTCCAACGGCATGACTACACTTGACATGGAATAAATTTCAACGGCATGACTGTACACTTTAAACTGTATATAATATCAGCAGATATTTTGTCATGAGGATATTGTGTCGCGGATGTTTTGTCGTCGGGTCAAAACGCGTGTTACCATTCCAACAATATTACACCATTTGAAACAAATCGGAAATGTTGAGAAGCTGGAAATCGGACATTACATATTTAATGAATATTGCAATATACAAAGATAAAGAATCAGAAATTACAGAGCTAAAGGCAATAAAGATATGCGTTGTGCATAGTAACATAATTTCATAATGCAAACCCAAATAAGCCCATTTTTAAATATTACCATTTAAAATCGACGTTTCCAATATCGTACGTACATCTGGTGCTCAACGACAACGACGAGAGCACGTGAACGAATCTCTCGAGGTTCGTGTTATCCCAAGGATCGTGAAAGTTTTGAGGATCCTCGAGTAGCATGGAGATTTCCTCGAGGGCCGTGGACAGAGATTGTGGCGCGAGATCGTTGATGATCCTACTGCCGAGATCGAAGTAAGCCGCGGACGATACGAAGCTGACGATCTCGCTGGAACTCCACGGCGCTCGGAGTGGTGCTATTGAGCCGCGTATCAGTTCCTGGAAGACTGTGGACTCGTCGACCAAAATTCCAAGACCCAGTGGACATGCTGCGATCTTCAATAGCATGCTCTTTGCCGCGCTGCAAGGAGAACATCGACGATTGGGTTCGATCATTGAAATTATTGTTACTAGGTGGTTGGATATGAAAGCGCCCGGTGGCTTTAGGTAGACTATTTTCTCGAATTAAGCGTTGTCAATACACATGACGATAGAGTCCCGCTAGCAAAGAAAGCCGCCGGGGAAACGCATCGTTTGCTAGAGGAAGTGTATGCCCAACAGGCTCCATCGAGTACAAGGTGCAAAACCTGCATTGCTGCATCCAAAGTCGTGATTTCTCTATGAACAACGAGGAGCCCGTAAGACCACCCAAAAGAGGAATGTCTTGTATTACGAGCTGCTGAAAGCGTCGGAAAGCATCACTGGGGATCTTTATCGCAACTGATACTCTTGGAGCGAGCTCTGTACGAGAAAAGGCCGGAATGGGAGAATCGCCATGACAAGTTGATTTTGCAGCACAACAGTGTCAGGATATTGCTCAAGGATACTCAAGTGCTTAGAAGGCGCGAATTCCGAGTACCTGTCGAGGAACTGCGTTCTGCTCTCCTGTCCAACCGCGTACTTGTCCATTTTACCGTACAGATAAGCGAGAGCGGGAAAAAGTTCTTTCCTCATGCTAGTCTCGAGTACGCGTCGAATCTCGTGAACGCAAAAGGCGCGTCCGAGGAAGCCGAAGATCTCGGCGACGTGTTCGACGTTCATGACAGCGAACGGCTGTCCAAGTAGTGTCGCGACATGTTCCAGGGCGACAACCGCGGGACAGTGACGTTGCTGATGCCGTTCGTCTTCCTCGTCGTTGTGTTCGGCCGACCTGGTAGGGCGAAGATCGCTCGCCTCATCGGTCAAGAACGGAATCCCCGTCTTACGCGTCAGCATATGCCCGAGGATGTCGAGCGTGTGAGGCCACATTTTCGTCTCGGTGTTTTTTTTCCTCGCAACTGGCGCCACAGCGAGTCGATAGAATTTCCCGTCATGCGGAAGGCTTGAGTGCTCGAGGATGTAGCGAAGAGCACGACGGGCGGTCTCGTAGACGCCGCCATTGGAGACGATAGCGGCGGATGAGGCAAGGCTGTTGAGCGAGGACACCAGAGCAACGGAGAAGTCTTCGAACGATGCTGAGGACGCAGCCTCGAAAGGGCTCTCCGCCAGGAGTGCACGCCCTGCCGAGTAGCTCGTCAACCGAGCGAGCAAATTCAAGCCGTGAAGGTGACCGAGGATTTCGACCGTCTCGCCCGAGACGAAAACTTCCGGTGGCTCGTCCCTGATCGTCATGCTCGTCATCGTGTCCGGTGCTCGCTCGAATCCTCGGGCCACTGTGCTCAGCACGGCCTGCAGGAAATCCGGTGAGCGGGTCAACGCACGCGCCAGCGCTCTCCTCGTCGAGATCCCGTGGATCCATCGCGCGCTCCAACTAGCCTCGGGCTCCAATACCGCCAGGATACTCGCCGCTTCGAGGCTCTTGTTCTGCGCCACCGCGCTCCCTGGACTTTTTCGAGGACTCAAAAAAACGACGAATCGCTCGATCAAATCCTCCAACGTTTTGTCCACCGTTCTACTACCTCCAAGGCACTCCTCCTGATGGCGGAGCATCAATCTCATCAGACGGCAGAGCTTCTCGTGCGTGAATACCTTGAAGTTGATCCCGTTCGTGTGTTGAGATGGCAGTGCCTCGTTGAGCCTGTTCCGTGGCCGACATTGAACCTCGAACGATCGCACGAGATTCTCGTGGGCATCCTGGGCGCGCGAGGTATCGAGGAGCTTCGCGTGAACGCGCAAACTCGCCTGAATGTAATACATTTATGTACATATTATCGTTATTATTTTAGAACGACGTGAAATAATAACAATAATGGGGATCGAGCCTAAGCCCCTGGAGTAGGAGAATGTTTCTCAATGCAAACTGAGAAAAGCATTGCCCCGAGCAGTAAAATCTAATAATAATAATACCGTATGCTGTTATATTTATCATTTTCTAATGTTAATAATGAAAGTAGTGACAATTATTATAATATAAAGATGCTATTGGCCCGAGAAATGTCTGAGAGAGGAGGCGAAAGGGATGCAAAACGGAAACGCGACCAAATCGGAACGGGAAGTGAAAGAAGCCGTGAACCAGGCGGCAGAAGGACAGATAGGAGACACACTAAGGAGGAGTAACAAAGAAGAATGGGCGATGAAGACCGGGAGGGCAGTGCAGAACATGGCAGACCAGGAAATATAGAGGAACTGGGAGAAAATTGCGAGATCATATTGCATTGAATGTAAAAACGAGAAGAAAGAGGTAAGGATGGAGGAGTACTGGGGAAAGGACCTATGAAGGAAGAAATCCGGGCAATATGGGCAAGGATGAAGTGTGGAAGCGTGGGGAAGGAGAAGGGAATCAGCAGAACGAGGTGCAGAGTGTGCAGGAGGGAAGAGGATACTGTAACGCACATATAAGAAGTGGAGGAGGCAATATCACAAAGTGAGGACGACGCGGCAAAGAAATTTCAACGATGGGCAGGGTAGCAACGGGGTGGATTAGGGCGTTAGAAGGGCAGGAAATAGTGGATGTGAGGTAGTAAGACAGTTTGAAAAGCAAGCAAGGAAAAGAGTCGAGGAGAGAGGGCGAGAAGACTAGTAGCAATACGAAATGGAAACAGACGGACTGTCGTAAAAATATCGTAAAAATATCATGTAAAAAGGAACTGGATGACTGATGGGAGGTTTTAAAAACCCGCAAGGGTATACATGTGGAATACACTACTACTACTACGATTCTAAAATACAGCAATAAAAATATCAGTGATTACTATTATATTGTATATCATTTTTTTTAACATAGTGAACAATAAAAATTTATAAATTAAAAAAAACTGGGTTGTGGTAGGTGGCCAAAAAAATGCCTAAAGGAAGAAGTAAGAAGAATTATCAAGGGTAATCCATTAAAATGGGGAAAAGAAATCAAAGAAACAATGGAAAGCATGGGTGAGGAAATCTGGCAAGCTGTATGGAATAAATATGTAAAGGAACTGGAAAAAACAGACAGAGGCATAAAAATTGAAATTCAACAAGAAATTCGATGCAACTGGAGCGAAATTGGTAGGTCAATATACTGCAAGGAATATAAACATGGGAAAACAGATATACACATAGAGGAATATTGGGAGGACAAGATGAGTAGCGGAGAATCAAAAGAACCGCGGGCAAGGATAAGATGTGGAAATGTCGGGAAAGACAGGAAACAACCGTGTGTAGAATATGCAAGCAGACAATTAAACATTTAAGACCATTTTTCAAGTCTACGGAAGTTAAGGGAAAACTAAACCAAGGAATAGTCAATAAACTCGAGCAATGATTGAGGGTTAGAGAAATGGACTGAAAAATCGAAGCAGAACTGAAAGTCCAACCGGCAAAGTAATTATGCGATTACATTAGACAATTTGAGAAACTAGCAACTGAAGCAGGGCCTAAACGATCAATCATATTGCACTATATTACGAATTGCGCAATGTTGTTGACCGTTGAAGGCTAGCATTGAAGATTGCGCAATGATTGAACAAACGTTTGAGCGAGTTTAAATATTATTGCACCGCGTCGAATTAGTATTGCGCCATATACTTGCTCACGCGAAAACATTGACGCTTATGCGCTGTTGAAGTTATTGCGTGGTAATAATTGATCGTTTGGGTTCAAGGTGTTATTCAATATTATTGCACAATGTTATTGTAGATCTAGGGCCCGCCTAAGATAGCTATACGAAAATCAATGTAAAATAATTTACGTAAATGAGAAGGAAGGGCATTTATATAAACACCCTTTAAAAGGGTATAGAAGGAATACAATACTACTACTACTTTTGTATATCAGTAATAATGAACATCTAACCATAATACTAACAATGCAATGTTAAACTATACTTATAATTCTCTAAAGACTCTAATAATACAAATATATTAAGCAATATAATAGCATACTTAAATATAATAATAATGATAATAATAACTGCGCATTTTTTGATTATTATTATTTTGGAACAACAAATAGTCAACCAAATAATAATGATAACGAAAAATGATATACACATAATAAATAATTAATAAATGATATAAATATCTGTAACACGCTAACTCGCCTCGAAAACAGGACGACTCTCGTCATTGATACCCTGCTCAAGATTCCTCAGTAAAGTCGCCCAGAACTCCTCGTTGCCGAGATTAATCGAGTCAGCGTCGAGGAGCGTCTCGTAACCGGCCAGTCTCACGTGTACAGGCTTGTCCTCGCTGATCTTTTCGACGGCACTGGCGTAACGATCGTCCGGACTGCTCTTGCAGGGACTGCTCCAATCGTCGACGGTGAGCTCACTACCGAAAGAGAGAGGCACCGATGGTCCCGTATCCGTCAGTTTGGCACTTCCGTAAATCGGAGACGACGCATATTCCTCCTGATATTCCTCCAGGTGGCTGTCCCTCGTGACGGACGCGACGAAATCCTCGAGCTCGCGAGACGCGGCCAACTCCTCCGCCACCGAGTACACGCTTCTCTCTCGATCCAATTCGTTCCTTACACGCTCCTCGAATTCCTCGCGTAAACGTTTTCGAATCCACTTGCGAAGCGTCGCGGACGCTTCCATGTCGGCGAGGCGGTCGACCGCCAATTGAGAGGACTCAAGGTGCGAGCCGCGGGTGAGCGCAATGTTTTCGAATGGGTTGCCCGGACAACCCGACCGCCGTCACCATTGGTAGATACAAATTGTCCGTACAAATTCTGCTCCTGGGTCCAGTTTTTCGTCGCGGTCGATTAATTTTACAAAAAACTAACTTGTAAACGCTTTGGGCACGAGAAATCGAACAATCGATGCAATATTTTTGCAATATTTTTTCTCCAAATATATTTTTCTTTCTCGAAATTACTGTAGGGCTTGACTCGCTCAGTTTGCGCTGCCTTGAGGATATTTCGCGGAGAACTCCGCGGCCTGGCACGTAACACTTTTCTTTAGTCATGGATCAATTGAAATAATAATTATAACAATAATATGGAAAATTTGTCGGCGCGTTTATCGAGAAATCGTTTACTTAATTAATATTTATAAATCAAGATCATTTCCTTTTATTTCGTGCGGGATGAATTCGTTTATTTTTCCGAACACGTGATTTTTCTCAGAATTGTCTGAATATTCAGAAATCCCGTTTTTTAAATTTCCTTAAAACAGAATTTAGAAAACGTGCAGTTTAATTATGTTACAATCTGATAATGATAATATCGAAAAGATTAGATTTGAATAAATAGTGTGTCTATTTCGTGAATTTTTTTTTGAGATTATTTCGTTTATTTTACCGAACACGTGATTTTTTCAGAATTTTCGGAACACGGAAACTAACAATGAAAATAATAATAAATGATTACTATTGTTAATTTCTGTGTCTATTATTTATTTAATTCATAATTATCAATGGTTAGATTTATCATTATCATTGTCAATTTGCGTGTTCAGAATGCGCCGAAAAAAATCGCACGTGTACAAAAAAATTAACGACATAATTGGAAAGAATTTGACTTCAATTAAAATTTTTAATAATTCTTAAATTAAAAAAGAAATGTTTAACAAAATGCTGCATAGCATATTTTCTGAAAATCCCACTTTTCGTTATTCTTTTTAAATGATTTCGTTCATTTTTCTGAAGAAACACGATGTTTCTTCAAAATAGCCTTAAGAAATTTTAGTTTCAAAAAGTGGATTCGAAGCTTTATTTATGAAGCTATTCTTCGAAGCCAAACGACCTGAGAAGTGTAACGCAAAACTTCTCAATGAAGATGAAAAAGCAGAAAAATAGTGAAAAAGATGTTCACGTATTCGGAAAAATGGAGAATTTAATTTTCAATGACAAAAAATGAAGTTTGTTACTATTCTTCTTTCGAGTCTTTTTAGAAATACATTGATAAGCTTTTGGCGCTATAGACACTGAAAAATCGATCTTTTTGGCATCTTCCTCATCGATTCCTTTCGGCTCGTTGTTCTCGAAGAGTTTCAGCCGAAAGACTGCCTGTCGTCTCTTCCGTCGTATAAAATGAATTAAAAAAATATTTCTACGTATTACAAATATCCCTTGCGATTCTCGTCGTGCAGCTATACACTGTAATAATGTCGGACCAAAATTCTACGAGGATCGAGCGGTAATAATTCGGTGAGTTGTTTTTTTGCTCGTTAACGACTCGCGTTGACCAAGATATTCGGTGCTTTTGAGCGCAATGCGTAAATTCCACCCTGCAGCGAGCATACTCCTGCTATGTTGCACTTTATGAGAAAATCTGCAAACTGACGAACAATCGGATTAGTTTGTAAATCGATTTAAACACTCTCCCCCGCGGCTCCCCTTAAGGTTTTTGCTGCGAAAATGCTTACAAGGGCATTGTTCTGATCGTGAGGTCCGATTATGACCACCAAGCGATCCTTCTGGTCGGCGAGCGATTTCGCCTGAGGGCCCAGAGTATCGATGTGAGTATGCGACAGTTGTACGCTCGAGAAGGGTATATTGATGCTTCCCCTAACGGCGCTGCGCTCGAATCTGCAAATTCGAGTGAATCGAGTCAAAAGATAACAAAAAATATTCGCGCAGATTGAAAAAAGAAGCAACGAAATTACAATCGACGGCAATCAATTTTGATTCGTTCGTGAGATTGAACTGGCAACCGCCTCGTGGCTGTTAAGGGAGCTTTCCAGTGTGAAATTTTCAAAAAATCGATTATTTTTTTTTTGCTTTATCGAATAGTATACACTCTTCCGAATATTCCCTGAAATTTTCATGCCGAAATTCAGATTATTTCGGTTACTGTACAGCATTTGTTGGAAGAAGGCAACGGTCGGCCGTCTGCCGTTTTCTCGAAACAGCATTTTTCAAAACGGTGTCCAACTTGGAGGGCAGAGTTTTAAAGCTATCGAGTTGAATTTTTTACACAATATTCTTAACGTCATTGTTTATCGTGCTATGGCAGCTTTTTTTTTGACATCTTCCTATTTTTTTGTAAAAAAACTGCCAAAAAAATGCTAAAATCGATACTTTTTGTTCAAACCGGCGCCATTTTTGCAAAAAACAAAAAAGCCTCCATAGCACGAAAGCCAATTATATACCGATCAATAATCTTTTTGTGTTTTTTGTTTCAGATCAAAATTGTGACCCCCAACGTGGACACCACATCCAAGTGCATTTTCTGCAACAATTGTTTCATCATTTTTATAGATATTAATAAATAAATAAATCGATCTTTAAAAAATTGTTTTGTATTCTTCAATACCCAATTAATATACAAAAAAAACCAGACCGATTAGATTATTTTTTCTTTAAAAAAAAATCGCGAAAAACAGCGATTTTTCGGGCTGTCACACTGGAAAGCTCCCTTAAATCTTCTGGCCCAGACGACATTTTGGATATAAACGCTATCGGAATCTTTTTATTTGCGTTATAGAAAATTTGTTCTCGCGCAAGGGTTGGAGAATGGTGGGACTGAAAATATCGTGACCATTCGATTTTTCATTGGACGCTGGACGAGCGTGGCCAGCGAAAAATAAAAAGTGAGCGATCTTAGTTGGCGGAACGAAGTAATTTCCGTTTTTGAGTCTTCATCGATGAGCACGCTCCTTTTGTTGAACTTACTGAATATTATTTCGTATGTCGACGACTATAGTTCTGTCCTGAGTATCGTTGGCGAGTTCCAAAAAGTCCTCGATGCTGATTCGCGGCATTCTGTCGGTCTCGGGCTCCGGCTCGCTCCAGTTGGTCGCCTGCGAATAATTACGATGGATCTATCATTTCCACGGTTTTCAGTCCCACCTAGTTACATTTAACTAGTTACTTAACCCGGATAGTTACACGTACCCAGTACGAGGTGTGCGCTAGTAAGTAACTATTTAGCTAGTTACGTCACCCGGCCAGTGATACTTCCTTAAAACCAGGGGGGGGGGGGGGGCTAGTAACAAGTTACTTTACGCGGCTTTTTACAGTTTTTCAGTGCCGAGACCAAGTCTCGCCTAGTTACTGTTTAACCTGGATAGTAACATTAACTAGTTACTTAGCTAATAACAAGTTACTCAGCTAGGGACTAGTCACTTAGCTAGTTGCTACTTAGCTAGTCACTAGTTATTTAGCTACTTCCTAGTTACTCAGCTAGTCACTAGTTACTTAGTTATTATAGTTACTAGTTTTTTTTTTTTTTTTTTTTTTTTTTTTTTTTTTTTAAGAGGTTTCAAAAATCTTCAATAAGACACCGACCGGGTGGTATTTGTCGGTAGTGCCAGATTTTTACTGGCTAAAAACATTCCTCTTTCCGCCCCTCCTGTTGGGAGGGGGGCCGGGCTGGAAACCGCTTTCGCATTACTTCAGCCCGACCTGGGGTGCGCCATTAGGCGTGTGCGGTGGTTGGGTGCTCCAGCTTCTTGGCTTTCAGCACATTTTCTGCGAAGCTCATAATCGCTTGCCACTTTATCTCAGAGTTGATGATGTGGGGGATTATGTTTTCTGGGCTAAGCATGGCTCCAATGGCTCTTTCGGCATTGTTTCTTTCCATCACCCATCTACTACAGTGGAAGAAGGTGTGGTAGGCATCGTCGATGTTCTCCGGGCAGTAGTTGCACATAGGGCTACCTATTTTTCCCATGCGGTGCAAGTAGGCGTTGAATAGGCCATGCCCCGTGAGCAGTTGCGTGAAGTAGTAGTTGGTCTCTGCGTGTTGAGAGCCAACCCATGCTTCTATCGTTGGGATCAGTTTGGCTGTCCATCTCCCTGTGTCGGCGCTTTGCCATCTGCGTGTCCATTCTCCATACGTCTGTTTCCGCTCAAGCTCTCGGGATGTATCGTCGAGGGTGCCTGCTGAGCGTCGTTCTTGTAGTCTTTTCCGTTCTTTCGCCATGAGGTCAATTGGTATCGTCTTGGTTATAACTAGGATTGCCGCTTCCGAAGTTGTGCGGTATGCACACGCGACTCGGAGGGCGGCTCGTCTTTGTATTGCCGCGAGTTTTCGTCTATATTTTTGCTGGGTGAGTTGGTCTGCCCAGATTTCGGCGCCGTAGAGTATCACAGAGTGTACCACGCTCTGCAGCAGTCGCCTTTTGGCATATCGAGGCCCTGAGGTGTTGGGCATTATCTTCGACAGGCTCGCCACTATTTTGTTTGCCTTTTCGGCCGTTCTGGTGAGGTGCTCGCAGTACGTTAGCTTTTCATCGAGCTGGAGACCCAAGTACTTTAACGAGGGTTTCGCTACGACGTTGGTTCCACCAATGTTTATCGTAAACGGCTTTTCGAACCAGCGTTGTCTGGTAAGGACAACCATCTCGGTTTTGCTGGCGGCTAGCTCGAGTCTGTGTCGCTTCAGCCAGTCGCTTAGTCTCTCTACCAGGCAGTCGATTTTCCGGCGAGCGTCCTCGTTACTGTTAGCGAGGACGATTCCGGCCACGTCGTCCGCATATCCGACAAGGTACGTGTCCCGTGTTGATTCCATCCTTAGGAGGTCGTCGTATCGCACATTCCAAAGATCCGGGCCCAGAACAGAGCCCTGTGGGACGCCAGCTGTCACTTCGGTGGTGAGCGTGCCCTCCGTCGTGTTAGATACTAGCTCCCGTTCGCGGAAATAATCGTCTACCATGTCCCGGACGTACTCGTCCACCCCAAAGTCATCCTTCAGTGCGTCGAGCACATCTTCCCAGCTCACGGAGTTAAAGGCGTTTCGGACGTCAAACGTGATGAGTACACCCACTCTTCGGGAGCGGTGGTTCCCTGCCCAGGCCTGTTTTACGATAGACAGGGCTTGGTCTATCGCCGAGACTGTGGAGTGCCGTTTTCTAAAACCGTGCTGGTTATTGGAGAGTCCACCGGCTCTCTCCACCGCAGCGGTTAATCGTGTCTTGATTAGCTTTTCAAGTAGTTTGCCAGCGATGTCAAGCATGCATAGTGGCCTGTACGAGGATGAGGTTATCGGTGGGCCTTTACCTTTGTCGAGCAGCACAAGGCGTTGTCGCTTCCATCTTTTACAGAAGATTCCGCTAGAGAGGCACGCATTGTACATCCCGAGCAGCATCTTGGGAGCTTTTTCAGCGATTTTCTTGATTACGCTCGTTGGAACCCCGTCCGGTCCGGGGGCCTTTCCTGGGTTGAGCGTGCGTGCGGCGTCTTGTAGTTCTTCTGTTGTGAAGAGTGGCGCTGCCGTTCTAGCCCGGTTCTTTTTGGGCGGCCTCCGTGGGTGTCGTGGGAATAGGTCCTCTATGATTTTCTTGGTCGTGGTCGGGTCCATAGGGGGTACGGGTGCTTGCTTGCCAAGTCCCTTGACCGCGATTTGATACGCCTTGCCCCATGGATCCTCGTCTAGTTCTGCGCACAGATTCCTCCATCCTCGTCTCTTGCTGCATTTGATAGCCTTTTTAAGGGCTTTCTTAGCGTTGTCAAATTGGTTGGCCAGTGCATTAGGCTGTCCTGGTTGTCGTCTTCGGTTGGCTCTGACAAGCTTTCGCCGCAGTGCCAAACACTTTTGTCTGAGCTCACTGATCTCATTGTTCCACCAGTAGTTTGGCCGTCTCTTGCATCGGCAGGACCTAGCAGGCATGGATGCATCGCAGGCCGCCGTGATGAGGCTCATCGTCTCCTCGACGAGCGTCTCAGCGTCCAAGCTTTGGTTATTTACGATGGCGTCAATGGTCGTTTGTTTTCCTAGGAGAAAGTCGGTGAGTTTCCGTTCGTCAAGCTTCTTCTCATTCCATCCCTTTCGCTGATATCTGGTTTCGGCTCTGTTTGGCTTAGCGTTGGCGATCCGGAATTGGATATACTGGTGGTCGCTGGCGTTGTAGTCTTCTAGAACCCTCCAGTTCTGGATGGCGGCAGCGGTGTTCGACGTGGCGAAGGTGATATCAATGATAGACTCTCGCTGGCCGGGCCTCCTGAAGGTGGTGGTGTTTCCTACATTGGCGATGACCAGGTCAAGGCGGGCCGCCATGTCCGACACCTCGTTTCCCCTGGTATCGCTGCGGTCCATGCCCCATTCCGTCGATTTGGCGTTGAGGTCTCCAGCGATGACGACTTCCCCCTCGATGTGCCGCACCGCGTCTTCTATTTCGCTGAGTTTACGTCTGAACTCATGGATGCCTTCATTCGGTGATAGGTAGCAGCTAAAGATGGTGTAGCCCTGGAATTTGGCCCAGGCAAAACCGTCACCTTTCCCGGCGTCAATGACCTGTAGGTCTGGGTTTACGATCCAGATAGCCGCCGTGCCGGTGTTGTCTGGGATCCAGCGAGGGGTCGGTATGTTAGAATATTGTTCGGACAGTATGCATACATCGATCCCCTTCTCCGTGATGTGCTGATGCATTAGGTTTTGTGCCGTCCACCCACGCGCCAGGTTTCCTTGAAGAACAGTCGTCATCTTGCCTTGGCTTTTTGAGCTCTCCGATAGCTGTCGCAGTGCCCGGTGCCAAGGATGTGGTCGGTGTTGAGTCCTTCCGTTTCTGCGCATAGCACACACTTGGGTGTTCCGTTGCAGGAGGCGGCTTTGTGATTAGCCTTCCCGCACTTGTAGCAGAGATTACTGCGGTCGGGCCCGGAGCAGTTCCTGGAGACGTGCCCGTATCCAAGGCATTTGAAACACCTCTGGACGGCTTCGTGTAGTCTCACCCGACAGACTATCCAGCCGATCTTGATGCGGTTAGAGGAGAGGATCTTCTGTGCTGTGTGGTCGCTGAGATCGACGAAGGCCATGCGTTGTCCGCGGTTGACATTTTTGGAGAGTCCTATTCTCTTTATGTCTGCATTTTCGCCCAGGTCGCGTATTAGCGCTTCTCGGATGTCGTCCTCGTTGGAGGCGGAGTCGATGTCGCGTATCTCAATCGTGATCGTCGGAGTAAGGTCTTTGACAGCCCCGCTGTTACCGACCGCGGTGATGACGGCTTCCGTGAAAGATTTGCTGTGTTCAGAGCTCCTATCCAATTCCAGCAATATCCCACCGTCTCGGGTCTCTCTGATTGTGCGTATGCACGTATTGTGTTGGTCCGGGTTGACCTTCGTCTTTATATTCTTCAGGAGGTCGGCGTATGTTTTGCCTTCCGCTGGCTTGATGAGGACAGCATTGGAACGTTTGCTCAGTGCCCCTGTCCCCTTGTTTTTGGCCGTCGGGCGGTCTGCGGGCGTGGAGTGGTCTTTGCCAGCAGCTATGGCAGTCTGCTGTGCGGTCGGCGCGTTGGGCGGCGCGTTGGTACGCTGTTTTTTTTGTCGACGGGTGACTAATGCGAAGTCACCGTCTTGGTGCCTTAGCGCGTCCTCTTCTGGGCCTACGGGAGGGCTGTTTGCCGGTCGTTTGCTTCGCGTAAGGCGCGGCGTCGTTTCTGGGCGGCTTGCTCGGAGGAGTTCGTCACGCTCTTTCAGTTTGCCGCGGAGGGCTTCTCGCTCCTCGGTTTCGGCGTGTGTGAGTCTGCGCTGGGCGTCTTTCCAGGTTTTTCGGCTGGCTAGCACGTCGGTGAGTAGCCCAAGTGCTTCTCTGACGCTTCTCGTGACCTCCGTGGGTACGGTGCGTTTCGCTTTGATAGTTTCAATTGTCTCCGTGATGAGCATGTGGAGTTCACTCAACTTGCTATCCTCTTGTCCGATCGCGGTGTCGCGAGCGAACGTGTGTTGCTGGAGCGGGTCGTCGGGTTGTGCGCTTGGCGAGGTCCAGCCTTGGGCGGTTTCCGTTTGTGTGCCTACTTGTGGCAAGGCATAGGGCTGCGCTGTGCCGCCAGTGCCTCCGCGGTTAGAAGGCGCTGTTGTTCGCAGTTGCTCTTCTGATTTGTTTTTATTTTGTTTGTGGGTATCCATGGTTTGATGTGTACTCCAGAGCGAGAGGTCGTCTCCGAACGCGATGCCTCGGGAAGTGGGGGGGTGATCACCCTCACAGCTACCCCCATTGCTGTGGGGGCTTTTGACCATTAAGGCGGGAATGGTCATCCGCCCCGGCCGTACACCCTCTTCCTTCATCGGCTTCCTGACGCTCCCTTGGGTGCGGCGCGTAGACGCCGGGAGTGTCCACGTATGCTGCGCTGTGCAGATCATTTCGCACATCCCTTACGGGCAGCGTCACTGCACCCGCTGGTCTACGTGACCCTGGTTTTTGTGGCGGTTTTCCTTCCTCCTCGCACCTCTTTTTGTCCGCGGGGGTTATTTTATTTCACCCCTGTCCGCCGGTCTTACGGCCGGGTAGGACGTTCCTCCATCCGCAACCTGAGGACGCGCCCGGTAGGTGTTGGGTTTCACCCCCGGGGGTGTTATTATAGTTACTAGTTACTTAACCCTAGTTAACTCTAGTTACTTAACTCTAGTTACACTTCCAGTACCGAGATCAAGCCCCGCCTAGTTACTTTTGAACCTGGATGGTAACATTAACTAGTTACTTAGCTAATAACTAGTCACTCAGATAGTTACTAGTGACTTAGCTAGATACTATTTACTTAACTAGTCACTGGTTACTTAGCTAGTGACTAGTTAGTTAGTTACTTGATCCGGCTAGTGAAATATTCCCAGTACCCCCCTTCCCCGGTACCAGAAAAGTGTAACAAGCCGGTTACTTTTTGAGAACTTTATCTTGCGTACCTTCGACTGATCGAACTGATGCCTCCTGTACGTGATACTCGCGGGCGTTCTCTCGTACATGTTTGTCGAGTCCTTGACGCACAGTTCAATGTCGATCTCCGGCAGATCAGAAAACAAGAGAATGCACTCGTTGAAGCCGGAAGTGAGCAAGGCGTCTCGCAACTGTCTGAGAATGGCCAAACCGACCATGAGGGGGAAGGACGAGTCACCGAGCAAAAGTTTGTCCCATAAGTGGAGAATTTTATGAAGCGGGAAAACATCTGAAAAAATGGGTTCGAAGAACTTTTGAGAATATATTTGTAATATAATAATTATAAGTAGCAATAAGATATTTTATATATAGTTTTACGTTAAGCCGTATCTCGTTGGTTTTTTTTGTCGATAATCGAACTTTTTTACTATAGCTTGGCATTTTTGTAATTCATAAAATTTCGAAAAAGGTTCGGGTCATACCAAAGTTTTATTGTTGCACTAAAAGTACATTTTTTAAATTTTCATTCAAGATGAGCCTAGTTGCCAGAAGCACCTACACCGATTGGCCATGCAGCAACGACGGCACTCTCTTTAAATAATAACAACTTCGTTATTTATTCATATTTTTCAATTAAAAAAAAATCAAACTTGGCAAGGCTATACATGAAGTGTGTGTAAAATCCCGATTCCGTCAGCCCGATACTGTCGTCAGAAAAAAATATTCAAAAATCGACACTTATTCAGAGGACAGATAGAAACTTACGAGAGAACATGGTGAGGAACCACGGTATAGCGAACAATTCCGGCACGAAGCTGATCGACCTCAGATGATTGGCCAACTGCGGATCGTGAAAGGCGATTATCTGAGAAAATTTGCTCAGATACTCCTGTATGACGGCGGAATTGTCCTTGAGGAAGAATTTGTGAAGGTACTTGGGTATGAAGGCGGAGAGGCAAGCGAAGGCGCGGGCCTCGTCGTTGAAGTTCAAATAGAGAAAGGGCGCGGTGAGGGAATCCAGTCCCTGCCAATAGACGTAATGAGGATTGTCACGAACCCAAGCCTTCAACAATCTCTGGAGTCTCTCGTGGCCAGCGCCGGACGAGAGTAGCTCGCTGTACTGATGACAGCGAGGTATATCGACCTCGATCTGCGAACAATAATTTCTGAGTGTCAATCTGGCCCCGGAATGGTCGGTCCCCATTCGACGTACCTGCCGATCCGTGTGCGTCGGAGTGTCCTTGTCGATCATATCGTATCGCCTCTGCAGGTCGCCACTCACGCCGAGAAGGGCCGCCCACACGGCACCCCGAACGGGCGGCGGTACGTCCCTGTGAGCTTCGCGGATTATCGCTTTCCTCGTTATCGGATAAGCCTGTCGGGAAAAACAACGTATGTTTCAAAGCGATATTCAGTACCCTCGAGGACAAGCTTTGAGTGTTTTTTTCGAGCGACTTGCCTGGAGCAAACGGTCGTAAACGACGATCCTGTAAAATTGGTACTCCGTGTCTCTTTCGCGAATGATCAGGGGCAACTGAGACGCGGCGGCCGTCAGGTCGTCCTGGGCCTTGACGTGCATTCTGGGGGAAAATAAGAATACGGAATGTAAGATATCTGAATAAAAATATCCTAATAAAAATTCCCATTTATATTCCAACTCGTTCGATTTTTACCCTCATTAGAAATGTCTACTTTTTTTATTGTAATATTACATTTTTTAAAGTATTCTAACTATTTCACGTATTGCATTTTTTTCAATATTTTAAATATTTCAAGTATTACATTTTTCACAATATTTCAAATATAAAAAATTTGCTAATATTTTGAATATTTCATTTCTTTTATATTTTAAATATTTAAAAAATAAAGATCAAAAATTGAAAAGTGAAAGTGGCCGAATACTTATTTCCAGGACTCACTGACTGGTTAGGCGCGGGCAATTCGCTATGTAGGGGATGTGAGCAAGGCGTTGTCGCAACGTGTCCAGGGGGACCTTGACTACCCTAAGATCGAGAAGTCCTGCGGTGTCTCTCCTCCCGAACATTTGTCCCAAAAGGATCACCAAACTGGAACGGAAAATTCAACACTTTGGAGTACGCTAAAATCCATTTCAATGATCTTCATTCAACGTGTCTATGATATGATTGAAAATTCGCAAAATTCTAGCTAGTTAAGCTCAGTGACAAACGGAGGGTCGCCTACTTTGGAATGGACAGAATGGGTGGTCGTGACCTGATGAGGCCTTGCTTCTTGAGTTCCACGGTCATGTCGCCACCGGCCAATTGCCACAAATAATAAAGCTCGTCCATTTTCCTCACGGTCACCTTGCCGCGTCCATCGTCGGGCTTCTCCCTCGCGTCGTTCTCCACGTGGTCCCGGAAGAGCGGAAGTTGCAGCAGCTCCTCGCAAGTTTTCCGCGCGGTGGGTCGGATCTCGAGGCACGCGTCGACAAAGTCCTTCACGTTCTGTGGCAATTCCTGCGCGATTGAAGGACAAAAGTAGGACGACGTGAGTTCTCAGCAGTGAGAGCTGGTGGACGCGCCTCGATGACAACCTTGTACACATCGTAGCAGTCGTTCTCGCTGGCCAGTCGAGCAAAGACGCTCGTCTCGGAGCGCACCAGGCTGAGGACGCGTCTCAGGCACTGCGACAGTTTAACGCCTGGCCAGATGGTCTTCCCCAGGAGGCATTCGGCGACGATCATCCCGAGGGACCAAGAGTCCACCTTCCTGCCGCTTGTTCCCGGCCCGAGGAAAACTTCAGGTGCCGTGTACTTCGGATACCTGCGGGACACGCGAATGCATACATTTTTTCCCCTCACGTATCTTCGGCTGATTGGGGAGGGGCTAAGACGATGAGATAGACCTACCCAATGGGAAACGAAATACTGCGCCCGTTGTCTGTCATATAATACAATCCGTAATTGTACAGCTGGACATTACCCGTTTGGCTTATGAGGATGTTGTCCGGGCTGAGGTGTCGGTGCACCAGGCCAAGCTCGTGAATGTGCTCCAGGCCCAGAAGGCACTGATAGGATATCCGCACTGTCTCTTCCAGTTTCAAAACTTCTTTGCTGGACAACGCAACGCCGCTGTACTCCGCAACCACCACTGTGCGCTCTGAAAATTATTTGAAAAGAAAAAAACGATGGGAAGGAGGCAAGAGTAACCAACGAAAACGGAAAATATTCCGGAAACCCAAACACAAACGATCCAAACGAAAAAATTGCATACGAAAACAAAAGATATTTCCGAAACCCGAACTAAAAAGAGCTCCACGAGGGAAAAGGTAGTCCTGGGACGCGAACAAACCTAGAAAAACATATTTCCGAAACTGAAACAAACCCAAACAAAAACAAAACCACACAAACATATTCATGAAACTCAAACAAAGCCAAACAGATCCAAATCAAAAGGAAATAAAAAAAAAACATCCGTGTGAAACCCAACCAACCCCAAATAGACCCAGATAAAAACAAACTCAAACGAAAACAGTTTCACAAAAAGAAAAGATATTTCTGAAATCCGAAAGAATGAAAATAAAATGGTTTCACAAACAGAAAAGATATTTCTGGAGCCCGAACCAAAAAACAAATCCTGAAACTTGTAGCGTAAGAAACCAAAAATAAAATAACGGATTAGTTGAGAACTTACCGTGCTTGCTTCTGATGATATCCAAATAGGTGGAGAGGTGAGGATGAGATATGGTTTTTAGATATTGCGATTTGCCGTATATCGTTATGGAGTTTGGAGTAAGAGGAAGGCCGTTGCTGCCGCAAAGCTCAGACGGATGACTCTGGGCGAAGAAAGTCATGCCGCCAAGACAACGCTCTTCGTTGTCCAACATCGCGGGACACATTTTTTCTACTTGGATAGAAAGACGGGCAAAACATTGGTACAGTCATCGCAATAAATCATTGGATCGATCATAAGACATATATCTATATATAAGGAACTTAATTTATAAATTAACTGTACACATTACAGCCGGGAGAAAAACGCGAGCAATTGGCTTTTCGGTCCCGGCTGGCCGACAATGCTTAACCTGAAAGTTCGCTTACCGCTGGGCGATGCAATATCGTTACGAACGAATTGTCAACCTTGAGTTTTTCCGCTCGCAAACAAAACGTTCGCTCACGCATCAGAATCCTCGTGGCCCGCGTGATATCCAATATTCGTTTTTACATTCTTTTTTTTATTCGCTCCTCGTACGCGGCTCAAAATCCGCCCCCAAAGTTTGCGGGATTCAAAAGACAGCTGACAGCTGTCAAACGGTTTGGAAAATCGACCGCGTAGCGGCGCTGGGCCGATCGCAGCGCCGCCACGCAGCGATTCATCAACCTTGCCCCCACCACCTTCGCCAAGGCTGTGCGAATCGTGAAGTCGTTTCCCGTTCTGCTTCTTTCCGGTTCGAGTCGCCGAGACCGTCGTTTCGAGACGTACCTTCCTCGTCGCGCTCATCATGACGTGAGTACCACCATATCCATTTTTTGACGCGCCATCCTCGGGAGTTTCGCGATAAGAATGGCGAATAAATGCTCACGGGTGCCTGGCGCGTAATTGCCGTGGAATATTTTTCGGTTCCGTGACATAATTAGAGCCGTGGGCGAACATAACCTCTAACGATCGCCGCTCGAGGAACGCCACGTTTCGCATTCTCGTATTTTGCCGGGACTTCGACAAAGATGCTTTTTCCCAGCAGATCGGGATAATCGACCGGAGAATTTGAACGCTTTATTGTTTCAGGTCGAAAGTATCGCGTGACACGCTCTACGAGTGCGTGAACGCGGCCATCCAACACTCCCAAGACAAGAAGAGAAAATTCTTGGAGACTGTGGAGCTGCAGATTGGATTGAAGAATTATGATCCGCAGAAGGACAAACGTTTCTCTGGCACCGTCAAGTACGTTCTTACCTGATATTGAGGCTTCTTTTCGGCGTTTCGTGCGCTAAAGCATTGCCGTAATTTTTATTCCTATTAACCGAAAAGATCGCCTCATGACTAAATCAGGGAGCCGAGCTTCACTCGGCGGACCTTCACCCAAGGTCTTAAAATTATCTGGGTAGGTAACATTACCGTTCTTTATCTCGCGATCTCTAAGGATCTTTCAAGATGATCCTGCCGGTAAGTCTCTCCGACGTTGGACCGTAGTAGGGATAGTAGTACAATTCTAAAGATAGAAATTAGGCTCATTGGAAAATCGTGCGTAGCTTCGTTCTGACTGCAAAACGATGAGTAAGCGACATACGAATTTCCAATGTGCAGGATTTTTTTTCTGCAACCATTTGTGGTTGCAGAAAAAAAGTGAAGAAAAGTGTCCACATTTTGAAACTTGGCGAATATAATGTTTTAGTCGTGAATGTTTAATTATATTTACAATTGAAAATATTCAAATTCGAAACATTCAATTTTCGACGTTTTCAGTGAGGAGCAATTTCTTTTCTTACAGAGAATTACGAATGGCGCGATTACAGGAAATACGACTGCAGAATACTAAACGGGCTGCATAAGCTTGGGACCCAAAATACACTTCGATTTTCAATACTTGTGGGTCCCATGTATAGAAATTGTATGGGGCCCAAAATAAAAAGATATTGGGTCTAATACCGCAAAACGAGAATATGTGGGCCCGAAAAACGTAAAAGCATTGTCGCAACTCGGTCGATTTTTTTCATTTTCACAAAATCTTTGCAAATCAAAGATTCTACGCTTGAAAACTGCTATATAATCCTCGCATTTTCGAAATTTCAAGCTTATGCAGGCCTGTCGAAACCTTGTCTTGTTCGCGTGCAGTTCGAAGCTCGATGATGGTAAACGAAGCATGTATTATCTGAATGATCATTGCTGCAAAAACCACATTACTGAGAGCCCTCGTGTGTCGATAAATTCTTCAAGATGAAACAAAAAAAAATCCTATCCGATTTGCCTCACGAATGATCTTCTCGGATTCCAGGCTGAAGAATATTCCCAGACCAAAGATGCAGGTTTGCGTGCTGGGAGATCAGCAACATTGCGACGAGGCTAAGGCCAACAACGTTCCGTTTATGGACGCTGAAGCCCTGAAGAAGTTGAACAAGAACAAGAAGCTGGTCAAGAAACTGGGTAAGAATGAGAATGTTTTTTGGGCCTCACGGCAACGTTACCACAGTCGGTAACGGGGGAAACTCTAATCGCACAATGACTTCTCGGTGTAAAAAAATGGGTCGTTTTGAAAATAACTGTGCCATATTGGCAAAAAAAGGGCGTATAAAATTTTTTAAAGAATAAAACACCCTAAAAATGAAATGAACGTTGCTTCCTCAAAAGCACCTGCATTGTTGAATAATCTGGCATTGGAGGTCGTAACCGGAAGCAGATTGAATCGGCGCTCGGTGTGGGCACGGCGCATAAGTTACCTTGCACTTCAATCCGCGTCGAAACATCCTACATCAATATCGATAACTTTCTAGCTTATCTTTATCGACGACTGATATTCGGTATTCAATTGGTATTCTTCTGTGAATCTAAAAAAAAACGTAGCCAAGAAGTTCGACGCTTTCCTCGCGAGCGAATCTCTGATCAAGCAGATCCCTCGTCTTCTCGGACCTGGTCTCAACAAGGCCGGCAAATTCCCTGGTCTCTTGTCCCACCAGGAATCGATGATAGGCAAGATTGACGAAGTCAAGGCGACCATCAAGTTCCAGATGAAGAAGGTACGAATATACATATTTATATAAATTTAAATTATTTAAGCTTCGATTTCTGATGACAAATTTGCTTGAATTTATTATTCACACTTATTGGCAATTGAGTATAATGAATAATTGTATTCTAGAGACACGAAAAATAATCTCGAGAATTATAATAAATTGTATTTTATTTTATTTACAATGATCTAAAGTAGCGATGAATAATTTTATCCAAAATAACGATAGACGATTGAAGAAAATGATGATAAAACAATAAAAAATAATCAGGTTTAATAATTATTGGCGCAAGTCATAGCGATGAATTAATATCATTTAATTGAGTAATTGAAATTTCCTCGTTGCTCAGGTACTTTGCCTGTCCGTGGCAGTTGGGCACGTCGAAATGACGCCGGACGAGCTCGTACAGAACGTGCATCTCTCCATCAACTTCCTCGTGTCCCTCTTGAAGAAACACTGGCAGAACGTGAGATCCCTGCACATAAAGTCGTCCATGGGACCCCCACAGAGGCTCTACTAAATTTGCGTTTTGTACAGTATTTTCGAACGAGCTTCTGAATGCACGTTGAAGATGAAAAAAAAACAATAAAAAAACATGAAAAAGAACAGAATGTTATGATCCACTCGGCTCCCACGTCGTTCTTGCAGGTCGCGTACTTTCCGTATAATCGCGCGAGCGCATACGAAATTGGAAATTAATATACGAAAAAAATGTCAAACAATTGCCAAAAAACGAATTGGTGTGGCAATCTCGATTGAAGTAAAGAAAAATGCGTACAGTACGAAGTGAACGCTAATAAAGTTGCAGTTATTAAATGTAATTTTAAATCAAATAATTTTATTTTTCAATGTAAATTAAGATTTTAAAATTTCGCAATTTGAATTTTTAAATTCACAATTTAAATTTTTCATTAAATCTTTTAAAAAATTATTCAACCATTGAAATTTTGAATTAAAATTAAAATTATTGAAGTAAAGAAAAATGCGTACAGTACGAAGTGAACGCTAATAAAGTTGCAGTTATTAAATGTAATTTTAAATCAAATAATTTTATTTTTCAATGTAAATTAAGATTTTAAAATTTCGCAATTTGAATTTTTAAATTCACAATTTAAATTTTTCATTAAATCTTTTAAAAAATTATTCAATCATTGAAATTTTGAATTTAATAATTCAAACTTTTACTTTAATAATTAAAACTGTTGAATTTTGTTTAAATTGAGAAAATCAACGATTTGCATGCTATCAATAGTTATCGTTTAATTGAGAATTGTTTCATTGGGCAAAAAAAGTCGGCGTTTTTTCCTCGGAGATCGGGACACTCATTCTCGCCTCTCATATTCCCCAACCGGAACTCGGACAAGATGACGAGGTTGTGAGAACATCGAGGAACATCTTGTCGCCAGATGTCGGGGAGGGGGGATCGGAAGTGCATGTATTGATGTAGATGCACATATACACTAGGATATGCGAGTACGCAGTCCTGTCTATATATAGATACACGCAGGACGTGCGTAGTCGCATATCCTGCTGTCATTACGCTCGTAATAATCTCCGGGCTCGCTCGTCAATTCCAAGCTCATTTGTCCCCTCGAACTACTTTCTAAAATCCTCAGAATACGCTCTTATACCTGAGAACTCCGTCAACTTTGTCAGCAATTTTCTTTTTTTTTCTATCTTTCGTTTCGCTGACACTGGAACGGGAAGCAAAGACCTGTGAGTTTTATTACCATGAATCGTTCTACGTGTGTCCAGGCCCGTGCATAATGTAATTCCGCACTGACGATGGTCGACACAGGGAAGGAAGGAAAACAATTATAAAAAGTATATAAATATTCTGGAATAGTACCGTTGCATTGAAATAAATGTTTAAATGCTAATATTTTAGAGAAGAAGATAAGGTCAAAAAAAAAAAAGAATTACACATAAAAATTTAAAAAAAACATTGGATAAATAATTTTATTTGATACTGCAAAAAATAGTGTGGGCAAACATTTTTTTGCCCTAAAATAATAGTTTAAAAGAATTCTTTTCCTATTTAAGAAGAAAATTGGAAAACAGACTTACCTAAAATTGAAAAACAATTAGGGCAATAATCTTTTTAAAAATACTAAAAAAAGAAAATTGTAAAAAAAGCACACATTTTTTAATCCAAATCAGAATTATTCAAGTTCAGGGAAATTTGAGAAAAAGAATTGCCGGAAAATGAAAAACAGTTATAAAAATTATTTAAAAAAATGCTAGAAAACGAAAATTGAAAAGACCACACATTTTTTTGTTCAGATAAGAATCCTGTAGAATTCGAGAAAACTGGGAAGAAGAAAAGCTAAAAACAATTACCAAACTAATATAAAAAAATACTCAAAAAGAAAATTGTGAAAAAAGCCACAGCATTCTTTGTCTAAATAAAACTTATTAACAATTTAGTCCAATCATGCGACAAATTAACATAAACCACACACTTACAATTGTGCAAACTGAAAAATATTGATTGTTACTTGGATAATACCTCAGAATACTTGAGCTTAATAAAACGGTATCACATCTACAAAATCGTGGAACACATAAATACACATCAATTTTGCATACAAAAAAATTGAACTCGTATGAGGGAAGGAAAATATGCAAATCACATTGCCCACGGATACGTGTCGAAGGAAATAATGAATTAAATTTCAGGCTCGCTCAGTACAAGGGTTGAGGAAGACGCAGGTGTTCGTTCATGGAAAAAAGGAAAAGGAGAAGAAGAAGGACGGAAGAAAAAATCGCGGTCCTCTCGAAGTCCTGTGGAGCAGCGGCTTTTATGTGGGGCCCCGGACCTTCCTCTCGGGGTAAAGTGCACGGGCGCAACAACACAAATTTGCTTTTCTCTCTACCACTAGATATGTGTGTGTGTGTGTGTGTAGAAAGAGAGAGAGAGAGAAGGAGGCATCGAGGATGTATGGTGTATCGCCAGGTCTATGGTCCCTCGTACCCGACATATTTCTCACCATGGTCCTTAGGCGCTCTCCCTTCCTCTCTCGCTCTTCCTCTCCCTCGCTATTTCCGAGCTCTCTGAGAGAGACTCTTTGTGGGGGTTGTCGACGATTCTTTTTTGAAGAAGCTTCGTATTCGTGTTCTCGAATTCTGCCCTCCCAGCATTTCGACCTACCTCTCTCTCTCTCTCTCTCTCTCTCTCTCTCTCTCTCTCTCTCTCTCTCTCCGTCCAGCGCATTTTCTTCTTCTCCTTGTCGTCCTCGCACACACACGCGCTTCAATTTCTCCCGTGTTTAGTCTCGTCTTGTACTTATTCCAAGACGTTTCACCCGCAGCCGCGTTGCACGAGCGCGCATTTGTTGAAACGAAAACGGAAAATATCGTTTTCCATGACTATACAACGGGCCTATACGTTTTTATTTTTTACGTCGTAAAGTTAACGAACGTAAAATGTGCGCTGTGCATCGGCAATTGTAATATTTGGTCGGAGAAATTTTCGGAATCGAGCGTGATCTGTGAGAATTTGGTGCGAAATCCTGTTGCGCGTGTGTGTGCTCTCCGCAGGATTTTTTTATACGGTCCTGTGTATACCGCACGAGATTGACAGGTGAGCGAATGTATATTTTTCTTCGTTTTCTATATTTTTTGGTGGCGTTCGATCGCTGATGATTATTGGTCATGGCTACGTATTTGTTTATTTATTAATTGAGCTGTAAATGAATGACGCATTTCTTTATTACGAGTATACTAAAAATAAATAATATAAAAAATAAAATAAATAAATAAACATAACTGCGAAGCTATGAACAACGTTGTTCCATGCAAAATTCCGTCGAATTCTCATCGTTCTCTGCGGAGCAGTTCTCTCCGGATGTGTAAATTAAAAAAGAAAAGAATACTGCGCCGCCAACATAAATTCGTGCCCCTAGGGTATTTATCATTTTTTTTCCGTTTTTTTTTCGGCCAATTTGAATGATTCTCACGGAAGTTACATGAATTATCGGGAATATATCTGCCAGCCTTTCTTCGCGGCGATTGATGGGATCGCCGCGAAAAAGAGAAAAGGTAAGAACAATAAGAGGAAGAAGTAAAACGTGGATCAGAGGTATTTCCCCTCCCCAGCTTTCTCACAAACACATCGTCATTATCAGGAGTACGTCTTTTTTTCGGGCTTCTTTCATTTTTTGCTCGGCTTGCGTCGTTTCGTTATCGTTTCGCGATAGGAATCTCGCTGTGTTGCGATGATAGGGCTCGCACTCGAAGATGATGGTGATAGAGTGCCTGTACACGTGCCCACACATACGTATATATATATATATAAAGTTTTTTTTTAATTGAAAAACATTTTATTCATTAAGAAAGAAGATAGATAAAACGAAAATAGAAATGAGATATTTATGTGTATATTATATGCTATTTTATGTTTTAAAAAACAAAAGTTACTTAGAAACTATTTTATTCAAATTATGTATCTAATTGATTTTAAAAAAGGGATAAAAGGAAAATAAAAATTAGATATCAATCCGTACATTATATGCGATTTTTTTTTTAATTTCTTATAATTACATTTTAATTATTTGTTTTAAAAAATACATAAGATGGTAATAGGAATTAGTTGTTAAGTTGTATATTATATATTTCGTTTTGTTAATTTAAACAAAAATTGTTAACTTTAAAAATGTTATTCTTTAATTTAGCTTTTTAAAATCTCTTTCCCCTTTTTTTAGCTTTACAGGATTCTTCCCCGTCTTTACGTTCCTACTTCATATGTCATCTATTATATATTAAGTATTATATATGATTTACTATACGCGCGCGCGCGCGCGCGCGTGTGTGTGTGTGTGTGTGTGTGTGTGTGTGTGTGTGTGTGTGTGTGTGTGTGTGTGGGCTGTGTGCTTGTGTGTTTACCGTCCATTTATCATACGAGATGACTTGTTTACCGAGTTTAATTAATGTGGAGTGCCGCCCTGGGTGTGCGCTAGAGTGATCCACAGGAGAGTGCCGGTAGACAATTCTGTTTTTTTGTCGCTTCTCCTTCCATTTTTCTTATTTTTTTATCACGGTCCTCTCACTCCCTTTTTTGTTGTCTGTTATTGGTTCGCGCGCTTGTTATCAGCCCGTGTGTTATCGCGGAGTGACCAACGGAGTACAACACCCAAGCGATGACGCGACAGTGGCCAGAGAGCCGGAAAGTTGTCAGTGTCAATTGGGCCCTCCGCTTATCGAGAGTTCTCCTGCTCGCTTCCTTTCTGTCCGTCTCTCTCCCTCTCTCTCTCGAATTGTTTCTCTCGCAATCGCTTCCCGAAACGTTGCATTTCACGAGTGTCACTTTGCACTTTTCGCGAGAAAGGGAGTGTTTTTTCTGTGGGATGCACCGCTGACTATGCGAGTGAGAGTGACGACTCTTCGTTTCTTGCTCTCGGGAGGCTGAGATACCGGACATGATATTGGTAATGTTTTTATTCTCCCTTTTTTCGACGGGAGGGGAACGTTTTCTCAACGAGACGAGTGTGAATTTTTTTAAGGCACTCTTTTTGGTATCGCTGTGGCTTGTTTGGACTGGAGAATGGACCAGTTAATTCAAGAGGGCGGTTTTATTTTAACACTATAATTTAAGTTGCTGTTATTGATGGCGTTTTTTTTTCTTTCGATTAGAACAATGATCTGTTTTTAGTAGATTTATTATCCATTAAATTTTTTTAATTGAATTAAGGGGTTACATGGATTTCGAAGCCGAAAAAGGCATATTTTCTCTATTTAAACAAAAATATAATATATCAATTATTTTATTCAAAATGTTAAGCACATAAAAGAGCAACATTTAAATAATATTAAAAAAAAAAAATTCATCCAAAAATTTGGTAAATGCAGCCGGAGGGGGCCGGTTCCCGGAGACCCCTAAAAAAAGTGTCCTCGTGGTGGTCAGGATAACTCATGATAGCTTTATCTGAAAATAAAAACCAATTTTTTTGTGTTAGTAGATAAGTATAGCTTGTGATCGAACGAAGTATTTTCTGAAAAATTGAAATTTTAATTTTTGGCAGAGTTGTATGCAAAATAGTTCAATTTTTGGTACAATTTACACTACGTATAGCCTTGTAAAATTAGTTGTACTCGAAAAAAAAACCTTCGTTCAATCACTGGTCAATGCTATTTTGAAGGAATGTGCAAAATTTCAATAAGATCGGTGCATTCGTTTTTGAGAAATCGGGTCCACCGACTTCAAAAATAGTGTATGCGAAAAATGCGATATAGCTGCGTCGCTCCCGGCCGGTCTTTCCCAACGGGGGAATTTCCCAAAGGCTCTCTCTCTCCTGTACTTTCACTCCGATTAAGTTTAAACTTTGGGAGAATATTCTAGACATATTGTACAATTAGATAATGAAATTTTTTTTTAATGGATTTTTCAAAATTTTCAAACCCACGTGAGCCATGTAAGTTGTTTTTCTTGGATTTTTTATTCGAAGTTAATTTTTTTTCCTCAATCTATTTATATTTCCTTTCTACATCAGTGAACCGTGGTTTTCAATTGTTTTGTTAATTTTTCAATTATTATTTTATTTCATATTTCTTCACGGCATTTCAAGTCTAAAGATGCAATTTTTTTCTTTAATTCGTTGGCTCAGTCAGGTGGCTAAAGCAACGCTATTTTTTGGCCGAGGCTAAAACTTTGGCAATGTGATCCTGAAGCCTTTTTTTCAATTGGATCAATGGGTCATGAGCGTCTTCAATAGAACTTTGAGATATGATCTTGAATGGCAGTCGTATATTTACACCACGATAACGTTACCGATTCCAGACAACAATATTCTTTTCCAATGACACTCCGTGCGAAGGGATACCCCGCCGCACTCGTGGCGATCTATCCACGTACAGATTTCTTCCGAGATATGTTTTATTGCGCGCACTCCATCGAATTCGCGCATGGCGCAAAGAATTCATCCGTACTTTGTAACGCCGCGAAAATACATTTTCAGTTATCGTTTCTTTTGTTAATTGACATTTCTGTGACAGAATACACACACACACACACACACACACACAAATTGGCAATTATAAGGTGGCCATGTGTTTTTTAAGGATCTTGCGCGGGGATTTTGCGGTTTTGTGGTTTTTAAAGTCTTTGAAAAAAATTCATAGCGTAGTTTTGTGACGAGAATTGCTTGCCAGAAAAATTGAGCACTCTGAGCAATGATCAAAATTCCATTTTGGGTTCAGGAGAATGAAGAGAATTATATTCCGAATACGAAACTATGAAGAAAAAACTTTCTAATAATGGAATTATTATAAATTCCATTTACCTGTTTAAGGCGTTCATTTACAACGATCAAAAAATCGATTTCTTTTTTTTTTCATTAAATGTTAGAACTATATATGTAGAATATTTTCCCAAAGTTTCAAAGCGAAATTCGAAAAACTTCAAACGTTACAGCCCGTCAACGATGTGCCTCACCGCTCGGATTTGCAGCGGACGTGAATTTCAAACGCGTTTTCGTCAAAATTGCATTATCGAAATTGGCGTGCAGGATTACTCAAAAACTATTAAGCCGAATGAGTTGAGACGTGGTAGAAATATTGATAATATTGGTACCTTCTACTCGACGAAAATTGTTTCTGAAAAATTGGAAAAAAAACTTTTTTAAAACACATTTTACAGAAATGTCGCGTGAAATGTTGATTTTTCTTAATTTTCTTATTTTTCTTAATTTTAATTACCGCCACATAGAAACTATACATGTTCTAACTGAAAAAATGTTTGAACTTTTTTGCAAATCAAAGTCTACGGGAAGCTAGACGCCGATTCGCAACTCCCGCGGCGACCTTGCTGCAGCACTCTGCCACAGCTCCGCCATTTTGATGAGGAATTCATTTTAAAAAATTGTTTCGTATACTTCAATATACTATTAAAGTATACCTAAAGTTTGATCATTGTAGAATGATTATTTCTTAGTTTTTTTCTTCCTGTCTAAGTGTATATCCCGCCTTAAGGAGATTGGAGCGTTAGCCACAATCCAAGATTTTTTAAATATATATTTGATTGTCTAGTCTATACTGAGCCTGTACAATTTTTTGTTTTTTTTTTCATCACAAAACAACAGTGATAAAAAATAGAATGGATGTAATTTTACGTGCTGTTAGATGGGCAAAAAGTTCACGCTACGGATGATCTAATTTTTTTGGTCATTTAGCACCTTCATTTTTAACGACGGATTAACGCAAACCAAGCCTTTGTAAACATTTCGAAAAAAAGCTCATCTTGCCCATCATAAACCATACAAATTCAATATTGAACCATCAAGGTTAGATCAAAGATCTCGAATCTTGGCTGGCGAATGAAGAGCATTGCTGCCAACCTCAATGTCCGCGAAATTGCCGTATTTCGGCAACACTTGATATTAATTAATGGTAATAATAAATCATCTCGTGACAAATATAAATACGCATAATTATAAATTACTTAGTCCGGTGCGTTGGTCTAGTGGTTAGCGTGCTGGCCAGCGGATCGGGAGGTTGCGGGTTTTGTCGTGAAATGTTTATCTTCCACATTTTTCGGCGAAAGACTAGTCGCCGTAAAGCCGTGACTGGGAAGCGAACTTGTGACCGGCCGTATCGGTATAGGTTTTCCGCAGCTTCCCTATGCCCATGGCAGATATGTCATGGTGAATACGATACAGAGGGGGAAATCGGCTGCGGGCGCAAGGTGGGTAGGGGGATGTGGAATGGGAGGTAAGAACAAAGTTGAGGTGGATTGGGGCTTGTAGAAAGAGAAAAACCCTGTACGGCTGGAACGAACCAATTAAAAAAAAACATACATAAATTAATTAAAATATAATTCCGAGTTGTTTAACAAATTCAATATTTCATTAAGGTAGAACGAGCGCGCGCTCTTGATTTTTATAGATTTTGTTCAAATTTTAAGCAGATATTGTTCATATCAGTATGCATGTTTGAGTGGCATTTCAGAACAGTCGACTATTTAAATTGGGAGATAATGGGTTTCAAAATTGCAACTTTTAGCACTGCAGGGTCTGCATTGACCGAAAGTCAGGTCTCATAATTCGTACCATTCTATTGTGTTTATAAATAAATAAATAGATTATGTTTAGATAGCAAACTGGTTAGGGAAAGAGTGAACAAAGTTTGGATTGTCTTTACTATTCAGTTTTGCTTAAAACGTTCAGTAAAGACAGAATAATTCTCCGTAAAAAATATTTGTCCTCTATAATAAGAAGACATATGGCAACACCGCAGAACAGTATTGTTCAATGTTTCAAGAGAAAAAATCATTATCGTGTTCCTAAAGTTGAAAACTTTTATGATAAGAAAAAATATTTGCGTTATAAATATTAATATTTGATATTGTTCATGTTATCTTCATTAACAAATAAAAGTGTTGGTTAATTCATAACTAATTAAAAGCTTTGTTCGATTAACAATTACTTTCAAATAAAAATTTGTGTTGCAGTATTATTTTAAATATGCCGCGCAAACTTACGTCATTGGGTACGTGGAACGATGCAGTGTTGCCATATATCTTTTTATTATGGGGGACAAATATTTTTTACGGAAAATTATTCTGTTTAAATTTCAATGCAGACCCTGCAGTGTTAAGTTTCAATTTTAAGACCCATTATCTCCCAATCTAAATCGTCGACTTTTCTGAAATTTTACTCAAATATTCATAATGATATGAACAATGTCTGGTTAAGATTTGAACAAAATCTATAGAAATCAAGAGCCCGCGCTCGTTCTACCTTAAGGGATCATCACAGTGTAACGGGTCGAAAAATAGCTGATTTTCGCAATTTTTTTCCGATGATTGAAATACGCTAATTAGTCTGATTTTTTAAATGTCTAATCAAAGCACTCATAAAGAACAGAAAATAAATGTTCAAACTTTTTTTTCTACGTTTTTGACGTTTGAAAATGTTATCGAGAAAAAAGAGTCCTCACGATGTACACGTTTGTGGCCGTAAATATGATCTGAAACAAAATTTGTAAAAAATATTGTTAATCAGGTATAAAAGCCGCTATCTTGCTATGGAGGATTAAAAAAAATAAAAATTGACAAAATGGCGGCTGTTTGAAAAGAAAGGATTGAATTTTGCTTCTTTTTTCGACAGTTTTACGTTAAAAAAATATGAAGATCAAAGAAAATTCTTTCATTGCAAGATAAAGAATGACTTGAAGAATGTTGTGTCAAAATTTGGGACAGATTGCTTGAAAACTCTTCCTTTTAGAGTGTACACCGTTTTGAAAAACGACATTTCGAGAAAAATGCGTTTAAAGATTCGAGTGTAGTTTTTTCACGTAAATTGTCTACTTACGTTTATGTGAGTATATGATCGACGTGGTCATTACCGTCTGTATTATCGGAAAATGGCGGAAGGATTCGTTGAATCCTTCCGCCAAGCACTAGATAATTTCATGGAAAAACGTAATGTGTTTGATTTTTTAAATTTCGAATGAATTGTTTCCGAGCATCAGTGCTCACTGCGAAAGACGTTTTTCGAAACGCGTTCTGGACAAATTGCATCTACTATATTTATTAATATTTTTTAATACAAAAATTGTAAAAGATACTTTAAACCATATTTTGAAATGTAAAACAAAATTGAAAACCTGCACACGTTTAACCCCAAAAAGTTCCGAAAATTCCTCTTCTTTTCTGGCCACGAGCTAGGTGTAACCCGTTCAAATGCATCATTCATCATTTTAATTTCCGTCGACGCGATACACAGAAAAAAAAGTTTTCCAAGAGCGTTCCTCATTCGGAATTGAATTATCTTTGTTCTGCTGTACGCGAAATGGAATTTTCATTTTTTCCTCTAGAGTGCTCAATTTTATCTGGCAATCACTACTCGTCACAAAAGTATGTTTCATTTTCTTCCGAAGAGTACTTGAAAGACCATTGAAAATCATATTTTTCCCAGTCGCAGCATCTCCGCGCAAGACACTTAAAAAAACACGACCAACTTATATCCGTTGCCCTGTATATGGGACATTATCTCGCGGGCTCGGCATTTTCGTCACCACGTCTTCGTAAAATGAGGAAAAACCGAGGAAAACCCCAAACACACGAGGATACGAGAGGCCGATCGGCCGGAACACGTATATGTAGCGAGCCATAAATATGAGAAGTTTCACCGCGCGTACAATAAGTGTTTGAATGAACCTTTCCACGGACTCCATTAAATTTTTTTTATCGCTTCGCAACGCAGCGAGTGTTGTCTGTACATAAAATTCTTTTTTTTTTAACAACGAGAGTGTGTACGTGGGCGTAGAAGCCCGATACGATCGAAAATTCCTTCAAATATTTTATCTCCCCAACGAGAGCGTCCTCCGATGACGGCCTCGGCATATATATATATATATATATATATATATATATATATATATATATATATATATTTATCTGATCCGGAGCGAACGGACGAGAAAGGGAGATTACTGGTTTTTCTTCTCTGACAGAAGGCTTTATGCATGTGTGTGTGTGTGTGTGTAAAATTGACCACTTCGGTTCGGGTATCGTGTAGACCCCTTGTCGTGGGTTACAGGTAGCAAGCTCGTAAAGGAAATTTCACCCTACCGAAAGAAACCCTATACGCTGCCCGTGAACGCTTCGTTTACACAAAAATTTCGACCGCACAAATTCAAAAATATATAGTTTAGTTCATAATGTAATTAGTAGTTCCATACAACGAAGTGGAATATGCTATATAATAATGATAATAATAATAATAATTGTTATTATTATTACAAGAGAGAAAAATGAAATTTTCGTCTAATTATAATCGGCACTGCCGGACAACGAAGTGGCATATGATATATAATAATTATATCTAATTATAATCGGACGAGTATTTCATTTTTTCTGTTTTAATAATAATATCTATTTCTGATTTAATAATCTCTTCATAAGAAGGACTTTAACGAATTGAATAATCCTTTGTCATAATGATAATGAAAACATATTAAATATTATTATATAACTTATTCCACTTTGTTCGGAATTACCAATTATAATTACAAGAAAATTCTATTGACTTTTTCTCTTCTAATAATAATAAAATCTATTTCACTTTTGATCACTTTTTCCCATACAGGACTTTAAACAATAGCATAACCTCTTGGCATAATAATAACCATAGTTACGACGTGGAGTATAATTATTATTTTCATCAGTAGTGATAAATAGTAAGCAGTGATAATGATATTTAATATTCATGACATTCATTTATGAATTTACAGATCACATATTTTTATTTATTATTGATTAATCGATAATGTAAATATGGTGATTGGCAATAATAATAATAACAATTGACAAATAACGAAAAATAAGATAATTTAAGAAGTTTCAGGACAATTGACGATGTGTTATCATTTTATTCAAATGTTTACAGTAAATTCTTTATCGTAGACTGAATGCACCCTCCAAACTTTTCTGTCGATCGTCTACACCGTTTCTGTAAAATTTACAATTGAAGAAACACTTTTTAACATAGGGAGACGACTACGCACATCGCTGAATGACAGTTTTACGCACGAAATAGTCTGACAAAATGTTTAAAGTGTTATGAGAAACTTCCGAGTCACTCAGTACATTATGACACACGATTATGACAATTTCGTCTCCCTTCCCATTATGACAATTATGCATCTTACTATGGCAAGGGTTACACAGCCAATAAATATCGCGATATTCGTGATCCCGTCAACAATTATTGATGTCTAAACGCGTCAGCAACTATATCGCGATATTTATTGACTGCGTAACCCTTGCCTATGTTAAGGGATAACACCACTCTAGCATGGTGTTATCCCTTATGGTGCAGGCATCGCAGATTAAAGGTAAACAAAAATTTCTCTCATATGGTGCAGGCATCGCAGATTAAAGGTAAACAACAATTTCAAGGATTTAAGTACTCGTACAACTTTAAACGCGTTTTTCTCGAAACCACTTTTTTCAAACTGGGAGGACGGATTACTCGACACCTTTGCATGGATCGATTTGAAATTTTGATAGTAGCTTCACAATTCCATTCTCTATGGGAGTACGTAACTGTACTTTGATTAAATGTAAAAAAAATGTTTATAAACAATTTACTGCTAATTTGTTGGGCAAAAAATCGATTTATTTCTTTCAAAATGCGCCATTTTTTCAAAATTTGGTTTAAAAAATCCCCACGTAGTCTCATAGCTAATAATATATAGATTATATTTTTTTGGGGTTTTTGTTCCGGGTCTTATACTTTACGAGAAAACCGTCCTCCCTTGAAGCTATTTGTAAAAAGCACATTTTTCAAGATGGGCTTTGTCGCCGCAATTTTGTATAAAAATTATAAGTTTAAAAAAAAAATACTTTAATATGTGTTAAATAAACCCTCTTAAAATAAATCCTGTTCCTTTTTTCACACTCTCAAAATAAATCGTCAGAGTTAGGCCTTATTTTCTGCTGCTAGAGTGGTGTTATCCCTTAAGATTGTGATTTTTAAATTGTAGGTTTATAGAAACGGTGACGATCGATTTAAAATGTAGAGGGTGCATTCAGTACATGGCAAAGAATTTACCGGATGAATTCGAACCAAATAGTCAAATACATATCGTCAATTATCCCAAAACTCCTTAAAAGCTAAATGTGATTTTTCTTTCGGAGCTACTTTGAGATTGGGCTCATTTTAAGTGTACTTCCGGTCTCTCTTTCTCTCTTCTCCTCCCTCTTTCTCTCTGCCGTACCGTTCGTAAGTAAAATGATCTACCGTACGTTTCGCAGGACTCGGCAATAAAATGCGCGCCCCTTTCCACGTGATCGTCCACCTCGTCATTGTCCTCGTTGCGTGCGTGGATCACGTGCGATCGGTGGCCGCAGTGCCGCGATGGATGAACGGGACGACGAGTAATCAGGGCCTCGTCGTTTCCGCTGGCACGACGAGACCCAACGACGAGGACGACGCGACAATAACAACGACATCTCAGACGTCGTTAGTCACCCGGGAGAGCATTTTTTCCCCGCCGCCGTCGCCGTCATCAGCGACGAGCGATGATCGTCGCTTCATCGATCGCCTCGACGAGTCGCATTTCGACGAACTCATCGACGATAATGCCATCGATCACACTTCATTCGGTGATGACAATGACGAGCGGCAACGAGTTGCTGATAAGGATCATCGCTCGGACACGAAACAGCATCAGAACAATAATCCAAATAATAATAACAATAATCACACGGAAGAACCGAAAATACCCGAATGTCAATCCGTCGAAAGCGAAGCGCCCTCTGCGTCTGCTTATTACAGCACAAATCGCCTGTTGCTCAATGACGAAAAGCCCGTCGAGGAAAGTACCGAGTCTGTTCCGGTCACCACTGAACGGACCAAAGGTAAATAATGAATAACTATATATATATACATCTATATGTTACGTCTAAAACCCGTTTCCAGTTTAAACGCGTTTTCCCTAGTAAAAACTAGTTCCTAATGAACGCCTTCGTTACAACTAGTTTTTCCAAGTAAAAACTTGAATTTACTGCTGAATAAATTCGAATCTCAGTTTAAACTAGCTTTTTGGGGTTCGCGAATCAGTTGCAACAAATGCTTTTGTTAGAACTAGTTTTCTTAGTTTAAACGAGTTTTTTTTTGTTTGTTTGAGTTCGAAGGCATTCACAATTATGTGGGATTAAAATTATTTAAATTGTTGGGTCCAAATATATTCAAAATAGTTTGGATTCAAATTTATTCAAAGTTTTTGGGTTTATTTGAGTTCAAAATTATTGGAATCGTTTGGTTTCGTTTGTGTTCAAATGTATTCAAAATTGATTGCATTCGAATTTATTCAAATTGTTTGGGCTCGTTTGAGGTCAAATTGATTGAAATTGCTGGGGTTCGTTCGGATTTAAATTTATTCAATATTATTTGGGTTGAAATTTATTTAAATTGTTGAAGTTGAAACTTATTCAAAATTCTTTGGGTTAAAATTGATTCAAATTGTTGAAGTTGAAACCTATTTAAAATTGTTTGGGTTCAAATACATTAAGATTGTCGAAGTTGAAATTTCTTCATAATTGTTGGAATTCATATTTATCCAAATGGATAAATAGGATTCGTTTGGGTTCAAATTTATGGGGTATCTTCGTATCCCTCGGTCCCCCTTTTCCCCATGATAAGTTTTTTCGGTTCTTCCCTCTATACCCTTCCCTTCCCAGTGGTCTTCCTTTTCCATACATTTTTTTCCATTTATTTACTCCCTGCTCAGTGACGATTTTCCAATTTCGTTTCAGTCGTGTTGTATTTCCTGCTCAGTTTTCATTTGTCCAGCTCTTTTGATTATGTTCCCTGCTCCCTCCGTATCTTCATGCAACATTTTTTTATTTCTTCCGGTCCCAACGACAACGAAACTGTTGATCCATAAAGAAAAAATGTCTTGCGAAAAGTGAGCCTTGCGAGTCAATTTCGAACGCCCTTTTCAGATGGGGTAGAAGTGGAAGATCTCGGGTTCGTGGATTCCAATCTTTCGGACAGTCTGATAGTTTCGTGGAAACGCCCGAGCAGCACCGCTAACGTTACGTCTTATCGAGTCGAGTGGTGCACCGAGAAAGTGCTCGAGTGCACTTGCGTAGTGACGAAGCAGGCGAATAGTCACAAAATCGTAATAGGCTCGCTGAGCCCTTGCAAGAGTTACACAGTGAAGGTGACGCCTTACATGGGGAATGAGACCGGCGTGCGGAGGGAAGCCACCGATACCACTGGATTGAATGGTAAAAAGTTATATATATACAGGCTGATCCGCTACTATGCTTGGTGAGAATGAAGAGTGTGTCATTGCGAGCGAAACTCTTTTTTTATACGTCATGCGCCAAATATTGGCCGAGATATTTGCGTTCACAATCTAACGCTGAACAATGGTACAGCAGTTGCCCACGCGCAATCTTTTTCTTCCTCAAGTATTAAATAATAAACGAAAATGATTGCATCGTGCAATTTATTTCTTAACGAAAAAACATGCACTTGTCCGGAGGTGAATTCGTGAAGGCGTGAGCAACTTCTGTGCAATTATCTACTACTTGGACTTTGAACGCAAATATCTCGGCCAATTTATGTCGCGCGATATTGAATTGAAAAGCCTTTTGCTCGCAATGACACACCGAGTGTATTCATACTACGGAAATTCACTTGTTTTTCTCTTTCCAGTTACGAAAGATACGTTGAACTTGAAGATCGCGAATACGACCTCGGACTCGTTGAAGATAAGCTGGAATATGCCGAACTCGAATTGCGTTTCTTATTACCTGGTGACGGTTTGCCAGGGGAAAGAGTGTACCGACGCCAAGGTCAACGTAACGACGTTCACGAAGACCGAGCTAAGCCCTTGCCTCACTTACTTCTTCAATCTTACCGTTTGGGGCATGACAAAACCGTACGGTACCGTCAATGTGACGGGAACGACAGAATTTTTGGGTGAGTCCAAGGGCCCTATGGGGATCGTTTTTGTTTTTCTTCGTGGCTCATGTCAATTTATTTTCATCTTTTGATTATTTTATCCTTTTCATTCGTCGGTGCTTTATTTTTAATTCATTGTTTCTTCTCCATTTTTCTTTGTCGTGATCTTCGTGTTCGTGACAGAACCTGGCCCACCCTCGCCGGCCAAGACGATCCCGGGAAATCACACGCTCACGGTCTTTTGGCCGAAGCCGCAAGGTCACACCTGCGCGCAACTTTACCGTCTCACTTGGACTCACAATGGCAAAAGCCAGACCGACACAACGAATAATACCTTTATGGAATTGAAGAATTTGGAGGCTTGCGCCGTGTACGAGATCGTCCTAGTGACAGTATGGGTCGGGGGCGAGAGCCGCCAGGAGCGCATATATTCGGAAAAAACGGTTCCCGACGGTTGGTATTTAAAAAAACGATGATACAGGTTTTCTACCACACGTACATTATCAGATGAAAGTCCGAGAAAATTTGAAACGTCATTGCAATACATTAACATTTATTTCTAATGAATCATGGTGTTTGAGAGGTAGCGATGGGGGGGGGGGGGAGAAAACGGAAGGACGAAAATATAAAGGGAAGAAAATAGAGGTAGTAAAGAAATTGAAATATTTAAGATTTTGGTTCTCGTCGAGAAACTCCATGACAAAACACCTTAATGGTGGTGGCAAAGGCGAGAAAAGCAGTAAATGCGGTGTGGGGGTGCGGGGTGGAAATTTGGGGGTGGGAATGGAGGGACGAAGTAGAGAAGCTACAATGGAGATATGTGAAAATGCCGATGGGGGTGGGACGAAATACGCCAAATAATTTATGGAAGCTGGAGGCAGATAGGAGCATCTAGGTAGAGGCAAGGCACAGAGCCAGCGACGATCTGCTACGGATAATAGACATGGAAAATGAAAGATGGCCAAAGATTTACCTAAGAGAAGAAATCAGGAATATATTAAATCGGAACGAGTCGAAATGGGAATATTTCTTTCTATGAGTATTGGGATGACGAGATCGGAATTTTGCACACAATTGATACATAGCCTTGCCAAGTTGAGTTTTCTATTGAAAAATATTAATAAACAATGAAGTTATTATTTAAAGAAAGCGCCGCCGTTGCTGGATGGCTAATCGGTGTCGGCGCTTCCGGCTACTAGGCTCATTTCGAATGAACATTTCTTAAAGTACTTTTAGCATAATGATAAAACTTTTGGATGACCGGATATTTTTTTAAATTAAGACAATTACGAAAATGCCAAGCTGTAGCAAAACAAACGTTCGATTTTCGACAAAAAAAGAACAAAAAAATTACCGTATCGTGTACTTTCTTCGTACAATAATGAAACTTTGGTACGACTTCCAGTTATCGATCCACCGGTGGCCCTAGGAGAGCCCACGGTCGGCAAGGACAAAATATCGATAAATTGGCTGATCAATACGAACGAGACGAACAACTGCAGCTCGATAATCCTCATAGTCGCCTGCACGGTGGTGAAAAACTTCGGCAAAGGTTACACATCGGAGAACGGTAGTGTCCAGCATCGCATTGAGGCGGAGACGGGAAACGTCACGTGGGAGACGACCGTGAAGGATCTCGGCGCGTTCACGAGCTACGTATGTCGCGGCGTGACCTTCAACGCGGGTGGCCGAAGCCCCGGGAGAAGCTCGGCCATTGCTGCAACGACCTTGGAAGATGGTGAGCTCTCCCACGAGTTCGGTTGTATTGACCGGTTGACAACGACTCGTTTCACGTGGACTTTCTTTTCATCTCTCGTTTGTTCTTCAGTGCCATCGGCGCCCGAGTTAATTCCGGGTCTGCAGACCAACTCGACGAACTCCAGTATAACGCTGACGTGGAAGAAGCCCGCGTATCTGCCCGGCAAACTCACCAACTTCACTATCGAAGCGATCTGGGAGTACCAGTTTCATCGTCCAACTTGGTGCACCGGTCCGATCTTCGGCACCGAGAACATGACGATCACGGATGGTAACGCGACGAGTTACGAGTACGCGGCAATGCCGAAGACGCGTTACCGTATAAAAATCGTCGCGGCTACCCGCGCCGGTCCCGGCAACGCCAGCAAACCCGAAGTCTATCTCACGACGCCTGGTGCACCGGGCAAAGTCACGAACTTGTCGTACACCATGGAAGAGAGCACCCTCGATCCAAATGTCCTCAACGTCAACATCTTATGGGGCATACCTTGCCTCATGAACGCCGACAACATCGAATTTTTCTACGTCACCGGAAACGGCAAGAGGGACAACTTTCCCGAGCACACGTTTGACTACAAAATCAATGATACGAAAAAATCTTGTCCAAACGACAATTGCACAAGCATGATCGATTACTTGAGGGAAGAGTATCACTACAAAATTCGCATCGCCACAAAAGTCACGGAATACGATGATCTTGGCGAAACGTCCGAATTGGCCATTCGTTCCCCGGCAGGAAGTAAGACAACGTTCGAGCCTCTTAAATATTTCTATGCATAGGCTATATCCGGTCGATAAAAATCCAACGACCGAGCTTTCTTCCAGGTGATTCACATTTCGGGCAAACGAGGAAAAAAGTAATACAAAAATGAGATGCCTCGAAGAGCAATTGAAAATAAGCTGAAAATCGTCAATTTGTACAAATCTGGATCATGCTTATTGGGCGCTCGGTATAAATCATTTCGCCCGAAAATAATTGCTATTTTTTTTTTATAAAAAAATCTACTTTTCAGTTCCGCCGCCTCCAGACGAGAACTACACGAGTCTGATAAGTATCGACCCGTTGAAGGCTCGGAGAACGACGACAACGGCGACGATACTTTTGCCGATATTTCCGGACACCCGTGGGGCGATACGATGCTACGCGATAATTGTCGCTAAGCGAGGCTTTAATAACGGCACCTACGGCCGTTTCAGTTACAATTCCTCGTGTCCACACACCGCATCCTGGAAAGAATCGATGCTCGTTGATTTTGTCGTGCCTTATCAGGCGATCAAGTTCTGCACTGACTCTTATCCATGTGAGGAGTACTTTTGATCATTCGTTATTTATTCGTCTACGCGTTTTCTCGTTGCATCGATTTTTTCTTTGCCTTTTTCTTTCTTCGTACAGCGTTCGTCACCGATTACGGACGTTTGAAGGCGATAAAGTTCGTGCTGGGCGAGGATCCGGAAACGTGCCTGAAATTGTCGTCGAACAGCGACGAGCGCTCCTTTTGCAACGGACCCCTAAATCCTGACACTTGGTACGACGTGAGGATGCGAGCGTTCACGGACGGCGGATACAGGGACTCGATCGTCTTCACGGTCAAAACGAGTGAGTTCGCTTGGGCTTGTTGGGGGTGAACATTTCCCTTGTTTACTTACGTTATGGTTGTTGCTAAATCATTTTTGAAGGGTGGGGGAGAAACGAAGTTCCTCTGCTAATACATTGCGTGACTCCAGGAGCGCCAACTTATTGTAGCAAAGTATTAATGACGTGTATGACTGAATATTGCGAAAATGTATCATGTATCAACGTATTTGAAATTAGCGCGCTAGGTTTTCGATTGGTTCTGCTATTCCCATAGTTCCGACGTTGCCACATTTTAATACATACTCCTAAACACGCCTCACTTTTTCGTAAACGGGTCGCATATTTTTCATACGCTTTCGTTAATTAGATCGGTAACCTTTCTATTTTTTCCGATAACATTGTTCTGTATACTATCGTGCGCACAATATTCGTTTTTTGGGTCACTTTCTTCACATATGCGGAAGGCATATGCGAGGAACTGATATGGCAACGACGTTGTCTCGCACAACCAATGCGATCAAGTGGAGATTAACGTAAACTTTGAAATCTTATATTTAATAAACGACTGCGGAAACCTTCGTTTTTCGTTTGCCAGTAGATTCGGAAAATATACCATAACGTTTAGTAAAATTTCCATCAATATCTATTTTCCCCAATATTTTTGAGCAACAGCCTTAAGGGTTGCTGCTTAAAGCAACGACCTTGAGGGTTGCTGCTCAAAGCAACAACTTACACGCAGTTGCAATTTTTTAGAATATCGGTTTTTCCGTTTTCGGCGACCTCTCAAAATATAACGTTTTAAAAATATTCTCTGAAAAGTTCCAGTCTATCTGTTCAAAATTGATCGAGTTATGAGAACTACAAACGCTTTTTCTCAAAATCATTTTTTCGAGATCGGTGACCGCGATATCTCAAAAATTTGTTCAAGCGCTAGATAATTTCATGCAGAAACTAAATGCTTTTGATTTTTTATTTCGTGTTATTTACTTCCGAGCAGCGGTGCTCACCATGAAGGACGTTTTTCAAACAGCGCTGCACAAATCATTGTGTCTAGCACATTTCGGTCATGCACTAGAAAACTGTCATAACACAAAAAGCTGTTTTGAGAAAAACGAATATTAATTTTTTTCACATTCCTGAGGCCACTGTGACGTCAATATTTATCTAAATTAGCCTGTAATGATTTTATTTATTGTGAAATTTATTAATCTTCTTGGGGGTTATAAATATGATGTAACCAATTGCAATAAACGATATTTCTGCGTTATGACAGTTTTCAGAGGATGAGCGATTTATACACACGCACGCACGCACGCACGCACACACACACACACACACACACACACACACACACACACACACACACACACACACACACATATATACAGGGTGAGGCACTAACTGTTGTCACCTTGAATATCTCTGTAATTATCGACGTCACATAAAAATGTTTGAAACAAAAGTTGTACCGTATGAAAGGGGTCATCAAATGCGACTATTTTTTTTTATCTCACTAGAGGCGCTGTCGCACAGTAAAGGTCACCTCCACTTTTTTAAATAGAACGGTACATTTTTTTTCAACTATCTTGTAAAGCATCGAAAACTGCATGAAAAACATTTAGGGGTCAAAGTCGTTCAAGGTCATTTAAGATCAAAAAGTGACATGAACTTTATTTTCATGTGAAATCACCTTTATTCACAGTAGATGTTCAAAGTGATTGCCATTGGAATCAATGCAGTATTGCAATCTCCTCATCACGGATTGCGTAGAATTTCTTATCACTTCGGCACTTATCGAATCACAGGCTCGAAGAATTCTCTCACGCATATCAGCCGCCGTAGTTGGACGTTCTTTATAAACAAGATCTTTCAAGTATCCCCACAAGAAAAAGTCCAGAGGTGTCAAGTCTGGCGAGCTAGCCGGCCACGATACAGCTCCTCCGCGTCCAATCCAACGATTCGGGAATCTCTTTTGCAATTCATTTCTAGCTATCAGCGAAAAATGTACCGGACGCCCATCGTGTTGATACCACATTCTGTTTCTTGTTTCTAAAGGTATTTGTTCCAATAACGGACCTAATGTTTCTTGAAGGAATGTGGTGTACTTCCAACCATTAAGATTCCCTTCGATGAAATAAGGGCCTATGATTCTATCCCCAATAATCCCACACCATACATTAACCGACCACGGTCTTTGGTGTGCAACTTGCCGCAGCCAATGTGGATTTTCAGTTGACCACAAATGCACGTTATGCAAGTTAATATTTCCATGATTCATAAATGTTGCCTCATCGGTAAATAAAATCCGATTAATAAATGAGTCATCTCTCTCAATCTGGCGTTGAGCCCATCGGCAGAATTCAGTGCGATTCATGAAATCCGTACCAGTTAATTCCTGGTGGAGACTGATGTGGTAAGGATGATATTTATGATGATGTAGAACACGTAGAATACTTCTTTGGCTTACGCCAGATTCCCTCGCAATTTGACGAGAACTCGCACTCGATGAACGGCGGCAAGAACACCAATTTCCATTTCTTCGTTAGTAACTCGCTTTTGTCGGTTACTTTCCCGACGGGTTAAGGATCCATTTGTCCTCATTTTCGTGTACAAAATTTGAAATGTACGGCGTGTAGGATGAGAACGGTCAGGAAATCTTTCAGCGTATAAGTCTCTAGCTCTCACTGCATTTTTCTGACATTCTCCGTAAATTATAAGCATATCAGTTTGCTCTTCAAAAGAATACATCATCTACATTCGCTTGATTCATTAATACTAGTCTCACCATTCTTACTATCGTTGTCTTGGGTTTTTTTGGGCGAAACATTGTACAATGTTCCGTGTACATTGTAGGTTTGGTGCCTTTGTTTACATACAAGACAATGGCAAGACTTCGGCGATAAGTGCCGAAGTGATGAGAAATTCGTGATGAGGAGGTTGCAATACTGCATTGATTCCAATGGCAATCACTTTGAACATCTACTGTGAATAAAGGTAATTTCACATGAAAATAAAGTTCACTAAATGTCACTTTTTGATCGTAAATGACCATGAACGACTTTGACCCCTAAATGTTTTTTATGCAGTTTTCGATGCTCTAAAAGATAGTTGAAAAAAAAATGTACCGTCCCATTTAAAAAAGTGGAGGTGACCTTTACTGTGCGACAGCGCCTCCATAGAGATAAAAAAAAATGGTCGCATTTGATGACCCCTTTCGTACGGTCCAACTTTTGTTTCAAACATTTTTTTGTGACGTCGATAATTACAGAGATATTCAAGGTGGCAACAGTTAGTGCCTCACCCTGTATACAGGGTGTCCCTCTTATCTCTGCCGTCCGAAATAACTCGGTAATTATCGACGTCACAAAAAAATGTTCCAAACAAAAGTTGTACGGTGTGAAGGAGGCGCTGACGCACAGTGGAGGTCACCTCCACTTTTTTAAATGGAATGGTACATTTCTATCAACCATCTTGTGGAGCACCTCAAACCGCATAAAAACATTAGGGGGTTAAAGTCTCCCAAGGTCATTCAAGGTCAGTATCGATGACACAAATCTAAATATATCGGATCACTAACAAATATGTGGAAGCGATCCGAGATATTGAGATTTGTATTCCATTTTAATAGGTGACCTTGAATGACCTTGAACAACTTTGACTCCCTGTTTTTTATGCGGCTTGAGGTGCTCCACAAGATGGTTGAAAAAAATGTATCATGCCATTTTAAAAAGTGGAAGCGACCTTCACTGTGCGTCGGCGCCTCCACCGAAATAAAAAAAATTGGACGCATTTGACGGCCCCCTTCAAACCGTACAACTTCTGTGTGGAACATTTTTTTGTGACGTCGATAATTACCGATTTATTTCGGGTGGCAGAGATAAGAGGGACACCCGGTATGTATATATATATTTCAATACGAAAATTGTAAAAAAATACTCAAAAACATACTCTTTAATGTAAAAAAAGAAAAAAAATTGAAAATCTGCACAGGTTTGCCCAGAAAAAATTCACGAAATTTCGTTTTTCCGGCCACGAACTACGTGTAATCCGTAAACTGAAAAAAATACCATAGTGTTTTGAAAATTATTATTACCATACTCATGTGTAATATATTTTGTCGCCGCTCAACTATCCTTAACAGCAACAACTGAAACGCCATAAATTCTTTCGCAGACGCTAAGCTCCAAGTCGCGCTAGTGATTGGCACGATATTTGGAATACTCTTCCTGGGCATACTCACCACGATGATGCTCCTCGTGCGGAAGTGTTCGTTGCAAGTGTGAGTACTGCACCTAAGACTGGTTTTTATTTTTCTCCGATCGATACGATACCGAGTGCGACTCATCGCGAGGATCGTGCAGTGGGCACTCACGATGATGATACGCGAGACCTCCTCAGCAGGGCTCGGGTTTCTTCGTTGTTCCTTTTTTCGTTCCGCGCTCTTCCTCTCTCAGTCGTTTTCTATCTCCGCATTACGATTGTCAACGATAGGGAGTCTACTCAAAACACAATATATGCACGAGCTTACTGAAAAATAATCGATATTCTTGTCACCCTGATTCGCGTTTCAGAGGAGAGGGGGAGAGAGAGAGAGAGAGAGAGAGAGAGAGAGAGAGGAAGCGCGACTTAATGTTTGACTTTTTAATATTTATAATAAAATACACTATTATATATATATATATTTTAGTATATGATATATTATATTATAAATATAGAAGACATTTTTTTAAAGGCGAGGATAAAAATTGCAAACTGTTTTTTTTTCTTTCTCTCTCTCTCTCTCTCTCGCTCTCTTTCTCTCTTGAGTTTGAGGAGCTATATACAGTGACGAATAAGTTCAGAGTTAGGAGTGCCTCGATCCCTGGTCCACAGCGAACACGTTCCTCCACCTAAATACAACACGAGAGGTCTATTTTAGTCAGGCGGATATTTTGGTACGACGTTGGTCGAAGGTGCAATAACGAGATATCCAAATTTTGTTTACCCCTCTCCCTCCCTTTCTCTCTCTGTCCCTCTCTATCTCTTCCCGCCTATCTCGAAGTTGTTGAAAACTTCAGTGATCTCGAGTCGCGGTGACGGGCGAGTCATTGAAATAATTCAAGAATGTCAACCGCACCGGAATTCTGGAGGAGCGAATCCGTGTTCGCCTTCCTGGCAAAGTGCGTATAGATTCGGCAAGGCCACGAGCTCCGGTCGCTCGACTGACGAGGAGTATCTTCGACCCCGTTTGTCGCGTGTCGCACAGCAGTCGCATTTATAAATCCTCCCACGCGTTATTGCCAGACACCACGTTGACTATCGTGAATGTAAAAAAAAACGAAGATAAAGATATACGCGTGGTTCTTCGTATCGTAAGAAAGTGCGCTGATTATTTGAAGATAAAGCAAAAACGGGAACGGAAATGTAAAAAAAAGACGGTCGAGTGTCGAAAATATAGCGAAGCTTTTGAAAAAATTATTTTTCCTGACATTAATTGTTTCAAGATAATTGCAATAATTTTTCTCGAAGGATCTAGGCGCGTTAAAAAATCTCGCTTGTTTTTAATTAACTGCGCTAAGGCGCTAATTATTAATTTTTCGAAAAAATCGATGTGTAATTCGCCTCTTAAGGGAGGACACCACTGTGACAGACCGAAAAATCTTTTTTCCTATTTTTTGTCTACTAGATTATTTATTTTGGATTTGGAAAGGGGTATACATTAAAATTGGAAAGGGGTAGCATACATTAAAATTGTATCGTGCAAATCTTTATTTAAAAAAAAAGTAAAAATTAACAACGCTATTGAGGTGTAAAGAGCTCCTGTATAAAAGTGTGGTCCAACGGCCGGATCGATAATTTGACAACAGTTGGTCTGAAAAATATATATATCTATATTTTCCATCATCTATATAAATATAATTCTCGTTTTACATAGCCGCTTTTCGATTTAAAAAAATTACGTAATGGCAGGTGTTAAAAAAAAGTGTAATATTGCCATCATTTTTACTTATATTCGGGGGTTTAAAAAATACTAAATACCGAAATAAAAAAAAAGGCTACGTACAACGACAGCTACTGCAATAACGAAATATTTTTCAACTTGAAAATCGGACAATTAGAATATGATTCAAGGATGAGCAGAATATGATTCTGAACAATAGCTAGAATTATGATTCCAGTCAGGTCGAGAAAAACGCGATTGAAAGTTTAGGTATACGTAAATCGTTGCGCCACCTGTGCTCACTGAATCGTCTGTAACTTGGTCAATTTTCGATATTTTAACTTGAAAATATTTTCAATTATTCTTAACTATTACTTTAAAGAAAAAAAATCTATTTTTTTACCCGCCACCGTGGTGCCCCGCCTTAATTTTTCAATTAATAGTAGAAAAGAATGAATTCACTTTGACCGAATTTTCAAGAATATTTTCCTTCTTTTTACCCAAAGATTACGAAAATAGAGAGCGGTGTAGCGGGGCAGGGAGGGGCGTGATGATTACAAGGGCTCCCCGTGGCTCCAAAAAAGAAAACACGAAACGAGCTCGTGCATAAATCGCGCTATTATGTTCCAGAGTGCTACGTAGATTCCTGCATTCCGATATGCCCGGCTCACCTGTACCGACCGCATTCACGAGGCGAAAATTTATCGCCCACTGTCAACAACTCGCGGACAATCCAGGCAAGCTTAGCAACGAGTACCAGTTGTTGCAGACACTCAGCGTCGATCTGCAAATGCCGACGAACGCGGCTGGCCTCCAAGCGAACAGGAAGAAAAATCGATACACGGACATATTGCCTTGTAAGTTAACAACATTTAGTTTCTCAAATAAAGATTTATATTTGATGTAACTACAACACGACTGTACACGAAACTTTTTCGCAGACGACTTTTCGCGGGTGAAGTTAGAAGTGATCGACAACGACCCTAACACGGACTACATCAACGCCTCTTTCATTAAGGTTCGTACGATAAGCTAACCAGGAACGCAAGAAATAACGACTATTTTGCGTTGATGAGGAAATAATTGAATAAATAAATGAGAAAAAAAAACAAAATTCAGGGATTCAGCGGCGACGAGGATTACATCGCTTGTCAAGGCCCGAAGGAGGAGACGACCTACGATTTTTGGCGCATGATCGATCAGTACAACGTCAAGATAATCGTGATGCTCACGCAACTCGTTGAAAAAAATAAGGTTTGCTCGTACTCATCCACTTCTTTGTTTGTTTTCTTGAAAGCATTCCGATTTCTTCTGCGTTTCAATTTTGTTTTGCAAGAGCATTGAAAGGTGTCAAGAATTACGGAATAATTTTCGCGCGTAGGAAAAGTGTCATCAGTACTTTCCAACGATCCGGGAAACGTTCACATACGAGAATATGGCGATAAGGTGCACCTCGGAATTGGATTACAAAACTTATACACACAGGACTCTGGTCTTGGAAAAAGTTCGTATGTTTGGTTGAATAGAGTTAAGAAGCTATATGCACGTGTTATTGCTATATACAATTGTATATATTTATTACATCAGTTACTGTTTCCCATTAGTCAACTGTCACTTTGTTGCTCGCAGGCGAACGAGAAAAGAAACATTATACATTTGCACTTCAAAGATTGGCCGGATCACGACGTGCCCGAAGACTTTGATGCGATGATTAATTTTTGTCAAATAATGCGTCGACACATGAACGCCAATCGGGGTTTGGTCGTCGTGCACTGCAGGTGAATGATATGATCGGCAACTCGCTCTTTCCCTCTCTTTCTCTTCCGAAGGAGAGAGAGAGATGTGTACAAAAAATTTGATCCAATACAAGCCCGCGCACGATTCGTCATTATTGCCCACCACCATAATTATCACTCGCACACAGTATACGAATACTGTTATCGTGACGTCTTGTTTCACATTTCGAATTGTTATTCGCAGCGCTGGTATCGGTAGAACGGGCACCTTGATAGCCATAGACATACTGTTGCAACACATCAAGGAGAATCGAAAACTCGACGTGTTCGGCACCGTTTACAGGCTGCGACATCATCGAATTAATATGGTCCAACGAGAAGTGAGAACATTATCTTATTTTGCCTCATTTTGACAAGAGATATATTTTCCCGCATTTGTTAAATTTTAGTTGTTTATCTTTGTCCCCACGATGACATTCTTTTCGAATTGTTGGATATCATTTTATCCGATTCAGTACAGTAAAAAGTTTATTATTCTATTGCATTGTTAAAATGTATTGTCTTAATTTATGGTTTATATTCATTGTTAAATGTTGTTGTTTAAATTGAATGTTTTGTTTTCAGAGTCAATATGCATACATTTACAATTGCATAAAGCAAGTACTGAAAAATCCTTACTTTTCGAAAAGTTGTAAGTATAGATGCATATTTTTTTTCATATTAATATATTTTTATATATTTTTCATATATATATTTTTTTTTTATATTTTTTCTTCCGTTTCGTAGACAAACCTCCGTCCGTAGATCCGATCTTTGACAGCAATTCCCACAAAAAGAAAGAAACCTCGGATTCTAGTACGAATCTAGTCAGCAGCCTCGAAACTCGTATGTAACATTATGTCATTCGACTGGTACTAAAAGAAAAAGAAACCAAAAGCAAAGAAAAGAAAAAACGGAATAATGCAAAACAAGACGCGGAGCTCCCGAATGAGAAAGACCGATCGATGGAACGCAAAAAAAAAAACAAAGAACCGAACCAAAGATATCAAGCATTTTAACACACGGTAGAAGTAACACAAGTTTCTTTTGTACCTGCAGAATGAGAGCGAACGACAGTGTAAAAACAAAAGCAAAAATCAATAACGAGAGGTATGCAAATAATTCGAAGATGCTTCGAGTGTGTCGCTTCGCTTTTGTCGTTTTGTGTTTTCGTCCAAGTACATACGTCTATACGTGATTAATATCTTGATGTGGCTTTTAAAGACCATCGTAGCTGAAAAAAAAGATTATCGTTTCTCATGTGAAAGTCGCCTCCGAACGATGTTGTCTCGTCCAACGCTACGTACGATGTTGTCTATCCGAATGTTGCGTTGTGAATGTGTAAAAACGTTGCTTTTGACTTTGCAGTGAAAAAAAGCAGCTTTTCAACGTCGGTCGAATCAGCGGAGCCTATTTATCAGCGGTCTCCGGAACTGGCGATTCGGACCTGTTATCCGTTCAATGGTACGTTGTTCGATCTTTCAGCAATTCTCTACACAACTGTGATTTTGAGCTTTGTCAGTAATTTATCGTTAATTTCTGTGATAAGTTCAATTTAGTTCGTACAGTTATTGTTATGTTGTCTTAAATGCGTTTGTTTTGAATTGTTTGATAATTATAGATTTTTTTAAATAATTTTTTGGTTTGTTTAATAATTGTATAATTTTTTTTTGAGACGGTACTTATGTTAGTAATTTTTGTTATTTTTTATGTGTGCACTCCAAGGCCTGAGATACGCAAAATCGACGAGTGCCATCGATAAGGGAACGTACCCGAAAATTATAGGTGAGGAGAGAGAGGAGAGAGAGATTCACAACTATCAGGGTCTTGCTTTGTTGGCATATGGTGTTCTTTGATGGCGAGCGAAACGCTTTTTTTAAGTGTCGTACGACAAAACGTCGCCAAGTTATTTGCGTTCATAATATTTTTATACACAATATCGCAATATATTTTTTTCGTATTTTGCCTTGAGGTCGATACAACACCCACGATCATCCGATATTCGACCGGACGAGGGACTCCTTAGAGATCGTTAAGAGCAGCGAGATAAGCTTCGAAATTAGCGACGAATCAGAAGGCTCGACGACTTCGTTGTATGAAAACATGCAACCGTTGCTGCGCACAAAATCGGCCCAGGATATCGCCGATGTAGAAACGACCTCCCGCTACGTTCAACGTGAGTGAGATTTTTTAAATGAATTTTTTCTCGTTGTTCTCATGACTGACCGAGAGATTATTTTTGCTCGATTTTCAGAGTTGCTCGAGTGCGACACCTCGTTATGAAAAATTCTAGACAGAGATAAAAATTTAAAAAAAAAGTATTTTGAGAATTTTACGTCCGTTGATTCGCGTTCTCGAGTGCCGAAAAAACGCGTGTGATAAAGAAGATAACGAGCGGAGAAATCATTTACAAAAGACCAAAGCACTGGAGGTGAAGATTTTGCATTGGTTCGTGCGAGATTGTACATATGTAGTATAAAAAATGAGAAGTTTGCCAATTTCTTCGGACTTGTGAAGAAGTGCGCGGCTGAGCGGTCACCCATCCGAGTATTGACTCGCTCGACACGACGGATTGGTGCAGCCTCGTTGCTCTCAGTATAAAAAATTGTATCAGAATTAATAAGGAAGAAACTTGCTTAGGACAATTGACGAAGAAACGTTGGACAGCGACTCAAATTGTGTAAATACTTTGTGCCTTTTAATCGCAAACGAACCCAAACAATTTGCGTCCTCGGAGTATTTTCGACACGACTCGCATCGTCGTTCATTCCATCTCAATCTCACGTTTTAATGTAAAACATTGTTATTATCATTAATATTATTATTTTTATACCTATGCGGACGTTGAACAAAATATACAAATTGTAAATAAAGGATAAATCAGTAACGATATTTCGTGGAATAATCTTTGGGCGATACCACGAGACCTCTTCCCTTTCTCGCGCCTCTGTACACCGTCTCTATTATGTCGATCATCTCCTGCTTATCCTCCAACGTCCAGTTGATCTTGTTGTTGTTGCCTGTGCCGAGATCGATCATTATGTGCTTGTTCCTGAAGAAGAACATGACGGTGCACGGATCGTACAGTTCGTACCTGCAAAAGAGAGTAACGTATGATTCATTTTTTCATATGGTTATCGATTGTTTATAACAAATTATTAAGGAAGTTGGAGCGTTAGCGACAATCCAAGATTTTTTTTAAATACATGTTGTTCTCTAGACACTGAATAATTTGAAATTTTTGCACCACCAAACACCAGAGATAAAAAGTAGTTTATTGAATTCAATTTCACATGTGGTCAGATAGGCAAAAAGTTCACGCTACGGGTGATGTAATTTTTTGGCTATTTAACACCTTTCTACCAACGGTACAACGCAAACCAAACCTTTGAAAAAATTTCTGATATAATTAGGATTTTCTAAATTTTTCAGAAAAATTTCTGAAAAAATTAATCTCGTGATATAAATAGGAAATTTGATAGGATATAAATAGGAATAATTGTAAATAACTCAAAATTTCATTCCGAGTTGTATAAAACATTCGTTGACGGCGTTTTTTTTTTCATAATAATCATCGATAATGTTATACTTTTTCAAATTGGTTGTGGCGCAAATTTTTTATTTTATTTACGTAATAAAAATATAAAATGCGTAATTTTGCCCTTTAATTATATATTTTATGCAGAATTAGCCTCTACTGAATAAATCTATATCTCGTATGCATTTTTTTGAGGTTCGTTGAAAAAATAATTCATAAATCGTCATTTGACGCAACTGGACCGCTCCAACCTCCTTAAAGTTGTCTTCTTGCTCGAAAATCCAACTTTTCTGTATGGCTTTGCATTTTCGCAATTTTGAAAATTGCATGCAGTATCTGTGGGCTTGAAATTGAAAAACAATATTGCGTTGCTTTATAGCTTATAGCCTTAACTTCAATTTGCGATAAAGATCTTGTAAAAATGTTGTAAATTGAACGATTTAGGGGATTTTTTGTGATACATCCTTTTCCTTTTGCGTTTTGCGAGAAAATACATTTTTGGATGTGGTCTAACTCGCATCCCAAAAATGATTTCAAAGTATGCATCGTTGGAACGCAACGAAAATTAATTCTTTTGGTTTCCCAAAATATTTTTTGTTACGGTTTTGGCCTGCAAAAATCACTCAAACGTTTTTTCACCATCCATATTGAAAATTCATTTTTCGAAGATTTTTCGTTGCATTCCAACGATGCAAACGTCAACACTATGATTTTTTCATATGTTCGTCCATTTGTTAATGACGAATGATTTTTTTTCTCTCAGAAATCAAATTTTTCTGTACCGCTTGGCATTTCCAAATTTTTCAAGAGTTCAATACTTTTTTATTTTTCATCCGAGATGAGCCTTATTGGCAGGAGCATCTAAGCGATTGGACATGGAACTGCTGTACTTTTTGAAAATAATAATAGCCTCATTGTTTATTAATAATTTTCGATTTAAAAAAACTCAAACGCGGCAAGACTATGCAGCCCTGATGTCGCAATGCTGATAGTCTCGTCAGAAAAAAAATACAGTCCGACCTCCTAATAAGAAACCAAAAGCCGCCAAGGGGAAGAGTTTTCCTTATATATCGCCTACCCCCACCAGGCGCGCGCTCCGCGCTCACTACCTCTGTCTGTCTCTCTCACTCTTTTCCGCATGCGATCCTCTCAACAAGAAACTCGCTCGCACGAGTTGCATCTTTGTATTCACATTGCCCATGCAAAAACCTTTTCGACTGTGCGTGGACATTTATTTAGCGAATTTTTGTTTCATGTTAATATACATACTATTGAATATTATTGTGTACTACTGTATCTGAATTACTATTAACTGTTATAAAATGCCCGAAACTGTAAAGAAGCGTAAGAGATCAAACTGTAGTATACAAGTCGAAGAAAATAGTACAGAATCTGCGCCACAAGGTGATCATTTAAACAAAGAGCTTTATGTCCATATTGTTTTATCCCATTTATATAAGAGAAGAAGTCAATATCTCTAAGGATTCATCTTCAATGACAGAGTTCGACTCTTTCGAAAACATTCCACCATCAGTTGAGTGCATTGCGGATCAAAATAATATGCAGCAAGACCAAAACGCTTTTCTTTACGTCTCGGAAACTTTTGCTGTTTTATATGAAAATCTTCAAGCGCCCTTATCATTGGTTTTATCTTATATGAAATTTTGTCAACACATATATGTATCTTTTTAATGACCACAAAAAATTTCTAATAACCTTGTAAATTTTTTGTTACGTTCACACATGCACACACACATACTCATGCACACATGCACACATCAATTTACACTGCAAAGTTCACTCTATTTTGCCCGAATAATCTCTGCCAGGCTGGTTTCTTAACCAGAGGTTCCGCGCACAAAATTCTCAAGCTTGGAGTTCGAGTCGGAGTGGGGGAAGCGCTCGAGTGGGAAACTGGGGAAAGATCCTTATTCGGAGGTCGGACTGTATTGAAAATCGCCCTGTTTTTTAGGCAATGAGCTTACACTCACCCGCTGATAATTAATAGTACACCAATTGTGTACTTATTTATTAGTACTATTTATTAGTAGTCGTATCAATTATGTGATGGAAACTGTATCGGCCGACTTACATTTTGTTAAAGTCGGGTACTTCGGTGATATCGACGAGATATATGACCGCGAAATTCTTCACTTTCTCGGCAATGTTGTACAAAACCTCGTCCATCTTCATACACATGGGATCCCAGTCGTGTCCGAAACGAATCACCTCGAACAAACATTCAAATTTCCTGTAAAACTTTTGCCATTTTCTTGTTTCAACAATTAGACATCGTTTTCCCGCATTGTTGACAAACAAAAAAGTTAGGTTATGCGTTATGTTTGTTCACCACTACGCGATCCTCCTCGGACAGTATCGCTTGATCGACCTGCCAACCGTTGTGAAGATGCGACAGCATGTAAGACATCCTGGCGAGTGTTTGATCGAACGGCTTTTCGAAAGAAGAAGAAAAACAATATTTGAACGATACGAATGATTGACGTGAGTCGCGAGCGAGACTGACGAAGTGCAAATGAGCCCGATTGCCATAGATCAGGGGAGATGGCAGAGAGGAACAGTACAAGAAAACTCCGCAACGGTCCTGGCAGCGCTATCTGGTGACGCGCTGCACGCAACGACTCGAGGACATGCGGAAACGAAAACGCTCGGGTGGCAAGAGCACTTCTTTTTTTAAAACTATTTCTCGTTGCGACAATTGAGAAACGGAACAAAAATAGTGTATTTTTCAACTCTTTATCTATGAAGCGTTGCTTTTTCCCCAATTTTAATGGTCTTGAAGAAAAATACGAATTATACCGTCATTTATTCAAAAATGTAAATTGAACAACAATTTTAATTTACATTTATATCTATTGCTTAATTACTTGAACCCCAAAAATCCCCGCAAATTTTGCGTACTGCTCAGCCGGTAACAAACCTACATTTAGCTTCATTACCGACTGAGCTGAATTTCACCAAAGCAAAAAACGAAAATAAAATTCCACCACCACATCAAAATCCTATGTCAATACCACACCCAAATTTAAAAAATCCAATATATCCCCCCTCCGGCATCGTTACGCGACAATCCGTTTCCCATTCTAATTTCCTCGCTATCGCGCATCCGAGACACGTTGCCGTCAGCTGTTTTATTCCCACGCGCACACACACGCACTTTAAACGTCCCCAACCTCGCGGACAAATGTGAATTTTGTGCGCAAGTTGCGCGCGACGTTGCATTAGTCACACCGTCCGAGCACGTCGTCCCCATGTGCGAGTGCGCGAAATGGCGAAACGTAAACAATAAACAGAGGCGGACGCCGACGTATGAAGACCGCTTTCCACGGGCGAGATTCCTGGACGCTCAGTGCTCGGACTCGTACCTGAACGACTAATAAGTGAGCTAAAGAAATGGCTGGATCACGAGGTATTTTGAGTCTGAGATTCAACCAGGACCAAGGTGAGATAAAACGTCCACGATTTTTTGCACCGTAACAAAGGAATGTACGACGTAAATATGCATTTGGGTATGTGTGTGTGCTACTCAACAAAAAAAAAGCGAAGCCTTGATCTGGGTGGGATTTTAGGGGGAGGCTTTCAACAGCCGTTCCCACCGATCTTAATTGAATTTAGGTTAAACTCAATTTAAATAGAGTTTAAACACAGTTTAAATAGAGTTTAAACACAGTTTAAGTCGAGTTTTAACTGAGTTTAAATAGAATTTAAACGCAGTTTAAGTCGAGTTTATTGAGCCAAACTTATCTTAAACATCGCTCAAACTCAATCTAAACTCACCATAAATACTGATCAAGTGACTCGGACGCATCAACTTAAACCTAGAGTTTAAGCACTGTTTAGTCATTCACAGACACGAGAGGTAAAGATAACAAATGATGTTGTAGGATGTTTCGCCTGCTGCATGGAGTCTGGCTTGAGGATATATAATGTGGAACCTCTCGTTGAGAAAGCGCACTTCGACAATGACATACTCGGGAGCGTCGCCATTGGGGAAATGCTCTGGCGCACAAACGTCATAGCCGTAGTGGCTGGTGGCACCAGACCCAAATTCGCAGACAACACGGTTCTCATTTACGACGACTTGGCGAAAAAATTCGTCATGGAAATAACATTCACGAGTCCGATTAAGGCTGTTAGACTGCGTAGAGATAAGTAAGGTTACTTTTTGGTTTCTTTTTTTAATACCCAGCCGTGTTGCAAAACTCTCTTGGTGTTTGGCTTTGTTCGGTCAAAGTGTGTTGCAGGGATGAAATGGTTTTTTTTCTTTTATACAGACTCATAGTCGCATTGCAACGAGAGATCCATGTATTCTCGTTTCCCCTGCCGACGAGGAGATTACTGACACTTGAAACTCGTGACAATCCCATGGGACTCGTAGAAGTAGCGACTCTGGCCACAGCGCACAAACAATTACTGGCATTTCCAGGACACAAATTGGGTAGCGTTCAGCTCGTGGATTTGGGGTCGACAGAGGCTGGAAGTTCCAGCGCACCTTCAACACTGACCGCACATCAGGTTTACATTCATTATATTACAATTTGCTGCTTTTTTTTATCCAGATTTTATTTGTCGTAAATTTGGGTTCGAAGTATTCTCTCGAGATTATTGGATACGGAATAATTTAATTTAATTCGATGTTACAATCAAACTAATTGTAACATGAAATTGAATTAAATTCCTCGATAAATGAGGGAATTTTTTTTTCGTTGCTTTATGGAAGGGGCATGATAAACGAAAATATACATTTTTGTCTAAAAAGGGAGCTCTCGCTTGTTTGGCGGTAAACGCAAGCGGAACTATGGTCGCGACGGCCTCGGCTCAGGGAACCCTCGTCCGCGTCTGGGATGGATTTCGCAGGCACTTGCTGGTCGAGTTAAGGAGAGGCGCTGATCCCGCGACGGTCTATTGGTAAAGAGATGCAAATTACATATCTCGTTTTTCTTTTCACGCATCGTTTTTCTCGCAAATATTTAAATCTCGTTTATCAATATGCTTTTTTTCTTCTAATAACGTCCTCTTCCAGCATAACTTTCAGCAGAGACTCCGAATTTCTTTGTGCGTCCAGCGACAAGGGAACAGTCCACATATTTGCTCTAAAGGACACACACCTCAACCGCAGATCAACGTGAGTTTGAGAATTAATGCATGCATTTATCCGAAAAAAAAAGTGACGGAAAATCGTATTTGATTTAGAAACTCATAGGTTGCTCCCGCGTTATTTTATTCGGCTCGAATGAATTTCCATTGAAATGTCGAAAATAATGTGGCCACGACAACAATGTTCCTGTTAACACGAGATTGAAGCAAATGGATGGTCCATTGAACTTTGGTGGATGTGGTTTGCAGATTTTCGAAGATGGGATTTCTGGGCAATTACGTGGAAAGTCAGTGGGCGCTGGCAACTTTCACCGTGCCGCCGGAGTGTGCCTGCGTTTGTGCTTTCGGCCCGAGAAGCTCCGTCATAGGTATATAATTTTTTCGATTATATCTTATGATGAATGTAGTAAAAGCTCGATATTAAATAATTAATAATGGATTGAAAATGACGGATAGATATGTATCATTTTCTATCTATTATTAATTGAAGATTAATTAAATTTACTAGAGCTATTCAATTTTTCATTAACTTGTATGAAAGAAATATTAGAATTTCTTTCAGTATAAAAATTTTATTTATCCAATTTTTTGAAATGCATTAAAAAAATGTATATATATAACATTTTTTGGCATTATCTGAATTGTATGATAATAAGAAATTAACAAAAAATTTGATAATGGCTCCGATGATTATTCGGATAATTTCGAATATGAAAAAATTAAAAATTTATTATTGCATGTAATAAATGAATATAAAATCTCGATGAAAATAATGAATCTTTTCTGTCCTCAGCCGTCTGTATGGACGGGACGTTTCACAAGTACGTGTTCACAGCGGACGGCAACTGCAATCGCGAGGCTTTCGACGTTTTTCTTGACGTTTGCGACGACGAAGAGTTTTGAGGTCTGGACTCAAGTTTTATGGAAGTTTTTTTTTGTGTTCGTTTATTCAAAATCTTCTATTGTATATAAAGTGTACAGTTTTACGCGAGAAAGAAATTTAAGAGACATTTATTCGACACTCGACGATGGAGAGCAGAAAAAAAACTTGGCAGGCATGTACAGTGCGCTAATAAATTATATATTTCTTTACTAAATATCGAGGCAGTTGGGCAATGGGACGCACATGGACGTTGATGTCGTTCTACACCCGTTTGTCCTCCCTGATCTGCGACTGTGTAATTTTGCGAAAGTTCTCTGAAAAAAAGTTTCATCGATTAGCGACTCGCCAAGGGTCTTCTCGCGCCTTTATATGGCAAATTTAATGCTCGCACTATATTGCTCCGGATTTATCATCGGCTGTATGGCTATTGGATATAGTGCTGTGCCCAAGAGGCCCAAAAATCCTCCAAGGAACAGAGCGTACCTCCAGCCCGTGAAATTAGCCATCGGATAGAATACTGCGAAGAAGAAATTCATTGAGGGTACATGCATTGGAGGTCGAACGTCACTCGAAAAACTCGTCACCATCGCTGCTACGAGTCTTGGCACTATCTCCGCGAAATTTCGAATATCTCAAATTTATCATTATTTCAGTGACTTTGACAATCGTTCCCTCGGGTGAGTGGAGCCGAAGGCAACCCTGTACGTACGAAAATTCCGAAATGAGGTTAGGTTTCTCTCGTACACGTCCAGCGCGTACGTAAACTCCTTTTTTTCGCAAGTAAATTTGTCGACGTTTAAAAGCGATTTAAATTGAATGTCGTCGCAATTATCCACGGGAATTGGTCGACAGGACCGTGATACGTGTGTCGCGCGACGAAACGACGCGTGTGACTATCGCGGCGGCTTGCTGCTGACATAACCTCCAAAACAACAAACGATCCTTGAGATAGCTTAACTTTAGCGACGCCGGAGCTCATATTTTTACGTGACAAACGGCTCGACCGGTTGGTGCTTCGAGTCTAAGGAGCTTTGCGAATAAGCGCTATGATCGTGTGCGACGATAAAATAAATTAGTCCCGTGGAGAAGGAGAGAACTTTGAGGCCGCGGACCGTTTGAGGTTATATGCAGAAGGAGTCCAGAGGATTTCAGCGATGACGGGAATTTCGGGTAGAAGATTGTTCTACTGCGCTTTGGCGGCAGCGATAAGACCTCTGCTGATGAATTCCGAGTTCCAGAAAGTCATCAGCGAGAGGGTCGAAGTGTCCACTGCCCTGAACTCATGGAAAAGAGGTGAGCGCCGACTTTGTTTTATTGTGACGTTTTTTTCCTTTTCGAGACTAACGTTTGTTTGTCCGCTTCACTAGTCACGGAAGGCGTCTACCTCAAAAACTTCGGTGTCGATCCCTACAGTGGTGATTTGTTTCACGAGACGCCTATCGGGCTTTTGGTCTTCGCGTACATGCTGAAGTATCTGTCATTGTGGGGCCTGCGACTCGTCTTTGTCGCTGCGGACCTCGTGACCGCTTGGTTCCTGGCGGCGACCGCCGAGCGTTACATTGTCGAGCAGGTAACGCGTCTGGAGACAGCAAAGACCCCGACTCCTAGCGTGAATTATTTAATATCCATTTTTGCAAACTGTATGCAAGATGTGCCATTGGAGTCGGTAATGGACAACATTTCAAGAGGGATGCATTTTCGAAAAAAAAAGTTTCAGATGAAAGATTCACAGTTTTGAGGAACTAAAATTATGGTTCTAGATATTTCTTGCTCAGTGGCAATTATTCAAGGTTATTTCAACGTGAACGTCAGTTTTTCAATCTTTACCAACTTTTTGAAAATCATAGTCATTGTTTGCGTGGGAAAATAGGTAACCTTTGTTTGTAACTTTTTTCTGTTCGACAAACGGGCAAAGTTTGGAATGAAAGATAGTGGTTTTGTAGTGCAAAAAAAAGATTCCGCAACAAAAAAATTTGGTTCCAATTGAAAGAACTAAAATTGACCTTGAAATAACCGTGAAAATTGTCACCAAACAAAAAATAACCAACACCATAATCTCTGTTCCTTATAACTGTGAAACTTTTGTTGGAATTTTTTTATTCTAAAATGATTCTCTCTTGGGATATTGCGTTGTGCCAACTTCAATGGTACACCCGGTATATATACATTTCTATTGTTATCTAATCATATCAATTATTTTGAAAATCATACAAAATATGCCATGTTGGCCGTCGGCATATTTTTTTTCGAAGAAAAGCAACATGCACAATGTTTTACGCTCTCAGTCTTGCCTCGTTACCGAACACATCGCACTCGCGCTCCCAATCGAGGTGTCTAACGAAATGATATTGCGCACAGGCTGCCAGGGAAGCTGAGGATCGTAAGAATGGTGAGTCGGACACGACGAAAGAAAACAGCTCGTCAAAGCGGCCCTTATCATCGTCGGTGACTTCGAGTTCGGTTGTTTACGTGGCAGCCGCTTATCTCTTCAATCCGTACGTGGTGCTGAATTGCGTGGGCCTGACAACGACCGTATTCACGAATCTTTTGTACGCGGCGACGCTTCACAGCATGACGAGACGTTCCGTGTTCTGGAGTTGCACGCTGATAGCGCTGCTGACGCTTCAGGGTGTTTACCCGATCTCGCTAATGGTACCGGCGACTATTTATCGCGTCCGCGACCAAGTTGGATCCGCTCGTGTGCGAGAAATCGTTAAAATGATGGCGACTTTTTGCCTCGCGCTCGGTTTCCTTCTGTACGCGTCTTACGCGATAATGGGCAGCTGGAGCTTCCTTGGCAATACTTTGGGCTTCGTGCTGACGGTGCCAGATTTGCGGCCGAATATCGGCCTCTACTGGTACTTCTTCACCGAGATGTTCGAACACTTCAGATGGCTGTTTATCGCCTCGTTTCAAATAAACGTCGGCCTGCTCTACGTCGTACCGTTGGCGCTTCGCCTGCGACGCGATCCATTGCTCCTCGCGTTCTCCTATCTCGCAATCTGCGCCATTTTTAAGTCTTATCCGTGCCTCGGCGACGTCGGATTCTACATGGCGCTCTTGCCACTCTGGAAACACCTGTTTCAACGTGAGTAACTTTGCGCGTGCCAAATTCGTTCGCTCACGACGCGACAGACGAGATAAATAGGCGGTCGTCCTCGATCGTCCGCAGGATACACTTCCGCCGAGGGGGAAAATGCAGAAAATCAGCGAAAATAAACCCAAAAAAACGCAATACCGTTGGAAATCGGAAAAATGGCAAGGAAAACAAAAACAAACTCGTTCAAAGCACGTAAAATTGCAGAGTAACAGGACACTGAACCCAAATCGATTCGAAGATGTTTTTTTTTATCTTGTTTGGGTTTCTACGACTAGAATTCGGCTCTTTTTTTGCTGATTTTCTAGATTTTTCCCGTCTTGAGTGTGTTTGGGTTTGTTTTTAAATATTTTTCCCGTCTTCCAGTGAATTTGGATTTGTTTTTGCTAATTTTCTACATTTTTCCCACTTTTAAATGGATCTGAGTTTGTTTGGGTTTGTTTTCGCAGAATTTCAGAATTTTCCACCTTCAAATTGGATACGAATTTCTTTGGATTTGTTTCTGATGAAATTCGCATTTTTTCTGCTCCCATTACGTTCAAACTTGTTCCGATCTCTTCCACGAGGGCACCCAAATGGTCCATTAAACTTTTTTACTGCTCAGCAAGCTTCTCCATAATCGAAACACCCTAACGAACGAAAGACCGCGCGAGTTTTTTCTGCCAACGCGTTACTCTTTATTTATTTTCTTTATCGCTGTCCACGTATATTCCTTTTTCCCTCATTTTTTTACGCTTCGCAGACATGCAACAGGGATTCATCGTCGGCTGTTTTATGCTCTTCTGCACGGTGTTCGCTCCGACGGTCTGGCATCAATGGATCTACGCGAGATCGGCCAACGCGAACTTTTACTTCGGCGTTACACTGGCCTTCGCGATTGCCCAGATATTTCTACTCACGGACATACTCTTTGCCAGTGTTAAACGAGAGCTGGAACTCCGTCACGGTCTTACGAGGGAAGTTAACGGTAACCAGGCCAGATTGATACTAGAGTGAATATATACATATTCTTTTTCCCCGTGAAACGTGCGGTGCGTACAACGCTTCGACAGTGAACTTCAATTAAAAAGTGTCGCGTGTATGTGCGGAGTGAACGAAAATATATTGGATTCACGAATTTTGTGCTTGCGATCGTGTCCCTCGGGAAATTGACGTTTCGCGTTGTCTGAAGATGAAGATCATTCGTCGTCGTTTGTTCCCATTTCATTATATGTTCGCTATTATGTTTGCTTAATAACATTAATAAATATACCATTATATAATTAAATATATGCTAATAAATTAGTATATAATAATAAGTGTTATATAATATACAAATATATTCACAGATACACGATATGTATATATATATATATATATATATATATATATATATATATATATATATATATATATATATATGTAGCGGATAGGAAATACCATGTACCATCTAGTAATATTTTACTTATACATAAAACTAGCACTCTCCCCCCCCCCCCCCATATATATATATATATATATATATATATATATATATATATATATAATATTCTTTAATAATTTGTTTGATGAAAAATTAAAATAATAATTATTGTATTATTACTCACATACCATGGATATTATATGCTGTATAATATACATGGTATGTGAGTAATAATACAATAATTATTATTTTAATTTTTCATCAAACAATTTATTAAAGAATATTTTTATTATTTAAAAAACATTTTTATTAATACTTCAGTGTTTATTTCCAGGGTACACCCTTCGAGGGTGTTTACATATAGCTCCAACCCCCCCCCCCCCCCCCCCCCCCTCCCGACTCTATTCTCCTTTATATATGTTTTTACAAATTATGTACATGTGTTTCCGTTCTCGTAACATTTTATATACTATGAAAATATTTTAATTTGTATAATTATAATAATCAATATAATAATATAATAATAGTGAACAGTCACACACACATACATATATATATATATATATATATATATATATATATATATATATATATATATATTGCATACCATTTTGTATTCTATATACAATATCTGTGTATTTGTATATGTATATAGCGTATATATAATACTGGATAGTACATATTTCTTATATATATATATATATATATATATATATATATATATATATATATATATATATATATGAGATAAGGGGGAAAAGTAGCGAGCAAGGATAGTTCGTACTCTGCGAAGTAACGCGCGAGGACGTACCCATTTCCACCCAGCAGCAGCGACCGCCGCGAGGTGAACCCGTGTTGCGATCGATAAGTTCACCGTAGTCGAACTCGCGCGTGTATATAAGCTTACGCTATTTTTACGCAAAGTCTTTCATCAATCTTTACCGAAACATACACGACGGCCAGACGATAAATTTCACGAAAGGGCGCCAAACGTGTACGTGCAGTTCGCAGTATTATATTAATAAACCGGTTTTCGTATGTGAAAATATTGAATAAAAAAAAAGAGAGAAAAGCACTGCTCATTTTTTAGGCGAAGAAGGAGCAGGATATTTGCGAGAAAACAATTGATTTCGTCGCGGGAATTTCCTTCGAAGATTAAAAACATTGTGATAGATAATTGGAGACGTTTTTTCGTTGTTTTGGTAATGAACATATTGGTTGGGTTTGTCTTGGGGGGTTTTTAAAAAATGGTTATTTTGCATCGAGCGGACTATAAATGTTGGAGGGAAATTTAATGAAACGACCGATCGTGTTTAGTGCGGTTGATAGCTCGTCCAGGCCTTGCTGCGGAACGGAATTATCTCGCAATGAAAATAATCCAATGCTCATCTCGGTGCTCGGGCATGGGAAGCACGCGTGAAAATAAGTGCACGACGCACGCATGGAAGTTCTCTCGCTCTCTCGCTCGGAGATTTATTCCAAGTGATTTTCTACGCGCGTACGAACGCGCGGCGAATTGCGCTCAAATATCTTAACGAGCTGCTAGGCTTTTTCTGGAAGACCTATTTAGACATATCTCTCTCTCTCTCTCTTCTCTCGCTCTCGCGAGAAGAGCCTTGGTAGATACTAGCGTGAGCATAGGAGAGCAAACAAACGCCAACAAAACGCATTCAAGCCAGTCTCGCGTTCCCTCGTGCTAAATATCTCGAGGCAATAGTACAAACACGCTTCGCAACAAGATCCATTATTCGCTCGCAGTCATATTGATTCTCCAGTCTCATTTTGACTCCCCCGTGGAGAAAAAAATCTCGTCACGGCGTTTTGCAATTAAACTTGATGACATTTATCAAGAGCTTTATTTTCTTTTATTTTTTTGTTTAAAGACATTTTGGAACTCTGAAAATTATGTGCGACAAAAAAGGTCCGGAAGTGTGCGCGCGTGAACGTTTTTATCGAACTTTCTAAAATTGAATCGCCGTAAGACGCGCGGATGCGTCTCGTACTTTGCATTGTGTTGGGGTACTCCGTGCCGTTTCGCTTCACTTTTTGAACAAAAAAAAAACGCTGATGAGCGGCAACGCGCAGTTTCGCGCGGGTTTTTGGGCATGTAGCTCTGGATACTTTACCGGAAACGCGCGTTTAGGATATTTTTTGTAGGTAAAATCTGCAAAATTCTCCAGGCCTAAATAGTAACTCCCTAGGCACTTTTTGGTGATGATGAATTTTGTCGATTTTTGGGTATCGCATAAAGTAACTGGGGAGTTGATTTTTTTGGGATTCGGGCAAAGGTAACGCTCTCGTTGCTCTTTTTGGAGACGGTACATTTAGGAGCCCTGCTACGATACCGAAACAATGTCGAATAATTCCATTTTTGTATATTTGAAATTAATGAGACGATATTTTTCAATTTTTTTAAAAACAATTTTTCCTTTGTTATTTCCTAAAGATTCACGAATTATGATACATTTTTCATGTTATCGTAGAAGAAAGATTGACGTTGCACTTGGCGCGCTTCCGGCTCGTGGAACTAACAGTTTCGCAATTGCAACCTTAACGAAATATTTTTAGATCCGGAATTACAAAATATTCAGACTCTTCTGAAGAAATAAATGCTTTGAATTTAGTAAAATAATTGAATTCGTTGCCCTTGAAGGAAAAAAATGGTCTGCATGCATAGTATTTCTTTCAAAGTTATCAATAATTTATTTAGATTGTTATCATTACTGCGATACTAATAATATTTTAACCGTCATTATTATTAGTATTTAACTATTCTTGTTCAATTTATTAATAACACGTTTATTTTATTATTATTTTACATAATAATAATTTTAGTGATTACTTCGAATTTTAGTAATAATAATAATAATATTAAATGAATAAATTTTCAAAGTAATAATTATAGGACAATTTTTTAAAATGCAATAATAATGAATTATTACCATTATTGCTATAATAATAATAATAATCATTTACTTAAAAAACCAATATACTTATCATTTTTTATGCTTTTGATTCGTTCAGATTTCAACCGAAAAATCGCTCACTCTTTGCTACGATTTCCATACGAAATGGTCCTCAAGTCGTTGGGATCCCGTGAATGAAAAAAAAAGTAATAAAACAAAATTCACAACAACTTATTTAGATTGATATCAGTACTGCGATACTAATAATATTTTAACCGTCATTATTATTCATATTTAACTATTCTTTTTCAATTGATTAATAACTCGTTTATTTTATTAGTATTTTATATAATAATTTTAGTCATTACTTCGATTTTTAGTAATAACAATAATAACATTCAATGAAGAGATTTTAAAAAATAATACTTATAGGATAATTTCTTTTCAATTAAATAATAATGCGTTATTACCATCATTGCTATTATAATAACAATTATTTATATTAAAAACCACTATACTTGTAATTTTTTGTACATTTGAATCGTTCAGATTTTAACAAAAAAGTCGATCTCACTTTTTGCTACGATTTCCATACGAAATGATCCTCAAATCGTTGAGATCCCGTGAATGAAAAAAAAAGAATAAAACTAATCCGACAATTTTCTATTATTCTTCGTCAGAGCCGAGAATCCCCAGAGATTCCGAGCCGCAAATATTTCTATGTCTCCCTCTCTCTTTCTCTCTCGAAGATTTCTCTCGAAGGAAGTGGACGGGAAAATTCCGAGGCTCCGGATTTATCCCACGTTTATACGAATGCCCGGATTTGTTGTTCGGTGCCGAGGCTTCTTATACCGGGTGGTGGTAGTGGTGGTGGTGCTGACATTGTACGCTCGAGCCGCGTATATCGGGGCGGTTTTTCATCGGGTTGAACAAATCGAGGCGGACATGTCGAATTACGAGAGCCGACCGTGGGGAAGGAGCTTAGGTGCCTCGCCGCTGTCCGTTGCTCCAGTCTACGATGAAAAATGCGACGAAGCATAACGCGCGTGAAGAAGACTATACAGAAAATGGCTTCAGGTGTGTATCATTCGAGTTTTCACTTTATTCTTCTTCCTCCTTTCTGATCAAAGCTGGACCTGCTCTGTAATTTCTTACTGCCTCTTGTGTACATTTGCTATTTTCATGTATTTTCCGGTTTTTGAGCTGTTTTTTTCTTTACCCTTGTTGAAATAAATTACCGATTGAGCGGCAAAGTTTCTCACAGTCGAGTTTGTTTTGGTTTAATTGAACGTAAACACGAAATTGTTGCTTTCGGTTGTGTTACCGATCGGGATGCAGAGGAGGATGAACAGGAGGACGACGACTATCCGCCGCGAATAATACCGGAGCCGTTGAGCACGCTGAGCGCGAGGACCGGCTTCTCGAGAGAAGAGCTGCGTCGAATGTATCGGGAATTCAAGCAGCACTGTCCGGGCGGAGGCGCTCGATGTAGCGACCTCAGACCCGCGTACTCGAAGCTCTTTCCCCTCGGCGACTCCAGCAAGTACGCCCAAATCGTCTTCAACATGTTCGACCATGACAGGGACGGTGTCGTCAGCTTTGCCGATCTCATCGCCGGCCTTGCTTGTATCGTCAAAGGCGACACCGATCAAAAGCTCGCCTGGATATTCAGGTGAGCGAAATTCCCGGCAATCTTCAAATTTCGCAATTTTTCGAACAATTTCACGTCCTTTACTTCTTTGCTTTCGTTCAATCGGAAGGATACGATAAATATCTGGAAAAATTCGGACGTTAACGTTGCGAACATTCATTTCGAACAATAATAATACGAAAAAGTAATCGATTGGGCAAATGAGTTCAAGGAATAATCAGTCGAAAAAATGTTCCTCATAGGAAATAAAATATTTGTTTTTTCTAAAGACTTCTAATTACGTTTCGAGACTATCTATCTTTAAAAAATTCTGATTTCTTTTAAAGCTAGATAGAATTGTGGAAATGTTCTTTAGGGACTTGAAAACTTCTTGACCTTGACGTGGAACGGTTCGCCGCAAAAATATTAAAGAAACACTTAAACGCTGATAACTCCTGAACTAATTGAGATATCGAAAAATGTGACTATATATTTTTTTTCATTTTGAAGCATACTTTCGTTAAAAGTATGAAAAAGTAGTCAATTATCAATGTCGACGTTTTTTTACTTCTAAAGTGAAAACTATTTTTTTGTTAAAGATGATTGCCTTTTTTATTTTTTTCAAAAAGTTCTCTGAAACAGAGTGACCCATTCTATGATTTTTAAGACTAGTGTCATCGTGGGCCCATTTTTCCTTTTATTTTTTTTAGAAGATTTTTATCATTTTAATTTCCAATAATGCTATTACTGATTTTGTGATTTCCAACTCGGCTTCGTCAGGCCTGAAACGGTTTATTTGCAATTTGTTCTGAATTTAACGAAAAAAAAAAATTTATTTTAAAAAAATTATTTAAAATTCGAGAAAAAAAATAGAAGGAAGAATGGGCCTACAATGAGACTATTCTTAAAAATCATAGAACGGGTTGCTCAATTTTAGAGATTAAAATTTTTTTTAAAACAATGATTTAAAAAAAATAGTTTTCACTTTAGAAGCAAAAAAACGTTGACATTGATAGTTGATAATTTTGTCATAGTTTTTAACGAAAGTATGCTTCGAAATGAAAAAAATTACATAGTGACATTTGTCGATATCTCAATTAGTTCAGGAGTTTTCGGCGTTTAAACGTTTCCTAAACATCCGAAATCTACATTTTTGGAAAATTATAACCCCTAAAAGACAAGAGATAAATATCTAAAAATTGGTGTGGATATTCGTTTCATGGGGTACAATTTTACAAAAAAAAAACACGAAAACCATGGTCGGGGTCACGGGCTAAGTGAAATGGCGTGGAATGCTCCATATATATAGCTTCTGAAGGGAGGAAAATTCCGTAAAAATGTATGTGTTCAGAAAAGTCGACAACGTCATTCCAATGAACTTTATGCTGGATTATCATTCAAGGATGAATTTTTCTCTCAGATTATGAATCGCGAAGTACGGAACTTCTGATCCAACGAAAATAAACGGATGAAAAATGTTGCAGCTTGTACGACATAAACGGCGACGGCCAGATATCGCGAAGCGAGATGCTCATAATCGTTTCTTCCATTTACGAAATGATCGAGACGAGCCGTTCGCTTAAATCAGTGGTGAATCAGCACGTGGAGAGAATCTTCCAGAGGATGGATCTGAATGGTGACGGCGTTATATCAAGAGAGGAATTTTTTACCTGCTGCAAAAATGTAAATGTGCGATTACTCAATTTCTCATCATTTCTTTTCCGTGCTATTTTTCGTTCTCAATGTTCCTTGGCATGCTCACGCGAGCTTTTGCGCTCCGTTTCGCTTCAACCCCGCTACTTCGCTATTTCCGGTTCCTGAAAGACCCCCCTCGCCGAAGTGTTAGCCTCGTTAGCCACTTTTTCCATTGAATTCTTCCCGACGAATTTTCAAGCGCAATTTTTCACTCTCTTCACGCAGGACAGAGTCGTTCACGATCAACTGGACATATTCGACCGTTGCTTCTTGTGGTGAAAAGTGTACATACACGGTGTCGCGTGTATCACGTGGCCCAGGCACCCACTCGCGAGAGCGCGAAGTAGTGGTGGGGAATCGTGTCCCTCGGGAGTTCACCAGACCCTCTTCTGAAGGACGTAAAAGACGCAGGCGAGAAAAAAAGCGAAGGCCAGGACGAGCAGGGCTTTGTCGGTCACTTCGCGACGCCCGTACTTTCCCAAGAGCTTGCTCGATTGGATGATTGCCTGTTGCTGGTGCTCCAACTCGTCTTTCGTGCTCGTCACCTTCTCCGAGGAAGTCACTGAAAATTAGGATTCGTCCTTATTTTGGTGAAGCGAAAAAAGAACCGATTCATGGCGGACGGTCACGGTACTCATATGTCTTATTCCTTGTTTTTTTTAGAAAGTGGGTAGCCAATTGTGCGATCTAAAATAATAAAACCGTGGGAAACCAATTTTCCGTGGTTTTTTTTTAAGCTATAGAGGGAGATTGGTACGATTTGGGTTTGGGTTATGGATTGGAGACTGGAGCTCTGCATTATGAAAAAAGAAAGGAAGGTAAGCTGACCCAGGGTGTCCAACGTATCGGCGCTCCTCTGAGTGGTCTCTGCCAGATGCCTGGAGATACTGAGCAGCCTGTCCGTCACTTTGTTCGATGTGTCGCTCAGTTCTTTCTTCTCACGTCTCTTCCTCACCGCGTTCTGCTGCTCCTCGGGCACCAGGGTCAATTCCTCCTTGGACAATTTGTCTATGACACAGGCGCTGACCACGTTGGCTCTGCGAAAAGCAGCCAGGGCGACGCTAAGCTGTCCCTTGTGGCTCTCAACTTTGGCCGATAGCTGCGCTTTCCTTTTTTCGTCAGTTTCCATCTCCGCCAGTGCGACCAGGCGATTTATGCTTTCTCTCAAATCGACTATCTTTTCTCTGCCTTCTGTGTTCAGGTCTTGCAGGAGTTCCAACGGGCCGGTGCATTTTTGGATGTCCTGAATGTTTGAATTGAATTTTTGAATACTAAAAAGAATCATAGATGATTACATAAGAATATAAATTATATTAATATTATTATCAACCATAAATTTAATATGTAGAAGTGTTAATGTTTATACAGTTTATGTGCAACGATTCCATCCGATTCTTTAAGAAATAAATATATAAATATAACATAAATAATCCATATACGTTAATGATAATAAGTCAATTCATTAATTACTTGATAAATATGTTGTTTAGTACTGAATTGCCCTTTTTTTTCTTCTACCTAAGTTTGTTTATCATTACGTCGAATTGAGATTTTGGCCCCGGGTTTGAGGTTATGTGCGGCAATAAAAATGCCGCGAGAACTCACCTGAATAATGGCAGTTACTCGAAGATGATTTTTAACTATTCCTTGACAGACGAGGTTCGTCGTCGGATCCTCCGAATCCATTTTTACCCCAATTTTCTCCAAGATTCGCGCGATCGGTGATACTTTGAGGTTATGCCAACGCACGTGTGAGATCCTTGCGCGCGATCAAGTACTGAGGGGCTGAAAATTTGAGAAACTCTCCCGAACGAGCTTCTGTATTATCGCTACAACAATAATTGCGAGGCTGTTTGGAATTGTCGTAAAAATATGGGCTTCCGAGTTTGACAGCTGGTTGCGAAACTTCAACTTTGTCGCTCGCGTCGCGCACTAACATACTGTGCGCTATTTGCAGGCGCGTTTTCACGCTGGTCACGTGACCGACGGTGGTGTCATCTGCGGTAGAAAAAATAGGGAGCGCTATTCCGTTTGCAAAGATCACCTTAAGGGGCTACTCAAACGAACAATTCGAAAAATCTTTTCAAGGGCTCATCAGGGGAATTCGAAGAATCGGTAGAATTTTGGGGAAAAGCAACAAAAAAAACGCGCTTCGTAAATCAATTTCCAAAATTGTGTACGATTTTTTCAGACTACGTTGCCGTGGGAAAATAAAATCGATTCAAGTGACGGGTTCGAAAAGAGATCGGTTATGTGCCCGGTATTCCGTTCCGAAGAATCACGTTGAGGACCCAGATAGACAGTCATGATGATCACGCCGTGCATACAATTAATATCCACAAATTTTACGTCATATTGAAATAATATGTAGATATTTTGGCATGTGTTCACTATGATCGCATTAATTGTGCTCATGAATTGTGCTTAATATGAAGGCAATTTCGTTTACGTTGATGAAGACATTTCATGAGCTCATTCAGTATAATGAATTTATTATACATTGTGACTTCAATTTGTCGTTTCCAAATGCATCATCCGTTGACTACAAGATGAACTCATAAGACAGCCAATTTGAGTTCTACAATAAATATTTGCAGATCGACGTCATATGGAAGTCATCCAATAATTTTTGTTGGTGCATTCACTGGGTTAGCACCGGTAGTAGATATGCCATGCAAGAAATATATGGCGATATGCATGTTTTCCAGTGGCACATTCGTTGGGCGCAATATGACGGCGTTAGGCGTGTTTCTCAACGATACATACTATGACGACGATATGCATGTTTCTCAGAGATACATTCAAAGAGCGTAATATGACGGCGATATGTATATTTCTCACAAGGAACATCCCTCAGGTGACGCCCTTCGATTTTGTTGAAATTTGGATATGTTATAAACCACCGAAAAGTAAGCGATACGTATTTTTTATCGGTGGAAAAACGGTTTTAAGGGGTGAAACCACCCCTTAATTTTTTTTGCGATGTCACTATAGTGGATTTTCCATTGCTTCGGACTAGAAGAATTTTCGTTTTTGTTTCATTAAAATCGGTGGACTCCTTGTGTGCGAAACTGCTATATTACCCCTAGAGATGCCTTTTTTCGAGGGGTGGTTTCACGCCTTAAACCGTTTTTTGCCGATAAAAAAATACGTATCGCTTACTTTTCGGTGCTTTATAACATATCCAAATTTCAACAAAATTGAAGGGTGTCATCTGAGGGATGTTCCTTGTCAGTGATACATCTCATGGGCGCAATATGACGGCGATATGCAAATTGTTAAAAATCAGGAATGTTGAAAAAAGGCAAGGAAACGAAGAAAGTTTATACAAGTGTTAGAACGGCTAGGTAGGTAGCGCGCTCGACTGTAGAATTAGAAGACGTAGGTTCAAACCATAGGTAGGTAAACAATTTTACGAGGCAGGATACATTAAATCCATATAGGCAATATAGGCAAGAACATAAATAGAGCATATGTAAACAAAAAATACTGACAGATTTTATTTATTCCAAATTTTGGATTTTCTTTACTTTTCACGCCGTGACACCCATATGAGCACAACACAGTTACGTCACGCCATGTCGTCAATATGAGCTCCATATGAGCACAATTTCGTCACGTGATGACGCCAATATGAGCGTCATATGAACCCTACAATATTTTCACGCCATGACACCCATTTGAGCACAACATATTTAGGTCACGCCGTAACACCCATATGAGCCCCATATGCACTCACTTATTGTTGGATATTCGTGAGCCAATTTTGCTAGTGCTGATGAATTCATTGCATGCATACTCGCGTGAGAACAACTTCACTTCATTTGGATGTGTTATTGTGAATCATCATGTGATGATATGACTTCAAGGGGAGCACTCATGAGGGATACACAACTGTGAGACTTTCTATGCCGCAGAAAAGATGTACATATGATGGCAATATGAGCTACATCGGTCTATCTGGGAGAGGAATTCAAAAATTTCCTTCAAGGGCCTAAACATCAGTGAAATTCGAAAAATTCCGAATTTTTGGAAATAGCGGAAAAAATTCGCTTTCTAAGTCAATTTCCAAAATAGAGAGAGATTTTTCGGACGTCGTTGGAAAATAAAAGCAATTCGTCAACGCGCATAATTTATTTATTCGTTTCTTTTTTACAATTCAGGTATATTACAATGAGCTATGGTACAACGGAGATCTGAGAAATTACCGTACCTACCTGTGAGGCTGGTCGGAAAAGGCAAAAAACTAGAAGAAGAGGAAAAAGTTTTTCTCGCGGTGACGAAGCCGCGGTCTCGCATTTGTTTGCTCGAAGATACGATCGAATCACTTTCCTTCGCCTGCTACGTTTTTTTCTTGAGTTGCGTCTCCGTTGCGACGATCGAGGAAACAACGAGAAGGGGGCAGCAGCTTAGCGCAGGCTGCTGATGACCGCCTGCGTGAAGTCGGTCGTCGAGCTCTGACCACCGAGATCCTTCGTTCGCACTTTACCGTCGTTCAGCACCCGATTCAACGCGTCCCTGATCTGCTCGGCGTAACGCCGGAGATTCAAATGATGCAGGAGCTTGACACCGCACAGCAGCATCGCGGTTGGATTTGCGACGTTCTTGCCGACGGCCTCGGAGTACGTGTGCCTCGCACCCTGCGCGACAAAGACAGAAAAATTAGTGGTCAAAAATGGTAAAAATTCATATAGCTTTGGAGAGAAAAAAAACATCTGAAACGACAAAAATCAGTTTTTGTTTCGTAATTTTACCGGCTCGAAAACAACGCATTCGGCGCTGTAGCTCGCTCCGGCGACGACGCCAGCTCCACCGACGAGTCCCGAGGCGAGATTGTCGACGATATTGCCGTAGAGATTCGGCATCACCATAACGTCGAACTGATGAGGATTCGAGACCATTTGCATCGTACAATTGTCAACGATCATCGTCTCGAACTGTACTCTGTGCTTGGAAAATAAATTGTCTGGTTTGAGGCTTGTTTCTTCGGGAAAGGACGCGGGAAAAAAGTGGATGAACGATCCTTTTACCTGGGATAGAGCGTGGCGATGTCCCGGCAGGACTGCAGGAACAAACCATCGCCGAGTTTCATGATGTTCGCTTTGTGAACGCACGTGACCTTCTTGCGATTATTCTTGACGGCGTAGTCGAATGCGAATTTGGCGATTCTCTGGGACTTGGTGCGAGTGACGATTTTCAGGCACTCGACGACGCCGTGTACCGACTCGTGCTCGAGGGCCGAGTACTCGCCCTCCGTTTGTTCTCTTATTATGACGCAGTCGACGTTCTGATGCCGAGACTTGATACCGGGCAACGATTTAACGTGTACGACGTTTGAGTAGAGATCCAAATCCTTGCGAAGCTTCATGTTCAACGTTTGGAGTTCTCCGGTGTGCGAGTGATCGGGGGTGGCCAGGATACCCTGCGTCGTTTAACGCTTTAGTTAATATTCCTTATTGTTCTACGGTAGATGGTCGCCATACTTTATTACGGCGGTGGGTACGAAACTTGTGGAAATGAAGCCCAGAGGCGGCAACTGAGCGGTCACCCATCCGAGTATTGGCCCGGGCCAGGAGAGCTCGCCGATACAGAGCGCTTCCACGTTATCCCTCTGTTTTTCTCTCACCTTCAGGCAAACGCGATTTCTGGCGATGCTGTTGGAGACTTTTTCCAGCGGAGCGCTCAGCGTGGGATTCACCTCGGAGAGAAAGTACGGCTCGAATTCGACAGGTACGTTGGCCGCTTTGAAGACATTCTGGACGGACACAACCAGCTCGGGGCCGACTCCGTCTCCGGGGATGAGGGTACATTTCGTCTTGCCCTCTTGCTCGATGAACTGTACCAAATTCTCCAATTAGTTTAGTCTCTGGTAACTTTACGTACACCATAGCGCGCAATTGATATCCGATAAAGAATTTTTTTTTTTCGTTTATCACAAGGCCAGTATAATAAATAATATATTCAAAAGATAGAATGATACAATTCATGGGGAGATCGTTATAAAAAAGCCAAAAAGTCAGGAGCATAAAAAAACAACTTGCCGCTTCCTGATGATGCACAGCACTCGCGTGAAGTGTTCGCACTGTTCCTTTGTGAGCCGCCTGCAAAATATGCATTTTTAGCACGTATTTTTATCTATATTATTTTTTAAATGTTGTGCAGTTGTACATTGGCGTGGAAAAATGTTGGGAGGATAGTAACACAAAAATTTATGACAAAGAAGAAAGGACCGGAATGAAGTGTGGAAATGCGCGACAATCTGAAAAAACGTTGAAATTCGCATCGTTGGAATGCAACGGAAATTAATTATTTTTTTGCCAATTTAGGTGGTGAAGATCGCTCAATCCTTATTACGTATTGTTATTAGGGATTGACAACCTCAACTGAAAAAAGGCTCAAGATAATGGGGGAAATATATTTTTTTAAATATCGTTGAATTCCAATAATGCAAACTTCAACGTCATCGATCTGTGCGGAAAGGCCATAAGGAAGTGAAGTGGAGAATTTGGAGAGCAGAACAAAAAGTTATAGAGCACATATGAGGATGTGGACAATTCAAGAAAATGATAAGTAAAGAACTGAGGGAGGGAGGGAAGAAATAAAACGAGCATAGGAGCGTACTGGAAGACAGTGGATACATATTTTCGGAGGCCATGCCAGCCCTATCTGAATATCACAGGACATTTCAGAGGGGGGCACAAACAAAGGGAAGAAAAAGGGAGTGAGAAGAGCAGAAGAAGAGGACAGCAGACGATCATAATGTATTTGCAATCAAAGAAGTTAGGGAGTACGGGTTGTAAATATAAATGTAAAATATTCTAAAATCTAGCATGGCAAGAATAGTGAAAATAAATAAATAAAAATACAAGCTGTCGCATTAGAATCTTATCGATGGCTACTCCCACGATGCTAAACTTTTCATTTATTTTCAGTGAGACTATGGAACGTCTTATGTAAGCTAAAGAGTCTGCACTACCTCACTATGTGGGATTCTGACCTACCGAAATCTCTTTTTTCTTTCTCCTACCCTTCCACTTCTGATTGATTTACTTTATATAAACGATCTGTAAAAAATCCGAGCAAAGAACCTATTGAAATTTTATTATATTTAGAGATAGAGATTTATAGAATAACAAAGCGTGCTTAGTTATTTGGAATTTTTTCCCAATTACACGATTTGATCTTCTGTTTTAAATTTTTTCTGTTGATATATATTGCTTATTGAAAATAGTAACTGCAAAGGCCATTTATAAAAGTGGAAAAATAACACAGAACTCATGATTATTTGTGAATTTTTGTAATTTTTTGAAATTTCCCCGTTTGATTTTATGTTTCAAGATTTTTTCAATCTTACATATATTTTGTTTATTGAAAATAATAACTGCAAAGACCATTCATGAAAATGGAAAAAGAACACGAAACTCATGATTATTCGGTAATTTTTGTTTCTTTGTTTATTTGTCTATGGTTTGAGCTTGTTTGTTTTTTTTTGTATGATCTTTGTCGTGTTTCATTATCGGGATTGTAATAAACTTTAACGTGTCGTGGCCGTTGGCCTTAATCCTCCAACTTTAGGGTGGTGTTTCTCTGCAAGATTTATCGCAATCGATTCTGTAGTTTTCAAGTTTGAAACAAGCAAGCATGGGGACCCGACGGTTTTGTTATGCATGCAGAAACGTTCACCGCAATCTCACCAGACCTGCAGGACACATACTTGTCAACAAAAGGGAATATCGAAACGATAACTTTGATAATTATTGTTAGTTAATCGTTTTCAGTTTAATCGCGTTTTTTTCTAATACAAACGAGAATTTACTGATGAATTTGAATGTTAGTCAAAACTATTTTTAACTAGGAGAAACTGCTGCTGAACTGAATCAGGTAATACGCTTTCTGAATAAGGTCGAAGTCGAATAGAACCCAAGTAAAACCAATTAAAGTTCATTGCTTGCGCATTGCATTACAGGACGATTCTTATTGGTTGCTTGGATTTGATTGGATTTAGAACAGTTATTTTGATACAGTTTTAATTGAATCATTGGCAGGACAACAACTCAATTCTTTATTTCTCTATTCCCAGACATCTCTCTCGTCAAATATCTCTATTCTGGAGCGGGTTGATTCAAAAACATCTCTATTCCAAAATATCACACGTCTAAAACTTGTTTCCGCCGAAACATCCCTATTAGTAAAGATCACAATGCCATAATAGTTCAGTTCTGAAATATGACTGCTCTTAAATATCCCTATTCTACAATTTTTCGTATCCGTAACTTTTCTATTCTTGAATATCTGTATTCTTCAAAATCTCATGTGACATCCAAAACATCTGTATTTTGACAATTTCATCTCACAATATATTTCTTCCGAAACATCTCTATTCCACTCGTAATATTGCATTTACTATATTGGCCATGAATAAAGCAAGTGCAACGCAGATGCTCTTGGAATAGAGATGTTTCGAAAGAAAGATATTGTAAGATGAACTTGGCGGAATACAGCAGGGTTGAAGTTTGCACTGTTGGAATGCAACGAAAATTCTTTTCAATTCCCTATTTTCTTTATTGTGCAGTCATATTTTGCACATTTAGGTTGTATATCACTACATAAGATTTCGAAAAAATGTTTGCATAGTTTTCGTAGCTCAAATCTGCCAAAGAAAATTTGGGAAATTAAAAAGAAATCATTTTCGTTGCATTCCAATGATGCAGACTTCAGCATCATGGAATACAGATGTTTTGGCCGTCATGTGAGATTTTGAAGAATATATAGATATTTAAGAATATAAAAGTTTCGGATACAAAAAATTGTGCAATGGAGATATTTGAGAGCAATAATATTTCAGAACTGAATTATTGTGGCATTGTGATCTTTATAAATCGAGATGTTTCGGCAGAGAAATGTTTTAGACGTGAGATCTTTTTTAATAGAGATGTTCCTGTTTAAACCTGCTCCAGAAGAGAGATATCAAAGGAGAGAGATGTCTGAGAATAGAGAAACAAAGAAAAGAGTTGTTGTCCTGCCAAATCATTTAGTTACAACTTGTTTTTCCTAGTTGAAACTAGTTTCAACTACTATTCGAATTGATTTATTTGGAAATTTGAGTTTGCACTATAAAAAACTAGAATTTACTGGTAAATAAATTTGCATGTTAGTTAAAACTAGACCTAACTAGGAGGAACTAGAGTTTAACGATAAATCAATTTAAATGTTCGTTAAAACTAGTTTTAACTAAGAGAAACTAATGGTAATAAACTGAATGAGGTAACACGGTTTCCAAATGAGGTCTAAGCCGAATGTAACCTAACAAACCCAAACAAAACAAATCAAAGTTCATCACTTACACATGGTTCTGAAGAACGATTTTTATTGGTTGCTTGGGGGGTGTTTGGGTTTGGAACGGTCATTTGCTTACAGTTTTTCAATGACTCATTTAGTTGAAACTCGTTTTTCAGTAAACTCGAATGTTAGTTGAAACTCGTTTTAAATAAGAAAAACTAGTCATAACGAACTGAATCAAGTACAATGGAATCAAAATAAGGTCGAAGTCAAGTAGAATCCAAACAAACTCAAACAATCCAATTGAAGTTTATTGGTTACATGTGGTACTCGAGAACAATTCTTATTGGTGGTTTCGATTTGTTTCGGTTTAGAATGGTCATTTTGAAACAGCTTTAATCGATTCATTTAGTTAGAACTGTTGCTGTGCCTACAGTTTTATTATACACAAAGATGTATAATTAATTTGATTTATTATTCATATTTGTGTCTTGTTTTTCACGAGCGTCCGTGTGCGTCATTATTATTATTATGACGTTTTTGTTTCCTGTTAGCCTTCCAGTCTTTTTTATTGTTATCGAAAATATTGAATTTACCTTTGTTATTCAATTACACGGGCACATTTTTGAAAGCTGTAAGCACGAATGCTATTACAAGTGAGTTATAATAATATGTACGAATAATTCGGCGGTGAACGCGATAAAATCTTCTCGAATAAATAAACGAATTTTGAAACAAAATTTCAAACCGGCAGATCAAAGCCAGACGGGCCAATGTTTTTTATTTATTTTTCAAAATCACACTCGATTTATTTCGAAAGATTCAAAAATAATTATTCGTCTCACTGGATTCTCATCGTTATCTTTTCGGATGCTGCAACGCGATCTCTACATTCAAACGGGGCATCTATCGAGCCGTAAACTTCATTCTATATGTATACCCGCACGCACACTACGACGAGACTAGCCACCAATGAGTTACGTGCAAAATTCGGCTGCTGCGAGAGCAATGGCGATTATGGTGTCGAGGTACTTGGCGTATTTTATCCACGGCGAAAAATAAAAAAATAAACACCGTCTCCCGTCCCTAGTGATCGCGCGCGTTTGTTTCGTGATTTTGTTCGATTTTTTCCCGTTATTTACCTGGGTTATAGTTTTGCAAACGTTCCTCACTAGGAGAGCCATTTTTTTTGTCTCTATCGACCCGCGGAGCACTTCTTTTTCGGACGAACGAGAGTCGGGGGCTGAGGTACCATCGAGGCCCGCGGAGCAGTCGCGACCTCTCCCGGCCGCGCGGGTCGTAAGTTCATCGGCGGCGACTCGGCTAAGCTCGGCAATATTCGGATCCCACGTGCTTTCATATACCCGCCGTATAAACGCGTTTCGACGATTTCTAGCGTTTTTGCTTATTAGCCCATTCTTCAATAACATTTTTTTCGAATAATAATGAATTTAGGTAAAATTGACACCGACAGTATTTACCGACAGTCGGCAACGAAACCTATCTTACCTACAGTTGGTAGTGGACTTCTGTGCCATTAATGGGCAATAAGTTGAGCCGCATCGCGACTGTCATTCGTCTATACATATAGTCTAGTCAGAGAAGTGACTGCATAAAAGAGGAATTCGTGGTCCCATGAGGCGAGTCCGTGTGCAACTATGCGCCCGTTAGTTTGGGGAAATCGTTTCGTCGTTCACGCCGTTAAAATAATACGCGTATCTTATCAGCAACGAAAATATAACGCACTCGAGTGCATTTGTCGCCCCTGTAGAGTCGACGGGAGTCTCGTGCGATCGGCGTACGTGAAGTGATGCGAGTCGCTGCTTCCTTTTTCGGGCTCACGGATGAAAATAGTTGAATTAATACGTGGGATTCTGGAGATTTTCGAGTGTCCTCGATGATGACCCGATCTCGGAGTTCGTAGCGTTTTGTATGTAAACACACATACACACATATATTGCCACAGTGCACAAAGTCAGGCGACAAGTTCCGAGAACTTAAAAAAAAAAAAAATCAGATAGAGAAACGCGAGTCCTTTCTCGTCGAGTCTATTTTCGTGAAGCAACGACTGTGTGCGGCTTGCAATTATTTCTTCAAAATTGCATCGATCGTGATCACTGCTTCGACAACGTCGACGACGAAGACGACAAAGAAGAGGACGACGGAGGCCGTGGCGCACTTTTTTGTTTTCTTAGACACACGCGACCGTCAATTTCCGTCAAAATGCCCGACAAAGAGGAAACAGGAGGTAAGTGTAAAAAAAAATCTTATCAAATGCAGTCGCGATGTTGCGTGCGTGCGTGCGTGCGTGCGTGCGTGCGTGTGTGTGCGTGTGTGTGTGTGTGTGTGTGTGTGTGTGTGTGTGTGTGCGTGTGTGTGTGTGTGTGTACTCATCGCGATCCAATGATTTCATTGTTTTTCCGATATTAGCACAGACGTAAACGGAACCACGTCGCGCGTATGTAGAAAGAGAGAATTTTTTTTTTCAATTTTGGTTGCCTTTTTTTGTCTTTTCTCGAAACTACCCATACATGTATGTGTCAAGAAAGTGTTTAAAAAAATCTAATATACATTATACTTTATTTCTACATTTATGTTGTAATATTATATTTAGATATATTGATATTTCATGTAATACAATATATTATTTGAAACCTAGATATATTAATATTTAATATATTTAGAATATTTATCATGCATATTCGAAAATATAAAATGATAATATATGAAAAAAGTGCAACATAATTTTAGAAGTAAAACATAATGTATGAAGGAAAAGAAGAAATTCCAACAGTCTTGGTGTAAAGGATACAAATAAATAGACAAATAAGAAATGTGGCCCTGTATATTTACTCTAGAAATGTATATATATGTTTTATATGAATACATGTGTGTGTGTGTGGGCATAAAAAATCGGTTATTTTGCAAAATGGCAAGGCATTCTGGAAGGAAAGAAAATCAATTCTCTCTTTCTCTCTCTCCCACCCCCTCTCACCCTCTCATTATCTACCTCTTTTTCTCCCACTCCTTGTCGTTTCAATCATTGTCTCTGATTTTCAGGGGCGAGCGTCGAGGCTCCGAAGAAGCAGACTTTTCGCAAAAAGATCTGGGATCATATAACAAAAAACGAACTGGCGAACTTTCCGCTGAGCGTTTACAGCAGAATTCCAAACTTCAAGGGTAGCGAGGAGGCGGCACGCAGGCTCTTTGAACTGGAGGCGTTCAAGGGAGCGCAAGTCGTAAAGATCAATCCCGACAAGCCGCAGGAGGCGGTGAGACTGTTGGCTCTGGAAGCCGGCAAAGAGATCCTGGTGCCCATACCGAGACTCAAGTCCGGACTGTTTCTTCATGTGAAGAGAGGCAAGGACGATGGCGAGGAGGAGCTGAAAACCATTGCCACTCGACAGGGCTTGCAACAGTTCGGCAAACCGCTGGGTCTGGAGTCCGATATCAAGGTGAACGAGGAATAAGACTGAGGGAGATTCGGAGACACTCTTTTTGTATTAGGGATTCTGGTTAGAGATTCACAGTATAAATGCAGGAGATTTTTGATAATAATGAAAATGGAGAAATAGAATAAATAAAGAGCATGTTGAGTCGCACTCTGATGATGCAAACTTCGACGGTGAGCCTCAAATTTTGATAACGTTGGAATTTCTCTACCCGGAATGCAACGAAAATTGATTCTTATTGAATACTTTTTTTTTTTCGTTTGCAAATTTCGGATGTTAAAATTGCTCAATCGTTTTCACGTATCGTTAGAAATTTACAACCTTGATGAAAAAACAAGGTTTTAGATATTGATCAAAAAAAGAAAGAATTGGAAAAAAAAATTACTTTTAATCCAGTAAATGTACCAAAACCCAGCACTTTTTTAGGGGAAATCTGAGCTTTCAACCGAAGCTAAATAGTTGGATACTGAAAGTAACCGCAATAAAATTTTGTTTCTCAACCCTGCCAAACCCCTATGAAATAGGGCCTGAAAATACAAAAATGGCTATATCACGATAATTAATAGTCTGATTAAATAGTATTACAATCAAAAGTTCTTTGGAATAATCAAATAAGTATAAAGTTATCTGACGTCCAACCCCCTATCTTTGACAATAAAGGCACAAAAACGATTTGAAAATTCGGGGTTGGCGCGAAAACAGTATAATTTTAGAAAATAATCAAAAATATTTATTCAAATATTCTGCAACTTTTTTCGATTCATATTGAATCAGGCTGAGTTCCTCTATATTTCTAGAGATTTTTTTTTCTCAACCATCCGTCACTTAGTTCATCATTGTAAAGTTACTTAATTTCCTAGTTGCGCCCCACTGGAAAAGAGAGACGTCCTATATGTCCGTACGGCTCGCATTCGCAGCCACGCTTCCCCGCTATTCTGCCCGTGTATACACTACCGTCTTAAGTTCGTGTATATATACACTACCTTCATTCCGTTTTTTCTGAAATGTTTTAACTATTTTTTTGAAGACTAGTACCCTTTTTCAAAAACGACCATTTTTCAATTTTTTTGTTCCTTTTCTGGTGATCCCTTTTCCGGAATCATAAAGGGAAAAGCTCAAGCTTCAATTTTGGTTTTTTTAAAGCTTCGTAGGATTTTATTTTGATATTGCATAGTTCATTCGTTATTAAAAATCGTCAGATAATTGTTAATAACAAATGAACTATGCAATATAAAAAAAAAATCCTGCGTACTTCCATAGACAATGTATTTTTCAAGATATATTCAACATTTCAAGTGAATCGGTTGAAAATTGTCTGAGTTATGTTTCCGGCCAACTTAAAAAATGCAGTTTTGAGATAAACGCTGCACTGCCGCCATTTAGAAATGAATCGCTTCAAAAAAATTATTGTATACAGTCACTGATATGTATGATAAACACCCTTTTTTGTAATATCGATTTATTTTTTAGTTTTTCTGAAGAAAAAAAATTCCCAAAAAGCCGATTTTTACGGCCTCTAGAGTGGCCTAACCCCTTAATGATCGAAATATAGCGATTTATAGCGAAATATAGCGATACACTTGCAAGCCCTATTAGAGAATTTGGCAGGTCCGAGAAACAACATTTGCTGAAAGTAACCCCGATTTCATGCTGAATTTCAAAGTAACCCCAATTTCATGCTGAACATTTCATTGGGGTTACTTTCAGCATCCTACCATTTAGCTTCAGTAAAAAAAAATCAAATTTCCCCGAAAAAAGTGCTGGGTTCTGGCACATTTTACAGGACTAATTCCAAGTTAAACGTCATCAATTTTGGACCATTGGGGGTCGGGCTTGAATTTTGGAAAGATCGCTGACAGGCTTCGGATTCCGTGAAACTGAATTGCTCCTTAAAAAAGAAACACGAAGAAATATGTCCTTACCGACAGGTGGATCTGGTGGTGCTGGGAGCCGTATGCGTGGACCGTGCCGGTCACAGGATCGGCAAAGGCGAGGGTTTTGCCGACCTCGAGTTCGGCGTGATGATGAAGATGGGCGCCGTCACTAGCGCGACGACGATAATAACGACGGTTCACGACTGCCAGGTGGTGGACGATCTGCCGGGCGAGATGTTCGAGAAGTACGACGTGCCGGTCGACATAATCGTCACGCCGACGCGCACGATCGTCGTGAACGAGAGGCTTCGCAGGCCCGACGGTATATTCTGGGAGCTGTTGACCCCGAGGCGCGTAAAGTCGATGCAGATATTGCAGGAGTTGCGACGACGGGACGAGGAGTCCGAGGGCGGCAAGGAGATCGCGTTGAAGGAGGAGGATCCGATCGAGGCGAGGCGTGGTTACGAGGGTCGTTGGTTCCGCAGGACCAAAAGCAAGAGGCGCACGGAGCGGCCCCTCGCCGAAGTGGCGCCTAATGCGGACAACGAGAAGAAGGATCGTCCGCGCGAGACCGCCGGCTCTCGTTTGCCGAGGAGACGCAGATTGCGCGAACGCAAGAGCACCGAGGGCGATCGCGAAAACTCCCTTAAGGTACGAATATAGTTGGAAAGTTCAACTCTTAAGGTAATCCTATCGCTTCACTCTAGTGATACCACTGATCATACTTGAGACTTGTACAAGTCATATTTTTAACATATGCAAAAAAAATAGTTTGTAATAACTAAAAATGTTCCATGTGTAAATTGTTGAATGAATGTCACATCTGATTAGAAAAATGAAAAAAAAAATAGTTATTCCAACAATTCGCGCAGTATTTCTAGGTTTGATATGGGGCAACATTGGTTTTATCTCGGTCTCTTTTTGCTCAACCAGGCGAGTTTAACCTCCATGCTTTTCAACGTCGATCTGTCAGAACAATGTCAGGTGCGGGAAATATTAAGCATTGCATTCGGGCCACGATTGGTAAAAAGCGTGGGAAATTTGTGTTGGCGAAATATGTCGGTTGAAAATGAAATATGTGGGGAAATTCGAATGAGTGAGATGAGGTTAGGCCTACAGTCAGCTGTTGCCTTGCTGTCACGTCTCTTTATCGTAGCAAGTGGTAATAAATCCAATACCGGAAGTTCAAATTAAACTCGATATTACATAAAAATTAGGCCAATAAGCACAGTATTATCTAAGAGCATTGGATTACTACAAGTGTTAAGTATGTGGAAATCTGACGGATTCCCACTATTATATACACTTTTGTAGTGACCGGAAATTGAGTTTTTGCATAGCGTATCGGAATTCCTTCACAAAAATACCCAACTTTAATATTGTCTTCTCCGTAATTAGGTCGATAAGCGACCCTGAAATTTGACAGAGACGATTATTATATTTCGTAAAGCTAAAAAAAAATGAAAATCCTATGGCTTGTAGCCTGGCAATAGGATTACCTTAGAAAGCGTGGCGATGTATGCGTGTCCGGGGGGGGGGCTTAAAATGATTTTCCCTGATAGGCCATGGGGGTGACAAGACTGAAAAGGTTAGGAACCGCTGTCTTATCTACCACTTTCTCATGGAAATATTTGTTCTGGGTTATCGAATTTTTTCTTCAATCGAAAATTAATAATAATAACTCGTTCAATTGTGAGTTTTTACAAAATCTTTGTTACAAGTTAAAGTTGAGACCCTACGCTACAAAAATACCGAAAATAAAATATCGATTTTCCGAAATCTTTCTAGGCATCAAGAAAACTTGATTCTCAACCCAAAAGACCCCTTAACGTTCCGATTATTAAACTTTGTCACGTTCCACAGCGCGAGAACAATCACGCGAAGGAGAACAGCGACGGCCGGAACGAGGTGTCGGAGTCGGGCGAGAAGCCACGCAGACGGAAGTCCGTGCGGCCCCGAATCCGCTCGAACATCGACTTCTCCCTTAAGCTTTCCAACATAAAGTCGGACGTACGGGTGCGCCACTTGAAGAACGCTCTCCTCGAGCGTGGCGTGCGCGCGAGCGACATCACGTGGCACGGTCAGCGGGGCTACTGTTATCTGCATTTCGGCAAATTGCGCAACAAGGACACCGAGCCCGATCAACCGATACAGGTGGACTCGATCGTGGCGAACTTGCAGAAGCTCAAGCTCGGGGAGAACGTCGGCGAGGAGCCCGAGGATGACGAGAACGAGTACATCGTCGTCGAACCCGCGAAGCCCGTCACCAGAATCGAAATTACCGACGTCACGGCCGTTTAGTCGCGACGAAAAAAATCTTTAATTCTCTCTCTCTTCTCCCTCTCTCTCTCTCTTCTCGCCTAAAAAGAGAAGTAAAAGCTCGCGGATGCGCTCACACGAGCAAAAAAAAAGCGCACAATTCGTCGCGTCATTTGAATTAGCGATACCCGTGCTGTCCGGTGCAAAAAAAAACCCTAACTAAACCCTAACTGCAAAACTAACAAACTCGAACGGAAAACAATGCAGAAAAAAGCTGCATTCGACTAGTCCACGAGCATGATAATCAGCATGTTTTCAAAACATATCTTATTTTTCGACTCATCAACTAGTGACATTGAAAAAATTCGACAAACAAATAAGAACAGCTGCAATAACAAAAAACAAGATAAAAATAAACGAAAAAAGAATACTCCGTCGCTATAACGCGCAAACTTGCACCGCGATCTGATCGGACTTGCGCGATGTATAATTGTGAATGGAAGGGAATAACGTAACGATAACTTCGATAATCATTGTTCCGCGGTGCTTGTGATTTATAAATATTAAAAAATATATATATATATATATATATATATATGTTACAGTTAAAACCCGGGTTCAGTTCAAACGCGTTTTCCAAAATATAAACTAGAATTTACCGATAAATTTGAATGTTAGTTAAAATTCGTTTTAACCAGGAAAAACTAGTTCTGCCGAACTGAATGAAGTAAAACTATTTCCAGACGAGGTCAAAGCCGAATAGAACCCAAACAAACCAAAACAAAACCAATTAAAGTTTATCGCTCACACGTGGCACTAAAGAAATATTCATATTTGTTGTTTGGGTTTGTTTGGGTTTGGAACGGTCTTTGAGAAAGAGTTTTAATGTATTAAAACTGTTGTCTATTAAAATGTATCCCTTAGAACTATTTTTAACTAAGATTCGAATTTATTCATCAGTAAGTTTTAGTTTTTCGCTACGAAGAACTAGTTGCAACAAAGGCGTTCAGTCAGAATTCATTTTTACCAGGTAAAGCGCGTTTAAACTGAAAATAGGTTTAAACTGTAAAAAAAAAAATATATAGAAATAGCCACATATATATATATTGAATGGCCACCGAGATAGCGGGGCTGCGTCCCGAGATTTTAGCCACCCCGTGGCTTTCGATGACTATAAAAAAGAAAAAGTGAAAACTAAAAAAAAAGATTGCGTATAATTGTACGAGTTCATGTATAGGCGCGCGCGTTGCCGCTTTTTGTTTCGTTCTTATCCGCGAAACGATCGCAACGCGGGCCGGCGAGTAACGCGCACACGCTCTCGGGAATAACGAACGCAATGTGCCGATTTCTCGTCAATAACGATATAGTGAGAAACTTGTTTATATTTTTCCGAAGAGATATTTTCACACGGCTTTTTCCCCCCTTGCCCCCTCTCTTTACCTTTGTCCCGTAATAACGCGAGAGATATAACGTTGGTTGGAAACCGATAGAGAACGAAAAGAAAATGCAAAAAAAAAGAATAAATATATATATGAGAGAAAACGATGATAGTAAGAGATGGATTATATTTTGATGCTTCGATGCCGAGCACTGCGGGCTTCCATGTTTTTTGTAAACCTCGAACAGCGGCCATTACTGACAAAAGAAAAAGGAACAAAAAACAGAGAGCCAGAACTACAAACGATAGGGCATAACTCGAATAATAGTAATAACAATAATAATAATGATATACGAATCAGCCGTTTTGTAGCGTGCGATCGAACGGCTATACTTTGTGATATTAACGTATGTAATTTGTTACGTTTATTCTTAACCTTTTTTTCTTCGCTGATTTTTTCAATTTTTTTTTCAATTTTCCTCTTCGCTTAAGTCGCAACGACGATCAACATTCTTTTTTTTTTCTCCAGAGACTAATGAATTAATTTTGCGCATGATCGAATCCACGATTGCGATACGAGACGTTTACGATTAGGTTTTTTCTTCATTGCGTGATCAAGGTGACACGATTCAGGAGGAATGTTCGGTGTGTTGTGAAAAATTCGACGAATTGTGATAATTATTTTCGTCACCATTCGCATCTCCGCGGTTTTATATTGTAATTGAAGCATAATGAAACGATTGAAATAAAAGAGCAGACAATTGAAATGACGGTGAAAAACATCGCTCACATATTTTTCTATCTTTTTTCTTTTTTTTCTCTTTGTGATCTTTAATTCAAACGCGCATTTTTGTAGTTGAGGAGAGTCAAGAAACGAATAAAATATAAAAATTCGATGGAAAAAAATGCTTATACGCGTGTGACCGACTTGTGAATTTTTTGGCCAAACCTTCGATTTAAGCGGCGAGATGCCTTTAGGCAGCCGAAAATAAGCGAATTCCAAGATTTTTTTTTGCGTCGAAAGTATTTATTCTACGTAATTTAAATGTTATGTACATATATCTTAAAATCGGCTAAAAGCGTCTGGTGCATTTATCTGAGACATCGGAGCCACGAAGTTTTACATTTCTAAGACCCAAACCCTCTATGTGAACCTAAAAAATTCAAAGAAAAATGAAAAGAGGAAGAATGGTACGTGTTTAAAAAATGTATTTTTCTTGAATTTTTTCCGACAGTATTTGTTAATTAAAAAAGTAGTTTTTTTTTAAATATATTTTTTCAAGAAACTTGGTTCACGTAGAGGGGAATTATGTTAGCTGAAAGTGTGCAGAGTTTCAAAATGAACGATCGATGACAGATTTTGAGTTATCTTGTACGAGGTTGACGAAAAAGTAGTTTTCAGGAAAACGCATTTAAGGGGACGATACCTTTAGGCGAGGAACAAATTTGCCGATTTTCATGATTTGTTTCAAAAGAAAATATTTCTTCACCATTTTTGAGTCGTAGGGCATGTTTTATTACGATTTTCGGTTGTCACGTGGTATTCAATTGATTTTTCAAAATGGCTGATGTATGGCACGGTCTTCTAAAATGCATTTTCAAAACTGGAGTGACGTATGGCGAAAAAACTAATCGATCGAATTTGATGACATTTGGTATACATCTTTGTAACCTTATTGTCTAAAACATGATCCTAAATGTTTTTGAAAATTAACGAAAAGTATGTTTTTTATAGTTAAATATAGCCATTTTTCGGAAAATTCAACTGGTTATTGTCACGCCGTCTGGCAATATCCGCCGCAACCCGTTTAGAGTACCGTGCCATACCTCCGTCCTTCTTAAAGATTGATAAGAAAAAATACCATGTAACAGCCATAAAAAGTAATTAAACATACCCTAAGTCTAAAAAATTGTGGAGAAATCTTTCCTTTAAAAAAAAAATCATGAAAATCCGTATTTTTTTCCTCACGTAAAGGTATCTCCCGACTTAAAGTTCTAAGACTCCAAAATTTTGTGACTAAATAAAGCTAAATGATATATAGGTAACAAAGCAGTGTCTCACCTTTCTCGTGGAGTTCAGTTTCGGCCATAAGCCCTTCAAGTTTTTAAGAGATCCCGCGCGTAATTTTGAATTCGGGGAAGATCGATTCCCGGTAAAAATGGCGTGGAGTTTTTTTTCGAACGAAATTAAAATTATGAAATTATTTTCTGAAAGAAATAATTTTCCCTTGTTCGACATGAATTTGTTGACTTTATTACGAATAAATATGAATTTATTTATTTTATCGATTTTTCAAATAGGTGTAATTCGCAAGCCACACAGAAGAGACGTCGGATAAGGACCAGGCGAAGACGCGGCGCATGAAATGAAATTTTACATGAAAATTATGGTCGAAAAAACGAACGTTTTTTTTTTCTTTCAAATTCGTCTCTATTTTTTTATAATGATTTTGTAATTTCTCCCCGTACTTGACTGCTGAAACTAATATAATGAACATTTTTACTCTGAGTTCCAGGATTAAATTTACGACAAAGTAAAATTTAATAAAGGCAACAAGTTCTTTTGGCCATGCATTCTCTAGTCGCCCCTTCTTCCCCCGCTGCGGTCGCGCCTCGTCTTTTCTATATCATTTGAAAATTTGCGTCCGCGCCGCGTCCTCGCCCGACGTCTCTTCTGTGTGGCCTTGCGCCTAAAAGAAGATTAATGACAATCGACATTGGTGGACGCGCGGTGAGTGACTTCGGCGATCTTCCGCGACCAATACTCGGATGGGTGACCGCTCAGTCGTGCAGCGGCTCGCGCCCCGACTACCGAGCGGGACGCCAGTTTTTCCCAGTTCGCCGATGGTGAACGCAACCGGAAACTCAGTGAAAATTTAGTCTTCAATCGGCGCAGACTTTCCCGTTTCCCTGTGCGCCCCGCGCAAGCGCGCTAGGGAAGGGAAGCTCCGGCTGTGGGTAAAACTTCGGGCAGGGGTCTCTCAGGAACCGGAAATAGCGAAGTGGAGGGTCCGAAGCGAAAGCGATGGGATCATAAAATCTCGCGAGGGTGTAAAACCGCTTTACACATGGCTAAATACAGTGCACTAAATGAAAAAGACTCTGCATTCAGACAAGTGTAAAGATACTTAGACTGCTAGACACACTAATTGGACAACTAGAGTCGTCACTTCCACTCTAAGGTTCGAAGTTCGCGTCTATACTGAGTTAGCGAGCTGATTAGACCAAGGGTGAAGAGCAAGCTCTGAATACCCCCACCACTTGTGTCTAAACTAAGTGCACTGAATTTCGCCATGTGTAAAGCGGCTTTTACGAAGGAACATGTAAAATAATACTAAGAGGATAATTGATGAGCACGGCCTTACACACAGGTCTTGAAACGACGTATTTGATAGGCGGCGAGTGGGCCGCTTAGTGTCCAAGTTTTTCGGTTAATTTCAGCATGCAAATACATACTTTTTCGTTTACTTTTCCGTGGAATGGATATTTATTACAAAACAGAAACAAGAACCCGTATACCGAGGCATTACAGTCTAAAGTGCATGCGCTGTATGCGAGGGAAACATAATATTACAGTCTTCTTCGCACACAACACCCCCTTTCCTATGCGCACCATGCGGCCGAAAATTGAAGCACAAACCGGACGCTAAGTGAACGATCCCCCACTACCGTCGTTTCAAGACCTGTATGTAAGACCGTGCTCATGAGGCATCAATCAAATAAGAGCTGAACGACCTCCAGGTTTGGGGCTCAATTCTCACAAGTTTCGTACGCGTCACGGCCAGTGGAGTATCACACAGCGCTTTATTGACATCGAGAGTTACATAAAAGTATCAGTTTTATTTATTTTTTCTTCTTTTTAATGTCTTCTACGCGGAAAAGCGATCGAGCGCGGTAGAAAAGAAAATGCCCTTTCATTTCCGTCCCCTTCTCTCTCTCTTTCTCTCTTTTGGTATATTGTTTTAATTACAAGAGCACGTGCGTGCACTCGCGTCGCGTGAACTCTGAAAGTTAGCGGTGCTAGTTTATTGTGTAAGGCGTGATCCTCGTCGTCGTCATCGGTTCCGAACGAATATTCTTTGTACGCGTTAAATTGTCTGGGGATCCGACGATCCTGTACTTGGTCCGATCATCGGCCACGACGTTTATACCGAGGCACTGTGACATATTTTTTCCTCATTCTCTCTCTCTCTCTCTCTCTCTCTCTCTCTCTCTCTCTCTCTCTCTCTCTCCTCTCCTCTTTTGTTTTGCTGCAGACCGACGGATGTTTCGAGGAGCTGTGCGCCCGATTGTTACACCGTATACGATAAAGACGACCCGAGAACGGCTCCAGAGCTCAATTTGCTCCCTTTGAGAATCTTTTTTTTGGATTTCGAGGTACCGTTTAAGATTTCGCCTGGATAAAAATAGCTTCGTAAATTTCCGCCCACTTTTGTTTTAACCTTTTTCACGTTTTTTAGTGAGGCCACGCGAACTACTCCACTCGTTTAGCCTGCATCGGTTGAGCTAAACGCGATAAAATTCCGTAAAAATTACGACATCCCCGGACCTCTCCCATCGCAGCCCAGCCAAAAGTTTCGATCAGAACGAAGTTGAAAAGTTAACGAATCGTTCAACCAAACAACTGTTCAACAAATAATCGATTGAAAAAAAAAAACATTCCGCATCCCCGATGAAATAATTGATTTTCCCAAACACACGTGGACTGTTGCAGACTTTTTTCTGCAAGAAAGTGCTTGCGAAGGATGTTTGGGTGTACCGATTGTCCGTTGAACGATTGTTCGTTTAAATTTGTCATTGACCTTTGGGCAATCGCTCGAAGGTGGTGACTTCGAGGTCTGAATTTTTCGGATTTTCCTCGCGGTTTGCACCTCAGCTCTGCTCGATTTAAACTTCTGGCTGATCTCCACGTCGCGTCGGGATTCGCAGAAAGAGAGCGCAAAAATTTCGTGGATCGATTTAGGACGTGGAAGGCTCGGGACTAGCGTCGATGTAGTCGATCTCCGATGACGAGGTGGCGCTCCTTCGTCGATCCGGTCTCGGGCTTGCGCCGATTCTTGCTTTCACGTTAGCCGAGGAGATGCTCAAGCGACTGCCCGGCCTCGCGTGTTGCTTCTGCCTTTGATGCTTCATTCTGCAATGGGGGTGTAGAGCACTTTGGTCAAATGAATGCCAATCATATTTATCATATACCGTCGCTTCCTCAATCTTTACTTCTCTATCGCCAAGAATTTGAAAAAAAAATAAAGAATAAAAAATAAAAAAATAATTGCCCGATACTCCAATGACAATTTATCGCGACCGCGTGACTTCACCTCAGCCTCTCTTCAGCACTCATCATGGCAGTGTTGAGTTCCTCCTCCCACTGTTTTTCCTTTCTCTCGCGCTCCATTCTCTCCATTTCGCGCTCGCGATTGTAGACTCTGTATTCCGGTATGTAGGCGAGCCTCGTGGCATCCGTTGTCGCCAGACCACCACCGTTTCCGGTGTTCCCCGTCGTTGGATCCTGCTCGACTTGGGGATGTTGCAGGTCGCTCGCTCGGAGCGATCTGCACATCGGAAGAAGAAAAAACACATAATTCACTCACCATTTTATTGCAACTGAAAGTAATTAAATTCGAAATCGTTCTCATTTTGCCTTTGAAAAATGAAACACTTGAATATTTACTGGTATTATTGTTAACGTTTTTTGTTAATGGTCCTTGCATTGCTGCTGTTCATATTATAATTTTATAAAAATGTCCTCATACTTATTCTTTCCATTTGCATTTCATATATTTTTCGGTAATTGTTATTATTTATATTTTATTTGTGATTTTTATATTATTACTATTATTATTATTATTATTATTATTATTATTTTAGAACATTTTCGCACACTTTTTTTCATTCGCATTTGATATATTCTTTTGTCATTCTTATTCATATTCTCGTTATTTGTATTTCTAAATTCTCATTCGTTGCTTTAATCATATTATTGTTATTATCATTAATGTTTGATAAAAATTGAGAGGAATCGGAACCTTTGCTTGGCGAGTCGTTTTTTTTTCTTGTGCAGTGGCTTCGTCTCGATGATCATCTCCTCGAGCTCGAAGGTCGGATCGCAATTGAGATGATCTTTGGGCGGTGCGAACAACGGCTTTATCTGCTTTTTCAGTACGCGATCGAAGTCGAGGCGGCTCATTAGGGAGAGTTCCTTGAGCCCGGCGAGCGTCGATACTCGATCCTCGGGCGCTTGAGTCAGAAGTCCGTCCAATAGCTCGCGCATCTCTGCGCTCCAGTGGCCCGGTGTTTCACGCTCGGTCTAACGCGAAAAATCCAGCAGTATAGATGAGATCTGCATTGACTTGTTTCTTTTTATTTTCGCTCTTCCGCGAATTTTTTTTTCTCAACATATATTATGATTGCTATATAGTACAGTCGGGCTGTCGCTGAAAAACCCCGGAATTGGAAAAAATTAGAAGAAGGCTAGTTTTATGACAGGTGATTTTGTAGGTGCCGCGGGTGCTAAATCCAAGTTTGCCTAAAAATTGGGGTGTAGGGTTTTTTTTAGGGGGATGAAAGGATATGGGGGTGGATTAATGATAAACTACAACCCCTACGAGGTCGGCGCCATGAGACAAAATGTGCAGAAAAATCCGGGCTTTAGTTTTGTCCTCAGCGCCGAAGTCGTGGAAATTCATTCTGGGGGTGAAAAAGTGGGGTGAAATTTTGAAAAATCAGTTTTAATTCAATAACTCTTTAGAAAAAAATCGTACACTTTTTGTTCAAATGGGAACGTTGTAGCCCTTGAAAAGACGCGCCAATCGAGTATTTGATCATCACTCTCCGATACTATCTTCACCCCCAAAAAATGGTTAAATTACCAAAAAAAAATTGTTTATTGAATAACTCAAAAATAATCGATTTTTCGGGCATGGTTCAAATGTACGAAATGTAGAGAATAATTTTCTCTGTATTTTCGTTTCTATGGACCACCCTTGAATTTTGATTTTCCAACGCCTCTCGGGGGTTGAAAACTCAAAATGAAATTCTGGGAAAACTATTGACCGCACGAATTCGCCGCCGCGGAAGAATTTGTAGCTCGAACCCTCAGCTACATTTTTGTCCACAGCGCCAAAATCCTATCTCTTTATTTACGGTCAAAAGTTTTCCAAGAATTTCATTTCGAATTTTTAACCCCGAGAGGGGTTGGAAAATCAAAATTCAATGCTGGTTCAGAGAAACGAACATATAGAGAAAATTATTCTCTACATTTCGTACATCTAAACCATCTCCGAAAAATCGATTGTTTTTGAGTTATTCAATAAACAATGTTTTTGTTGATACTTCAAAAATTCTTTTGGGGGTGAATATATTATTAGAGAGAGATGATCAAATACTCGACCGACGCCTCTTTTCACGGGCTACAATGTTCCCATTTGAACAAAAATTGTATGAATTTTTCCTCAAGAGTTGTCAAATGAGAACTGATTTTTCAAAATTTCACCCCACTTTTTCACCCCCAAAATGAACTTCCACGACTTCGGCGCTGTGTACACAAATAAAAGCGGGATTTTTCTGAACATTTTGTCTCCCGGCGCCGACCTCGTGGGGGTTGTAGTTTGACATTAATCCGCCCCCATCCCCTTTCATCCCCTAAAAAAAATCCTACACCCCGATTTTTAGGCAAACTTGGATTTACCACCCGCGGCACCTACAAAATCACCTGTCAAAAAACTAGCCTTCTTCTATTGTTTTTCCACTTCCGATATACAGCACGACTGTACTGATAATTATATTGACAAAAAAAAATATATTGTAAAATATTCGCAAAAATAATTTTCAAAGCAGTTGGCGAAATCAACGTCTGATGAAAATAATGACATATGAATACGTTCTTGTGAAGAGAACGAAAATATATCTATGCTTGCCTGTATGATGGCGAGTGCCTCTCTGTGGCTGGTGGCTGCGTGCAACGAATACGGCCGCGAGCCAGCGAGTGTTTCCCACGCGAGAACGCCGAGACTCCACCAATCAACGGGATATCCGTAGCCCTGGATATCGTACTCCTCGCACGAGCACATGTAAATCTCCGGAGCTGGTCAGACCCCAATAATTATTCATACATGTCCATATTGCATCGAACTATCCTGCTAATTACCATACATCTGTAAACTTATAACGTAATTAACGTCGGGAAATTATCAGTATCGTTCGGGACAATTATATTGACGATTGTTCATCTTACATCGATGTCAACAATTTTCATCAAAATTAAACTGAAAAATGGAAATTTCGAATACGATTTTGAAATAAAGTAAAAAAATTGATCTATAAATGTTACTGCCGCGAAAAAGGGGTTTTTTTTGGTAAAAACTTAATTTTTTGCCCATTTCCTTCTTTAAAACTTGCCAATGATTTTTCTCCAACAAGACAGAGAGAGAGAGAGAGAAGCTGAAAGCGAGTAAGAGAGAGAGAGAGAGAGAGAAAGGGTGATGATATTATGTATAGTGTAAATTGCCTTTTTCATAATTGCCCGCAAGACTTTGAAGAGGAAGAAGTTGGAAGGCAATAGCGCGCGATTATAGTCGAGGTAGATAGTAGTATGTAGTAGCGAACCGAGAGTTTGTCCCTTCACCTATGTATGGCTTTGTTCCCGACATCGATGTTGCCAGATGTTCGCCCTCAAGCACCGTTGCGATATTGAAATCCGTCACGTGGGCGTGCCCTGCAATATATTCCACCCAATTGAAACAATAATCAATCCAATTATTGGACGCTTCTCCTATTGATTGCTAGCGTTGGGTTTGCCATTGATCATTTGCATATGTATATACGTGTATTTACTTTTCCCTTAACCATGTGCTAGGACATAATAAATGAATACTTAAATAATAATAATAATAATAATAATATGATCAAATATTTGAAATTTGTTATTTTTTATACGCACTTCGTTATAATCTAACCTAACTTCCGTTGCCTCCACAGCCGTCTTAAGCTACACTATACCGCATTGACCGATATTTTTCTCATTCTCTGGTGCAGAGACTTCTAGTCCAGTCGGAATGTACATAAATTTAGATTCTATTCAACGATCCTAGCATGTTGCGAGTTTTGTACGACCTTTGGACCATCCAGAATGTACCCTAGGAATTTCGACCATTCTGTGATGTTTTGCGGCCGCCAAAATTAAAAAATAAATAACAGTGTTTTAATGTTATCTTCTTTGGAATGAGTTTTATAAAAAAAAAATGCTTCCGATAAAAGGTGTGCGGCACAACGTCATCTACAAAATAAGTCCTATACAAAAATCACGTAGGATTGTTAGTTTAACGCTAAATCACCAATAAACGACGAGTTTTGTTGTTGTATGTACTTCGGTTATTAAGGGATAACACCACTATAGGATTTTCCAAAAATTGGCTCCAGAGATGCTTTGAACCATTTAGAACAAGGGGAAAAAGGTTCGGTACCTGTGAAACAACGATCTGCAGGCCCGTGAGCGAGACGTTGACCGTTATTCTCGAAACACAATTTTTCAAAACGGCACGCAGCATAACTCCAACAATTTTCATTCTATTGACTACAAATTTTGAGCACATCTTTAAAATAACATTCCGAAGACAAATGCGTAGGGGATTTTCCATGCGTTAATTATAAAATTAGTTATTAACAAATTATTGTCCTTTTTTCTGTCGAAAATTGAGTTTTTACTTGAAATGCTTGCCAATTACACAAAAATGCATATTTTCAAAATCCTCTACGTATTTCTCTAGCTATACTCATGTAAATTAATCGAATTTTTTTATATCGTTTTTCCAAATTCAAATTTTCGTCAGTTATATTGCGTTCCGCAGAGCGTCCCAAATTCAACATGCCACGCGAAAATGGCTCCAGCGTCACCGTTTTGTATAATTTTTTTAATATAAGTTTTTTGTTCACTTGAAGATATGATTAATAGCATCCTTGAATATTATTGTCCTCTTGTCTTTCCACCAAAAAAAAAAATCACGAAAAATCACTTAATTTTAGACGTTTACGGTGATGTAAGCCCCTAATGAACGTAATGACCAGAAACTCATACGTCCAAGGACATACCCAGGATCCAAACTGGGGGGGGGGAGCTTATATTAGTTTCGCGGAAGAGGGGGCGGGGACAACAGATAATAGACCCCTGACCTACGTCACCTAAAATAATCCATCCCCAAGAGATATCTTTCAATTTTATCCAGCCATGTCATATAGTTTAGCAATGACAACCGATTTCCGTGTATCCGGCGTTTGCTTATAGAAACTGATCCACAATGCTGACAGAGGGCAAAAAAATCGTGGTGGTAGTTTTCAGCGCGTACATTCATGATTTACCTCGAAAACGTAATAAAAACACTCGTCTCTCAAGGACGAGTGTTATTATAAGGATTTTAGCTTCTACACAAATTTGCCTAGCTAGTTGAATTTCGGGGCTACGTGAAATATCCTTTGATATTCTTATACTCCTTTGCTCTACGTGTTATTTCCAAAAAAGGGCTCAATATCATTGTTACAAGCGAAGATATAGTTATTAATGCGTTTCTTCGATTTATTATCGTTGTAATCAACATTTTCGTGAAATTCAAGTTCGTGAACATTCCTGATACTTATAGGCATTACATTAATTCAATACGATACAAACCCGTTGGAGGGTTTCTCTCGTTGCAGATTATAATTGAATTCGATCGCCCGCGCGTGGAATAGCAAACGATGTTGTCAGGGCGGCCTGGTGGCATGGTGGAGGTACCGTACCTCGCGCGGCTTAGTTAACACGGAATATACATTCAGACAGGAAAAAATAAGCAATACCGAGGGATTTTTTAAACTGAGAAATAATTGTTCTACAATTATCAAGCTTTAGGTATACTTTAATAGTATATTTACACGACTAGAAATTTTGATCCGGCAGCCTGAAGACTGATCAGGCCACTAGCGGCTTCAGCGCCTCCACCGATAAAAAAAAATAGGGTGGTTCAGTATGAGTGCTATTGCTCTGTAGCACTTTATGTGCCTCACCCTGTATATATAACTTTATACAATGTATAAATAAGAATAAAAGTGAATTTACTATTTTTGTTGAAATTACATGTGTGTGAGTTGTTTTTACAACCTGAGGTCCTTTGCACACGGGGTATTTTCTACGCGCAGACGACGCGATACAAACGTGATACACATATGATCCGCACGCTTTTTGCACTGAAAGACGCATATACAGTGGCGTGCAAAAGTTTCGGGCCAACCTTTTTTTCTCAGTTATTCGATAAAATATTGAATGCCTGAACCTCTCCATCATTTCAAATATTTGAGGGAGCTATGATATGCATAACAGCGTGGTATATTATTTTGTTTGTATAACGTATGGTTTGGGTACAGCGTCGAACGCCTTCGGTCAGTGTGCAAAAATATTGGGCCGCTGTCTCACCTTCTCCAGCCACACGGTTCATTTACGTTTTGTTTCGCGTTGGTTCGAAACACAAAGAACCATGAAAAAATCAATTCTATTTCTGCCGCACTGGCGAACCACACAAAAATTGAGGTCCGCGAAGTTGTGTTAAAACTATTTGAAAAAGGAATGAGTTCTCGTGATATTGCAAATACTCTATCCATTGGGAAAAGCACAGTAAACCGTATTATTGCGAAATATAAATCAACAAATTCGTTGTGTGATAAAAGTCGAAGCGGTGTAGACCACGAAAAACTTCAAAACGCGTGGACAAAATCATTCAAAGAAAGTGCGTCATAGATCCGCGAAAAACTGCAGCAATAATTTCGCGAGAATTACGCAGTGAAAATCTTGCTGATATCAGTCGGAGTACGGTATCCCGATCATAAGCGAATCTATGTTTTTTTTCTCAAATTTGCAAAAAAAAGTTCAAACATTTTTTCAGTTAGAACATGTATAGTTTCTATGTGACGGTAATTAAAATGAAGAAAATGCAAATTTAGGAAAATGGCATGCTTTTACAAAAAAAAAACATTTCACGCAACATTTCTGTAAAATTGTGGATTAAAGAAGTAGTTTTTTTCCCAATTTTTCAAAAACAATTTCCGTCAAGTAGAAGGTACCAGTATTACCAATATTTCTACCGAGTTTCAACTCAATCGGCTTAATAGTTTTTGAGTAATCCTGCACTCCAATTTCGATAATGCAGTTTTGAGAAAAACGCGTTTGAAGTTCACGCCCGCTCCGAATCCGAGCGGTGAGGCACAGCGTTGACGGGCTGTAACGTTTGAAGTTGTATCGAATTTCGCTTTGAAACTTTGGGAAAATATTATTCCACATATATATATATACATTATATATATATAATATATATATATATATATATATATATATATATATATATATATAATGTACGAGGAAGATAAATAAATAAATAAATAAAGAAGGAGAAAGGATGGCAAGTGAAGGTAAAAAGACTCGAGGTAGTACGGGAATACAAGTACCTGGAAGTGTGGTTCTCGACAGGAAACATCTTTGAGAAACACATCAGACTGATTGAAGAGAAGACCAGAAAGGCGATTAATGCGGCATGGGGAATCGCAAAAAGGGCAAGGATAGGAATAACAGACAATAGCGAGGAGTGGACTGTCATACGGAGTCGAGGTGTGGGGGTGGAAAAGAAGAGAACGGATAGAAAGGATGCAGGCAACATACACCAAAATGGCGATGGGACTAAGGAACAACACACCGGACTATATCTGGAAAATGGCAGCAGGGTACAAGGGAATAGGGATAATCATGAAGATACGGGCGGCGGATTATATAGGTACCAACATGGTAATGGAAGAGGAGAGGCGGCCCAAGAAATGCTGGAAGGAAGAGGCGAGAGGGATGATAAACGGAAACGCGACGAAATGGAAAAGGGAAATGGAAGAGGCCGCGAATCAGGCGGGTGAGGGGCAAGAAGGAGACACCAAGGAGAAGCAACAGGAGGGAGTGGAAAACGCAGGCAGAGAGAGCAGCGCAAAACTTGTCGGATCAAGAAATACAAAGAAATTGGCAAAAAATCGACAAATCAGGGTTTTGCGTTGAATATAAAGACAGGAAGGCAGAAGTGGGGATGGAGGAGTATTGGAGGAGCTATTGGGGGAATGCGAGGAGGCAAAGGCGCAAATGGACGAAGAGGTGAAAAGGAAATATCAGCGATGGGGGGAACAACAGGAGGGGAGAAATAGCAGCGGAATGGAGCGAAGCTCTAAAAGGACAGGAAATAGTGAAAGAACTCTGCGAGGTGGTCAGGGAATTTTATAAGATAGGGACAAGGAAGGGGGAGAAGACTGGGAGGGAAGTTTAGAAAGGAAAGTGGAGGAGAAATGTAAATAATAGAAATATTGTAAAAAGGAAGAATACATATTGTAAAAAGAAAAACAGACGGGAGATTGTAAACGCCCGCAAGGGCGTAGGTGAACATGTGAAAGAATAAATCCTACTCCTATATAATAATCCTATTTTAAAAAATCATGAAAATAGCCTTTTTTAGCGTCTAAAGTGAGAAGACCCCTTAAGAGTAGTATAAGAGAGAACTATGTAACTGCTGTAAATTGATGTAATATTCTTAAGCCCGAGAGGCAAGGATGGCTAAATAAATCTGTCTATCCAATGACGTCATAAAAAAAACTGAAACAAATGCAGATGTAGAACAGAGCAGATGTAGGATATGAGAATTTTATCGATGATAAGATAAAAATAATAATTATAATTACATATACACATATCAAATTATTATTCTTGTCTTATCACAAATAAAATTCCGCTGTTGTTATAAACAAAAACCCAAAAAACGCACATAATGAGCGTGGATTTATATAAGAATTTAATCGATAAAAAAAAGAATAATTATTTTTATCCATTTTTTATTTACTTTCGCCATTCTTGCTATGCTAGGCTTTAGAATATTTTACATTTACATCACATCTTTCAAGTTTCTAACTCATCCGATTGCAAATACATTAGGAATGATATTGATATATAATTTTTATTCTCATATCATAAATAAAATGGCACAGTCAGCGTAGACAAAAACCCAAATACAAACACGTTTAGAGCGTAGAATTATATAAGAATTTTATCGGTGATAAAATAAAATGAGAATTATCTTGTTAAATAATGTTATTCAATGATTTTATTGAAATACTTACAAAAAAAATCATTACTCATGTTATTGAATAGTAAAATTTTATCTCGTTACATAATTTTATTTAACAACAACATTTTATTCTATTAATAAGTTTTTTTAAAAATAATACAATGTTATTTTTTAAGGGATGCAGTCAGAATTTTCAAAAAATCAATTTTTTTATATTTACGTTTTCTTCAAGTATGATGTTTCGAAAATATTCCCTGAAAATTTCAAGTCAATCCGATGAATAGTTTCCGGGATATCCTCCAATTAGTGAAGGGGCGTCGGATCCGCATGGCAGGTAGCGGCTGACAAACGCGCAAACGATAATACCCGGAAGGGCAGAATGCTTCGAAAACAACAACAAATTGATATTTTGGAAGCTTCCATATCGGCAGAATTGTACGGGCCAAGAATTGATGATTCGATGTAAGTAATTTTTTAATTAGTATTTCTATACATAAATCAAGTGTAAAATTGGAAAACTCTATCGGAAATTTTCAAAAATGTATTACTCAATAACTATGAACTTTAGCAAAATTTCATAAAGAATACTTTCGTTTTAAAATTGCCCAAAATATTGAAAAAAATAATTCATCCCGAAAAACTTTAATTTTTTGAAAAATTGTTTCAGCAATTGGCTATAAACAATTGAATGCTCGACTTTTCGGCAAAAATTGTGATATTCGGATTCAGCGGATCAAAGTACGTAAAAAAAGTTTAGCTTCATCCATCGAGCTCAAAATTTTACGAACATATAATACCGTATCTACATCGAAAAACTTTAAACGCGTTTTTCTCGAAACTATGTTTTTTCAAATCGGTGACCACTATAATTCAAAAACCACTCGATGGATTTCGATGAAATTTGGCGTGCTTATTGATAGCACTAAAAACTAGTCCTTAATCAAAGGATTTTCATTTTTTTACATTTTTATTTTTTTTAACAATAAACGAGCGATTTTTTTTTCAGAAATCGAAAGTTGTCCGTCGGAAGCCGCCATTTTGTTAATTTTTGTAAAAAAAAAGTTTCGATCAAGGGGTGAGATGCGGGCAGAATTTTCAAAAAATCGATTTTTTAAACATTTTCTTGAAATATGATGTTTCGAAAATATTCCCTGAATATTTCAAGTCAATCCGATGAATAGTTTCCGAGATATCCCACAATTAGTGAAGGGGTGTCGGGTCCCCATGGCAGGTAGCGAAGGATTTTCATTTTTGTTGAAAATTTATATTTTTTTTAACAATAAGCGAGCGATTTTTTGGTCGAAACCGAAAGTTATCCGTCGGAAGCCACCATTTTGTTAATTTTTGAAAAAAAAGCTTCGATTAAGGACTAGATTTATTATTAAGCTAATGATTTTTTTTGTTTTTTTTTTTCAGATTATTCAGTAAAATGTTATGATGGTCACCGCAAAGAACTACATGCCGAAGGGGTTCCGAAAAAGATGTCGATATTTTTTATAAATAAACAATATTTTTTTTAAATTCGTACAAGTCAAGTTGAAATATAACATAAAAAGTATGTGTGACCACTTTTGTAAAACAAACTTAATTACCATAAAAAAAATCATTGAAAATGATCGTTTTTTCACGCCTCTGACTGCATCTCACGCCTTAAATAATTTGACGAAAAAATACAATTTTATTTATTTTTATTATTTTTTAAAATCTTTATTCTTATTTTATTTTAATAAATACAATTCTTACATAATGTTACGGTTTATATGCGTGCACATACATCCACACACGTGCATAAACACATAAAATAGAGGAAATATTTACATCTGTACACACACTCATTCAGAAATAGCGGTAAAATTGCAGAGCATGCACACTGACGCATCGTCTAATGCATCACAGGACCAGAGCTACATCATATGCGGAAATGGGGTGGGGATAACACATACACGCACACGTCACACACGCGCTGGCAAACTCGCGGAGTTTCGTGTTTGCATTATGCGGCCGACGGATGAGCGCGCCTGTGGATATAGCGAGGCGAGTGCGATCGCGCGTAGTACGCGATGAATATTCGCTGGACGCACCGAGGAGGCGCGCGCGACCCTATCTAACTAATGCAGAAGCCATTTCAATCGTCAAACAAGCCTCGGGCCACTCGACGAAAGGAGAAGAAAAATGGGAGAGAAAAAGGAAAAAGAATAAGCCAGCGAGTAAATAATGGGAGGACCGAGCGAGAGAGAATAAGCGGAGGGCTACGAAAACTCCTTCGGAGCCCTCGTTCGATAATACCCCTATTTTTTCCCGTCACGATTCCCCCGGCCCTCGCTGGCGTTGCTGCGGGAAAGAAAAACATTTTTTTTGTTTCGTCCCAAGAGCTTTGTGCTACGAAAGCTTTTCTTGGCGCCCTCAGAGGAAACCCAGGCAATCCCAAACTACGGACGAGGAGCATTGATAACTGTTAAGGAGGTACACCAGCTTCATACAATGTTGCCATGCTAAACCATGGTAAAATTTCAAAATGGTGATAGATCAATAAAATTTGGTGAATATATTCTTTAGTATTATATATGTCAATACAATTTTTTTCAGATTTTTTCATTGTGCCGTTATCGAGTAATTGAACATTGAAGTTCACGTGTATAAGCATAGCGTTTTTATAGATATAGGTATATATTCCGGGTATAAGAATAAACGCTTGTGAATTATTTGTAAGAAAACGGCACAACCAAAAAATCTGAAGAAATTTGTATCTACATGAATAATACTAAAGAATATATTCACCAAATTTTATTGATCTATCACCATTTTGCTGAAGCTAGTGTACCTCCTTAAGGGATCATCGCAGTGTAACTTTTTCGAAAAATCGATTTTTTTGCATTATTCGATAGTATAGACGGTTACAAACATGCTGTCCATATAGTTACATAAACGTAGGTACGCAATTTATATGACAATTCGGCACTCGAAATTTCAAACCCGTTTTTCTCAAAATGTCGTTTTGCAAAACGGTGTACACTCTCAAAGAGTTTTCAAGCGATCCGTCTCAAATTTTGACACAACATTCTTCACGCCATTCTTTATCTTGCATTCTTTAGCTTTTTTTAAATCTTCATATTTTTTTCAACGAACCATTGTCGAAAAGATCGGCTAAATTCAAGACTTTTTTACAAACCGCCGCCATTTTCCCAATTTCTATTTTTTTAAAACGTCCATAACGAGATAGAGGCTTTCATACTGATCAATAATCTTTTTACAGGTTTTATTTTAGATAATATTGACGGCCACAACCGTGTACACCATGAGGGGTTTCTTTTCAAAGACATTTTCAACCGTTTAAAGAATTAAAAAAAAAAATAAACGTTAAAAAAATATTTTCTTTTGTCGTGAGTGCTTTGATTTTACATACAAAAATTAGACTGATGATCGTATTTCAAACAGCGAAAAAAAATCGCGAAAATCAGTTATTTTTCGACCCGTTACACTGTGATGATCCCTCACTTACTATTGATACGGCCTAATGTTAAACTTTCAACAAAAACTTGGCGACATTCGTAATTGGTGAAAAATGTTCCCATTGGATTTAAACCGATTTCTAAAACGGTTTAAAAGTAGAAAAAAAAAATTCCGTCCTTTTGGCCATTTTTCCGGAATCGCCAAAGTCGCGAAATTTCAACCAGCCGTAGCGTCGGTTCCATTTGGGTGACCCAAATTTGATAAAAGCTTTTTGGAAAGGATTTTGATAGAAAATGCCGTTGGATTCATCGCGATATCTCAATTAGTTTTCTCGGAAATTACATTAAAAAAATTCGCAAAAATCGATGGTCCGACTGAAATTCTGCCGAAAATCGTAAAATTATCGGAGCTCAATGAATCAAACGGCGTAATAAATATCAAGCGATAACGAAGAAAATGAGCACAGTTCAATGAGTGGAGTTCCAAATCCAAATAGAAAATAAATGATCAACGATTGAGTGGAGACACTTTTTTTTGGCCCAGATGAGAAAAGATATTTGGATTTTTAATATTTGTTTATAAGTCCCTATGGATGTAAACATCCTCTGACTACAAATTCATTATTACTTTTCTCAAAAACCCTCAATTTCCACGAAGAATCGTCGAATGTGTGTAAAAAATACTTTCGCGTCTAGCCCGCGTCATTTTGCGCTTTCGACGAAAACTCGGTGATATCCGCAACCGGAGAAAATTTTTCCATCAGATAGACCCTCGAGTGGGATTAAAAGTCGAAAAAAAATCGATATCTCCATCGACTGAAGCTCAAACGCCCCCCCCCCCCTGCATCCACTCACATCCAGTCATTTTCCACGAACGTCACTTTCCGGTATATTGCCACATTCCGATCGTGCACTTCCATCGAAATTGCGAAGGAAAAAAAATCAAATAGAACAATCTTCCATTAAAAACGAAGCTTTGCCTCTAGGAGGAAACGAGATGAGTATCGACGCCCCTCCCGGAACTCTATATTCGTAGTGCTACAATGTAAATAAACCTGCCGCTTCGGGCACACCGTGGTTCCGCGTAGAGAATGCGAGTAATGAAAAAGATGAACATACGGCGAATTTCTGTGACGGCCGTGCGCCGTTTCGAACGAGCAGAGTCGAGAGAACGTGCATACCCAAAGTCCCCAGGCTCTGATTAACGTCCTATGAAACCAAAGACAGGATTCCCTAGGCTCTGGTTACAAATAACCAAAAAAAAATTCGCTAAACTCTGGTTACAAATGCCAAAACCACATTCCCAAGGCTATGGCGAGCGAATTGAACCAAATTTCCTAGGCTTTGACTAGAAGATAAAAACAAATTCCCTAGGCTCTGGCTACGAATGCCAAAACCAAATTCCCAAGGCTTTGGCGAGCAGATTAAACCAAATTCCCTGAGCTTCGGCCAGAAGATAAAACAAATTCCCTGGGCTCTGGTTACGAATGCCAAAACCAAATTCCCTGAGCTTCGGCCAGAAGATAAAACAAATTCCCTGGGCTCTGGTTACGAATGCCAAAACCAAATCCCCTAGGGTTCAGCAAGCAGATTGAACCGAATTCCCTCGGCTTCACGTTGAAGATAAAAACAAGTTCTCTAGGCTCTGATTGAAAGGTAGAAAAATAAAACAATTTCCTTGGGCTCTGGTTATAAATCCCAAAAACAAGTTTCTTGGACTCAGGTTACAAACACTCGAACAAATTCCCGAGGTTTTAGTTGCAAATACCAAACAGTTTCCGTAAGATATGGTTACAAATACCAAATTCCCTAGGATTTGCTTGCGAAACAAATTACCTATGCCCCAGTCACAAACCCAGACAAAACAAACTCCCTAGGTTCCGGTTACGGGCCTAACACAAATTCCATAGGCTTTGGTTAAAGGCCCGAAACAAAATTCTCTAGATTCTGGTTGCACGCACCGTGGAGAGAAAATATTTTTTCCCGGAATAATTCGGTCACGCGAGTTGAGCCGCTGGCGCTTTAACGTCCTTTCGAACTTTCCGTTCTTTTTTTCTTCTTCTTTTCCACGAAAAAAGAGTTGCGAACGAGCAGACCGAACGCGATTAATTTTTTTACCGGGTTTCGTACGTCGAAAGGGCGCACAGTTTGGCCCTCGTCTCTCACGTGCCGATGTTTGCGCTCGAGGTCGATAACGACGACGATACACACATGCGGGCGATGTGCTCACGAGTATTGTTTCGTGCGCGCCCTCGCTTTACGGCCAAAACTTTTTCGTTCGACCTCGTCGTTGTTTCCCTCGTTCCTCAGAGCAGAATTCTTTTGGCCCCTCTTTCTACATACTCTCCGTTTTGTTCGTTTTTGCGCCTTTTTTGCGCGCTGGTCGGCCCGGGAAAAGATGCCAATCTGTGCACTATAAGGGTATGGTTCTAGGTACAATGCATAGAGCAGTATGGGGCACAGTGTGTTGTATATGGTTTAATGTTTAGTGCATAGCGTTATATAGTACAGTCGAACTTCGATATAACGAATCTCAAGGGAAGTTCGTTATATGGAGTTTTCGTTATACCGAAGTCATGGTCCTCAAAATATTCTTTAAAAAATATATATTAGTATTATAAATATGGGGATATTTTTTAAAGGAAAAAAGGTTTAAATTAGAGCATTTTACGAGCAATTAGCAATTAGAGCATAACGTATATGATTATGTCGTTGTATCAAGGTTTCGGGTACCTATCGGAAGGGAACACTGTAAAAAAATCTGTATCAAAATTAATATAAAAGTGCAGGAAGTCTTTTTACAGATACCGTTTATGAAGTTTAATATTGTCGTTTGAAAATAAATGCACTGCTTTTCGAATGTCTAATAATCGTTCAGTAATATCGCAACACTTAAGGCAGGATTCTACTTTGAAACCATGAAAAAAACGCTATTTTCGTGATTTTTTTCTGAGAATACTATTAAAGATATCGATATGGGGTTTAAACTGTTCAATAAATACACTCTTTAAGTACATAAAAAAAATTTTTAATGTATTTTATTCATTTTTTGTACACGTAAAATATGTTTAAAGCCAACGCCTCGAAAAGCAGGTACCGTTGCCGTGGTCTTGAAATCTTCCCGACGGATGGTCTGAAACAAAAAAATCAAATAGTTTCATGTTCAGTATGTCTTCAGGAACCGACCTAACTAGAATATTTTATATACGTGCAAAATTAACAAAATGGCGGCTAAAATACGAAAAAAAATGCGTTTTTTTGGGTCTTTTTTTGCAATAAAAAAATAGTTCTAATCAAAATTTTAAGTTGATTGTAGTAAGGTCGGTTGGTACACACATATAGAATATGTGTTCCAAATTTCATAAGGATCGGTTCAGTACTTTTTGAGTTATCACGACCACGGTACTTGAAAATGTCGTTTCGAGAAAAACGCGTTTAAAGTTTTGGTGAGTGATAAATCGTAGAAAAAATTATCTTACCCTCAATCAGCGATGCCTGGGCCATATAATATGCCTTCGACGTGTTCCAGGTGGGTGTTTTCATCCAATTTAGCCTTTTTTTTTAAATTCTGCCCTCCTTAGAAGCCTCAGTCGAGCGGCGGTTCGCTCGAACGATGCGATGTTGGTCGCGCATAGTGGCGAACTGCATGACGGTTGGGCCGATTGTAATGCCCATGACTTCCATTATTTTTAAAACTGGGCTGAATCCTTCATTAAAAACGCAGGCAGAAGTGAGGCACGCAATTTTGACGATTTTTTTGCCATTAAAGACATGTTTCGGTGCCATAGCCCAAACTGTAGAGTTGAAACATTCGTTGTTATTTTGAGTGTTTCCACCCAAACATCTCTCCAGTAATTCCGTTTTTGTTAGATCTTCGTAGATCGGCTTCAGCACCTCTTGTACGTCACTAGCAAGAGCAGGAGCCCACTGTGAGAGCATTGAGAACACGGAGAAAAAATGAATAAAAGAATAACCACCAGTATTATCAACTTTCACATCAAAACTCGGATCGTTCGATTTTTTCAATTTTGCTGCTGACGAACTCGTGTTGCTCGTACTTCCTTCGTCAGTAAATCTGTTTCCGTGAAAAGAACGTTTTCTAGTTCTAGATGGACGACTAGAACTTTTCTGTGCACGATACACTTTCTTCGTATTCATTGCGAACAGATAGATGCTTCACGTTCGAACTCCAAATCACGAATGATTCTCCACTCCGGAATTATAAAGCGAAGGGAAAATTATAAAGGAAGGGTAATATAGAGAAGCAAAGGTATGTACTTTGGTTAATAAGCATATATAGGTATAACGGTTTACGATAGGGGAACATTTGTCTTAGCGAACAAAGCCAGGTAGACGGCTGATCCGGGCCGCGCGCCGGGCGGGTCACAATAGCGCGCTCAGGTAGGTGCGTTCGAAAGGCGAAAAAGGATAGTTAGACTGCTTGGAACTTTATAAAATTTTGACCGAACATTCTTGAACATATTTACTTTCGAAAAATGTAAAAAAAAAAAATTTTTTTTTTCAAAGTTTCAAAGTAGAATCCTGCCTTAAGTACTGGAAAAATCATATACGTATCGCAAGTTATCTTTTATAAGCGTATTCAAATTAATATGCACAGATTGTATTTTTATATTTAAAAAAAGTAAATTTGGCATAGAAAAGTGTATTGATTTTACGGTGTTCGGTTAGTGTAATCGTTATTATTTACTTTCTGTGTCTTTAATAAACTCTGTATGAATTTTAATATACAAAGTCCGGAATTATTTTTACTGACTCAGTCTGTGAAAACTAATAATCGTTATTTAAAAATCAATACACTGCGTTTTGAATGTCTAAGTAACGTGTAGTAATGCTGTAATACCAAAGTCCTGGAAAAATCATATACCTATTCAAAAGTATCAGTTGTGAATATATCAAAATTAATGCGCATAGATTTTAGTTCGTTTGGGTGTAATTAGACTTGGCTGCTTGTTCAGTTAATTCACCACTTACTTATTTGTTTTTCCTTAGGTATCAGAATAAACATATACTAAATCAGAAAATAAACATCCCTTCGTATTGTAAATGTCCTATTCATTTCTTAATTTTCTCCAGTCTATCATAATATTCAGTGCACAAAAAATTGTATACTCCCGAACCAAGTATGGTAAAAATTAAGAGTCAGTTTGTAATTTTCTTACTTTGTCTACATTTTATATACTCAAAACGCTTGTTGTATTTTTCAACTAAGAATATTTATTTTTCTATTAGACGCCTTGAAAAATTGTAGATAGTGCATTAATATTCGATTCGCACGTATTACGAAATGTAAAACCGTAGGAAATGTAGGTCCGGTATTGAATTTTACAACACTGAAGCCTAAATATTCATTCGTGTACTAAATTTTAAAATTTCATTTGCCATAGTATTGTAAAAGTATTTTAAATTTCATATTTCTTCAAACAGCGTTTTGTAATATTCAATGTACAAGGTATTGTACTTTTCAACAGAATGAAGTTAAAAATAATAGTCATATTGCGATTTTAATACTTTTTGTGTAAATAATGAAATCATATACGTTTGTTGCATTAATCAAACAAATATTTGTATTATTATGATGCGCGTTGAAAAAATCCTACGCAGCATACTAATATTCAATGTCCCACATATTAAAATGTATACGAATTTATAAAAATTCATTTACATTACTGAAGTGCGAATTTGCGTTTCATATTCCGAGTTTAGAAATTTTCAATTATAAAAGTATAGTAAATTTAATGACTTTGTTTTGCAGTGAATGGACAAATCTTTGTTGTATCAAGGATTTCGTTATATCGAGGTTCGACTGTATCTGTATAGGTGTCTGCAGCAAAATCCCTGGTATATTAGGCGGTTGCATATGAAACTGCCCGCTAGCGATAGATGGCGTTCTGCACACGATTTTCTCGAATCAAAAGCTGGCAATACCCACGATTATAGGTCCATAGAGTTTCGCTGAAACGCGTTAACGTCGTTTATTTCAATTGTTTTTCATGTCTTTACGATGGCAAGTTTTGGAACGAATAAGTCACATTTGCGGCATGTTACGCTCCCCTGTTTCCCGGCAAAGGAATCGGCCGCGGAAAAGCATCGCTCGCCAGACCAAGTGTATGCCGACAATGCTCCATCCGGTACAAAATGCAAAGAGTGCGTTCGCTGCTGTCAAAGTCGCTATTTCACTATGGACAACAAGGAGCGCGAGAAACCACCTCAAAGAGAGCTGTGGTGCATTACGAGCTGCTGAAAGCGTCGGAAAGCATCACTGGGGATCGTTATCGATTGCAACTGATGCGTTTGAAGCGAGCTCTGCACGAGAGGCCGGAATGGGAGAATCCCTGTGGCAAGTTGATTTTGCAGCACGACAACGCCAAGCCTCGTGTCGCTCGACCGGTTGAGCAGTACTTGGAAGTAGTAAACTGGGAAATCCTAGCCCATCCGCCATATTCCCTAGACATCACTTCCTCCGATTACTATTTGTTCCTGTTGATGCAGTCTGCTCTTAGGGCTCAGAACTTCACTTCGTAGGATGGAGTCGACGAATGGCCGAATGACTGTTTACCTCTAAAGAACCCGAATTCTTTCTGCATGGAATCCGATTATCGGCCGAAAGATCAGTGAAGATTATCGCTCCCCATGGGCAACACTTTGAAGTTCGTTGACTTCCTACCGAATTACGATCTTTTCTTTCACTGGAAAATGGATAATATCCCGTGCAGAAATGTGACCGGGCATTTCCTACTTTGTGTTTGGTCCTGACCAGACTTGCCTTGTCAGATTTACCTGACCGGGCCCTCCCATGGAACAAACCGGGAAGATCGCTAAATCGTTTTCTACAGGTTTCCCTCTATGTTTGGAATTTACAATCTTCTGGCCGGGATAGATTGCGAGCAAGTACATCTTCACGTGTCGCCCCGGTCAGAGCATTGACACGTCCAGAAAAGTGGAGCCTGTCTTTAAGCACTGTCTAAAGCTACTTTGCTTTTCACCTCATCAAAGATATTTATAATCGATTAGGATGGAACTAATACATTTTTTGTAGTTCTGTTCACCATTAAAAGCATCCATTTCAGCAATGATAAATCGACGAGGATAAAAATGCTTATCATAAATACCGGGATTACAATAACTAATGATTTGATCATAACGAATAGCCACATTATTTAATGAGGCAAAAAAGTAAGGCAGGTGATTCGTGGTTTCTTAACGCCTTGTCGCCATGTTGAGAAATATCAATGTTCTGGCCACGGTCTTACATACAGGTCTTGAAACTCTGGTGGTGGGGGTATGTCCTCGGATTGAAGCACCGGCCGTTTCGCCTGGCGACCACGAGTGTCGCTGCGATAGAGTGATGCAGGCTGTGCGAGAGAGATGGAAATCGATTGTTGACTCATAGGAACCTAACCTAGCTGTACAATTGGCTGGTGTAGGCAAATTATGATATTCGATGTCAAAAATGCATGACGGACCTAAATACAATTAAAAATAACTTTATCGTAAACCTGAAAAAAACCAAAAGACTATAGTTATCCAAGTGGGTACAATGAATATAAATGTTTTTTATATAGGTGTCAATGTGAGCTCGTGTTGGTCGAGGAGTTCGGTGCAAGCATCGTAATGCTGCTTTCAGGGGTTCGATCCTTGTGCGCTCGGTTTTTTAAAAACATGTTTTAGCTTTTATAGAAAAAATAGACTTTACGCGTTGTTTTAATTGACCGGAAAATAAGTGGGAACTATTCCAGACCGAAGTGGAATCCAGACCAAAACACTTGCAGGATGTATTTCTTGAAAATGAAACAAATACTTAAGAAACAGTGCTTCTTTTGCAATTCTTTATTTCCTCTTCGAAAAATTTTAATGCATGTCCCAATAACATTTTCAATAATGTCTACTTTGCAGTTTCCGAAACGGTTCGCGTTGGTAAATTAAAAAAAAACACCTCTTTTCCGACCTTTAAGCGAAGGACTCTCGAGTTTTTGATCTTTGTTTTATGTTTTCCAGCCTGGAAAGTATTTATTGTAATGAGCCCAATAATTTTTCATTTTTTTTTCAGGTTCCCGGCTCCAACGTTTGTTTCGCCCATTCTCGATGAATATACTTCGGTTCGAAATGATTTTCGCACACAACGTGTCTCGGCTCTAATTTCCCAACTCCCGGTATCGCGGCCTCTCATTTTTTTAATTGCGCCAAGTCTCTCGGCACCCGAAACACTGAGCGTTTCGATTTTTCACTCCGAGAGCCTGTTTTACACGTTGGCACAATGCACCACTTAGTCATTTTTCAATATCACCGTTTTTACAAGTTTACAAGTAGAGCACGTCGCGTGTGGTCGCGTGAATCAGCGGTTATGTTTGGGTTTTGTTTACTTTTGAAATCTATTTCCGTCTCTCTCACACAGCCTGCATCACTCTATAGCAGCGATCCTCGTGGTCACGAGTTGAAACAGTCGGTGCTTCAATAAGAGGCCATCCCCCACCACTGAAATTTTGAGCGAGTTTCAAGACCTGTATGTAAGACCGTGGTTCTGGCTGAGAAGACATTATCTGAATGTATTTCGCCAACAATCCGCCAGGTGGCTACAAGCGAAGCGCTTCGCGTAAGCAAGGTACCGCCGTACAAGGATGAAACTTCGTCCTGCGTGTTGTACCACGTACAGAAGCGCACTGCTCACAGCGTGCACTTACGTTTATGATTTTGCGATATGTGTGATATAATCTTTTGCACTCGAGGCCTTTTTCGCTCGGATGGTGAATGATGAGCGCGAGTCACCTCTCGAGTGCAAAGGGATGATAAGTATCAATATAGTACCTAATACTATCTATTTCACTCGGGGAGATCGCCAAAACCCTTTCCAGTACTTGATCGTTGTCCTGGCCAGTTGCTAATCAGTTTCCAATCAGCTCCAAGAAAAGAGACCGGTGGCTCGGTGCCTGGCCTAAGACACGCTGGGCGGCCTGATATTATTTAGGGAAGGCAGATCAGGGGCAGAACTTTTTTCCAACTAAAATTTCTACGCGGGATCATATGCAGCCACCTAGCATATACACCATGTAATACAAAATACACAGCGTCTAGTGAGCAATCTACATATAACATATAGTATTATAGTATCTCGAAGTCGTGTCGAGATGAGGATCGAGGGAGAGACGTGAACCAATTACTTTTCCAAAAGTCTCGCCGTATTCGGGGCTCGAGACACCGCCCCCAGCCTCGGGGGCTTTACGTCAGTAGCGCACGTTCTATTGTAGCTTCTGATATCGCCAGGGGAAAAGCCAACGCGTACGAGAAAACGGAGTAGCGGGGGGTGGGCGGCCCGGGGGACGTGCGAGTAATAATAGACGATCGTCGGAAAATTCATCGCGTTGGTAGTCCCGAGATTACAAAGGCTCGAGTATATTATACCTTCTCCTTGTAATCGTTCCGTTATTATTGCGGTATAATGATCATAACCGTGGCATGCGAAAACGGCGATAACACTAATTAGAACAAGTTTCCAAGTTTTGTCGCGAAATTGGTCGTTTTTCTTCTCAAAGTGATAAATTTAATCGAAAGAAATAATAACAGATTCCCGACATTTTGGAACGAAAAAGAAAGCATTTTTGGGATTATGTACTCTCGTGTTTTTTTAGCCCGTTTTTTCTTCGATTATTCGAAATGAGGACAAAATTACCATTTTCGTCCAGGAGAATATTGTCCGGTTTGATGTCCCTGTGAAGGATCCTGTGGCTCCGGAGATAATCGAGGGCCAGCGCAATCTCGGACACGTAGAGGGCAACGCTCTCCTCGGTGAAGACGACTTGCTGCTGTATGTGATATCGCAGATCACCGCCGAGCAAGAGATCCGAAACCATGAACAGATCCTCCTCGTCTGAAAAGTCGATAATATTGAATATAGCAATAACGACAGCAATAACGCGTGCAAGCGAATTTTTTAACGTGCCGTACCGAAAGTCTTGTTATAGATTTATAGATATTGAATTTATGAGTATTGAAAACGACAAAATGAAAATGAGGAGTAGAAACATTTTAATTTTCTTGTTAAGGCGTCTGGCCACCCTGAAATAAATTTATCCACTGTTATTTACTATTATTTTTTTTATCCACTTTTATTTTCTATTATAGCGATACTATCCACAAATAATCAAATTTTTTTTCAGATGCAACATGACGATGATACACCTGCAGCAACATAGGCGCGTGTCATGCGGAGGGCCACCGCGAAAATGTATGCAAGGCCGCCGTTTTTTAAATACTTTGAACTAAAATTTATTTGAGGTATTATTAAGGGGTTACGTGGGTTTGAAAATTAAAAAAAAATCCATTAAAATTTTTTTTATTATCTAATAGTACAATATGTCGAGAATATTCTCTCAAAGTTCTACGTCAATCGAAGTAAAAGTCTAGGAGAGAGAGCCTTCAGGAATTCCCCCCGTTGGTAAAGACCGGCCGGGAGCGATGCATGCAATCGTACTTTTTCTCAAAACACTATTTTTTAAGTCGGTGGACACGATTTCTCAAAAACGAATGCACTGATCTTATTGAAATTTTGCACACTTCTTCAAAATAGAATTGACTAGTGATGGAGCGAAGGTATTGTATTGTATTGTATTTGTATTGTTTCCTCTTGTACAACGCTTTGCGCTTTTTACATACCCCTCGCCAGTTTATACATTGTACGCTTATATCTATGTCCTTGATCCTATTCTTAATTCTTATTCCTCTGCCACCTCTTTAATCTCCAGTGACTGCTAGTCTGTCTTGAGACTGTTCCCCGCGGTCACGGTTCTCCCCTTGCTATCTTTTCGAACTCTTTGGTATAATAACAGATCTCCTTTACTATCCCTCCTTTCAACGTCTCAATCCACCAGTATTCGAGGCTATCTCCTTCTCTTCCCTTCCTCCACTTATCCACTTATTCACTTCTCCTTCTTGCATACCCCGCACATCCATTTCTTGAACCCTTTTTCCCCCGCTTTTCATACGTTTCCGCCCCTCAGCCTTGCCCATTCCTCTTTGACTGCTCCTGCCAGCCCTTCCTGTTTCCAATATCTCTCCTCTGCCATGTTCTCCTTTATCTCCTTATATATTTTATTGTATGTCGACCTGTCCACCCCTGTCCAATCCTTTTGGATGTCTTGGTCCTTTTTCTTTTCTACCCCTTCCGTCATAATTTCGCCGACTACTTTCAAGCTGCCACGTTCTCTCATCGTGTTTAAAATCCTTCCCTTCCCAACTTCCCACATGGCGTCCCTAAGTTCCCTTCCCCATTTCGACTTGTTCCCGTTTCCTATGTTTCTTATCTCCTCTCTTAGGCAGATTTTTGGCCACCTCTCCTTAGGCATGTCCAGAATCTTTAGCAAGTAGTCGCTTGCTCTTCGTCTCGCCTAGACCTCTATGCTCCTTTTGCCCGCCTCTAATTTCCAGATATAACCCGGCGTGCTTCGCGCTACCCCCATTGCCATCTTCACGTATCTCGCTTGCAGCCTCTCTACTTCCTCTCTCCTTTTCCACCCCCAAACCTCCACCCCATACAGCACCCCTGCCTTCACCAGCGATTCCATCAGCTGCAGCCTATATTTCAAACCATCTATTTTCGCTCTCTTCAGCACCCCCACACAGAATTTGCCACCTTCCTCGCTTTTGCCACCACCATGCTCAGGTGTTTAGCTAAGGAGTTCCCTGAAGAAAACCAAAAACCCAAATATTTAAACTCCTTGGCTACTTCTATCTTTTGTCCTTTGTACTCCCACTCCTGTGTTTTCTTCCTTTTCCCACCCTTTCTGAAGATCACTATCTTTGTTTTTTGTACATTGACTTCCATTTCTGATGTTTTTTCAAACCTTTCCAGCCCCCTCAACATCCCCCTCAACTCCTCTTCCCCCTCCGCCAATAGCGCTATGTCGTCCGCATATTTCAGCGCGTAAAACTTCTTTCCCCCCATAACTCCCCCCACTCCTTTTTCTTCCCATTCTTTGTCGATGTATGGAGCGAAGGTTTTTTTCGATTACAACTAATTTCACAAGGCTATACGTAGTGTAAATTGTACCAAAAATTGAACTATTTTGCATACAACTCTGCCAAAGATTCAAATTTCAATTTGTTTAAAAATCGTTCGTTCAATCACGAGCTATACTTATCTACTAACAGATAAAATTTTGTTTTGCTTTTAGATAAAACTATCATGAGTTATCCTGACCACCACGAGGACACTTTTTTTGAGGCGTCTCCGGAAACCAGGTCCCACCTGCGGAATATCCCAAACTTTGTGATGAATTTTTTTTTTATATTTTTCAAATATTGCTCTTTTATGTGCTTAACATTTTAAATAAAATAATTTATATATTATATTTTTTTTAAATAGAGAAAGTATGCTTTTTTTGTTTCGAAACCCACGTAACTCCTTAAAGCCGTTTCTTAACTTGTGTTACAAAATAAAAATATTTCGTTTCATACTTTCGAGTTTATGGATTTAAAAAAATATATACCCCTTTTCCGAGCGGCCAGGGTGGCCAGACGCCTTAAGTAATACACGAACACAGATTATAACGAATCAAAATGAAAGTCAGATATGTGTACGAATTATCTTTTAATTTATTATAATCTTTTTTGTATTTTGTTCAAAGGGCAACTTACATTTATTGAGAACAAACAAAATCTTTATGACTTTCTAAAAATATTTGTACACAATTATGCAGTTTTCTTTTGTTTTCAATATATTATCATTTCTATTATGATTATTATAAGCTGATATTATTTTGTTATTTATTACTGCTTCTTATTTTATGATTATTTTACTACTGCTCCTTCTTTATTTTATGACCTTTCATTGATAATTCGTTATGATTATTATTTATTACGACTTTTTACTTATGATATTTAGGTCTCAATTAATACCTGAGTTCCAAGGTATATACCCTTGCGGGTTACTACGTATTACCCTTCCTATTTGAACCCTTTCCTATCCGTCCCTACCCGCACGTCGCTGCTTAAGTCAGCTGTGGACGCAACGGAAGTTAGGTTACATTATTAACCTAACTTCCGTTGCGTTAAATTTAGGTTAAATTATTAACCTAACTTCCGTTGCGGGAAACTGTGAAAAACCCATACCGGTATACACAGCCCTATATTTTCTGATTATCTGGTGCACAGACTTTAACTCAGGTTTCTACGTCAAGGTTTCGTAAGTATTGGCCTTCCGCTCATTGTTTGATCCGCAAGCTAGTGCACGGCAAAACGGCCATCCCTCCAAGTATTGACCATGCACAATGCTACTTAACTCAGAGTACCACTGGAACCGAACCCCGACCCAGTGTCGGTCTTTTTTTTAATTAATTTAATTGTTTAAAAAGTTTTTGAAGCGCATAGCGAAACTGCGGAACACCTATACCGATACAGCCGGTCCCAAGTTCGCCTCCCAGCCACGGAGCTAGTCGCCTTTTGCCGAGAACTCCATGACGTGCCGTAAAACGGGGTTACATTGACATCAAGGCAACATCAGGCTTTGTTGCTTGAAGCGCCCTGATGATCGCGAACGAGAAGTTCCAATAAATCTTGCACCTCTCGCCCACGACAACGGATTCGATATATCCTGGTAAATAAGGCGGCACGGGCTCCCAGTCAGTCCCATAAGAGTGCCATAGATGGCAATACAAAACCCTCAGGGCTGCGTTATGGCGATGGATATAGCCGGAGACTGCATATACCGGGCAGGCCGACAGACGCATTAGTGTCTCCACCGATTGTTACATGCACAACACAAAATAGTTGGCAAAGGGTGACCTGTAAGGCGACTGCGATAGACCAGGTTGTTGATAACTCCATTTTGGCAGGCGCAGATAAACCCGTCGGTCTCGGACATCAGCCCAGCTGACCACAAGAAAGACAAGATCAGCTGAGCCGACAGCCCTTGCTCCTCAATGTGTTGAAAAAACACACCATATATGGGTCTGCCCCCTTGCTGCTGAGTCAGGACAGTCTGCTTGGCAGCCGTGATTGCCCGACGACGTCGGGACTTGGGCAACCGTGCGATGAAGTCTTTTAGGAGGAGAAATGCCCCCCCCCCCCCCCCCATGAAGCTCATGCTGGTGCACGATCTCCAGGAGCGAGTCCGAGCTGAGCTCGTTATTACATCGCTTGCTTTTCCGAGGACAATGTGGTCACGGAGACACTCCAATCCTAAAAGCCGACACCCGCCGCTCTGATGCAGCATATACAGGCGCAGGGTGGAAGATCGAGGGTGCGGACTCCGCAGACTCCGGACTTATTATTATTATTATACATTACTACTTTTTTATTATTTTGATCATTCCAATACTGCTTTTATGACGTTTATTATAATATAATAAAATCAGCAGTAAGAGGAGCGCTGTAAAATGAAAACGTTGAAATATGTGCTCCTATTTCAATTTAAGAAAATCGTATCTAATGTAATGAAGTATAACTTTACAAGCGTATTAGGTTACGTTCGCCGCTAGCTACGGTGGTCACATATCTATATACCTATATATATATATATATATATATATATATATATATATATATATATATATATATATACACGAGTTGTATCTTAACTACTAGTTTTCCGTTGGTGAACATATAGGGTGTCTTTTTCCAAGCAAAACGCTTTGTTTTTTAAATGTCGTGCGGCAAAAATTGGCAGAGATATTCACGAGTAAAGTCCAACGGTGAGTAAATTATGGCACAGTAGTTTCGGCGTCCAAGCGAGAGTAGGCGCGGGTTCGAATCGACGTTCGCGCAAGTGGATTCAAATCCATTAATTTTTGTTAAATTGAAGTTGAAAGTTCAAACTTTCAATTTCGAATGTTCAAATTTGAATTTTGAACCTCATCCATTTTTGTTAAATTGAAAGTTCAAACATTCAATTTCGAATGTTCAAATTTGAATTTTGAACCTCATCCGATCGCCCAAATGAAGTATTAAATAATAAATAAAAAGTGTTAGACAATATTTTCCACTGTTTACTCGAAAGATCTAAAGATCAAAACATCTTTCGAGTAAACAATGGGTAGCATTGTTTAACATTTTTTTATTTATTATTTAAAACCTTATTTGGCCGACCGGATAACGTTGAAAATTCAAAATTAAAAATTAAAAATTGAAAGTTCACATCCACTAACCGGAATGTGGATTTAAATCCGCGCCCACGCTCGCTTGGATACCGAAACCACGGTGCCATTGTTTACTCACCGTTGGACTTTACTTGTGGATATATCGGGCAACTTTTGTCGCACAACATTAAAAAAAAAAGCGTTTTGCTTGGAAAGGTACACCCTATATGCTCACGAACGGAAAACTAGTAGTTAAAATACACCCTGTATATCCACGAAGGAGACATCCGGTATTCGACTCTCTCGTTTCAAACGCAAAACTACTCACGCTAAATCGTATCGTCGAGTTTCGGGACAAAGACCATAGTGACAAAGGGATCTGGAGAAGGGAAACAAGCCGCAGAATAGAGAAAATACCGAATGAGGTGCGCATACGGGAATGTCCTGCGAAAATGAATTTCAAGCAAACACGAGTACAACGTAGAATTTTCCCCTGTAACTGACCTTGAAAACTGAACCATAGATTGACAAGACAGGGATGCTCCAATTTCGAGAGTATCTCGACTTCCCTGGCGACGTTCTTGAGGGCGCCCTTTTCGGCGCACTCACCCTTGTGGACGTACTTCATCGCGTACATGTTTCCGGTACGATCTCGTTTTTGCACGATGCAAACCTGGCCGAGAAAACCGAGTATGAGAGAAAGAAGGGACGGGAGCGGTTGTGAATAGTTAAAAAAATAGGATTGAAACTAATAAGGTTTTGGTTTGTTTATTAGGGTTCGTTTGCTGTTGTTGAAAGTTGTTTGTTTGGGTCCGTTTGTTTAGACTTGTTCGAGTTGTGTTTTTAGGTTTTGCTGGTTCGAGTTTGTTTTTAGGCTCTGCTCATGCTTGTGTTTGTTTTTGGGTTTTGCTCGTTTGGTTTCCTTTGTTTAGGTTGGTTTGCTTGAATTTAATTAGTTTTGTGTGGGTTTGTTTCCTTAGATTGACTTGGTTTCGTTTGTTTAGGTTCGTATCGGTCTGTGAGATTGGGTTTGTTTGGGTTTGTTTGTTCAGGTTATTCTGATGGTTTGTTTGTTCAAGGTTGTTTGGTTTTGCTTGCTTAGGGTTTGCTTATTTGGGATATTGAAAGGTGTTGAAGTGGGAAAAAAATTGTGGCCAAAATTAACATGGCTGGTCCAATGTGTTCCCTCTGTGGGCCCTTGAGGCCTCTAAAATTGTAATGCCGCAAAATGAGAGGACGCGCCCATCGATTATTGCACTTTTATGTAACGCGAGTGTCTGGAAACTTTAGGACGCAATAAGCGCGATATTGACAAATGCGATCGATCGTCGGTGTACCGGTGTACTATATTTTTTCTGTTTTTTCTTTTCGTTGTATATGTGCACACGATCATTATCGCGGTTGACACGAAGCTTTCGATAAAAAAGATGATTCTCAACGTGACCTGGCTTTTTATTCGTTCTACAATGTTCTTTGTCATATTTATAAGCTTTCGTAATTAATGGAGCGGCCGTTGAAACGCGGATTATTCATGCGGTGAATATTGGATGCCGTCGAGTGGGAAGTCGGATCATTTTTTATGCAGAGTCTTGAGGATGCGGAAAGGAGACTGACAATTATTGTGTATTACGTATTTTTGAGAAATATTCGCTGAAATATCATTCTACATATATTCTTCAGAATATTACGTAGATATATTCTTCTAAATGTTATTATAGACACATTTTTCTGAATATATTCTTCCAAAATATTCATTCATGATAATGAGACGCTGTAGGTATTTATTTTGAATTCTTACCTTGCCGAAACTGCCCTTGCCGATGGCTCGTAAGATTTGAAAGTGATCGAAATTCACTGCGAAAACGAAGCGTGTAGGAATGTGACATCTTTAATATATCACAGATGGAAATTAGAGTTAATCAATACGGTCTCAATTACTTCCTGACTTCCAACGATTACCCTTACAGGTTTTAACGTATAACCCTTCCCAATTGAACCCTTTCCTATAACTCCCTACCCGCACTTTGCTAATCCAACCTAACGGTTCCGTTGCGTTCACAGCCGTCTTAAGCTACACTATACCACATTTGCAAAGGGCATGGGGAAACTGGAAAATCCGAACCGGTATAGATGGCCCTATATTCGTCTGATTCTCTGGTGACTTTTAAGGGGTTAACCCCACTTGCGATTTTGAAAAAATCGATTTTTTTTATTGCATTTTTTTGAAGTATAAGTATCTGAGAATATGTCCTGAAAATTTCAAGTCGATCCGAACAAAATTGACTGAGATATGAGGGTTGAAAGAGAAGAATCCGCGTTGAAAGAGCGTTGAAAGAGAAACTTTAAACGCGTTTTTCTCAAAATGGCATTTCTGAAGTCGGTGACCAAGATTACTCGAACACTAATGAACCGATCTTCTTGAAATTTTGCAGGCTTATTTAATACACAAAAATGTAGTCTTTAATCGTTCGATTTTTTTTTCGAAAAAAATGGCCGTTTTATAGCCAAAAAACGGCCGTTTTTTTTCGTTTAAATCGAACCATTAACTTTGACTGTCCGCCATTTTGTGAAAAATGAATATTTTTTAAAATCCTTCGATTAAAGACTAGTTTATACTTATATTTGACTAAATCTATCCGCATTTCTTTTTTCAGATGATCCACTTCGCCGCAATGTTGGTCACCGCAAACCGTGTATATAAAAACATTATTTCATTGACGGCCATTTGCCACTAAACAATGTAATATTTTTCAATAAAAAAATTACTGAAAGTTCTTCAAGATGTGTTCTTTAAGATGGTATATTGATCGATTAAATTTTTTTTGTAGTTTTCTTTAAAAAAATTAATGAAAAAGGTCTTTTTTTGCGCTACAAGTGGGGGTAACGCCTTAACTCAAGCTTCTACACCTACGTATCAAAAGTATCGGCCTTCCCCTCGCTGGTTGATGGCGTCAGCCAGTGCACGGCTAAGCGGCCACCGCTCCGATTATTGGCCATGCACAATGTTCCTTAAGGGGTAAGGCCACAAATTTTCAAAAAATCGATTTTTTTTCTCGCTAAAACGGTGCTTTATCATCATAAAAATAAGTTACTATTCGATTTATAACAAGAATTTTTTTTCACCGACTCTGAGCGTATAACGTAAGGTCACCTCTGGCACGGCCATAGAGTACCTAAAACTTTAAACGCGCTTTTCTCGAAACAGCTTTTTTCCAATTGGCGTAACAAATAACTTCAACAATTTTCACTCGATTCACTTCAAATTTAAAAGTTATTTTCGTAATTGCATTTCGCAGTGCGTACGGAATTTCTGACTAACCGAAAACTTTTCATTTTATGAACAGTTTTATACGAAATTTTTCGCTGAAAATTCATTGAAATACCTACAACTTTTGTATAAAACAATATTTTTTGAATTCCGTACGTACGTCTCGACGTATTCTAATGTAGATTGACGAGAATTTTTGTTTTTTTTGTTCCAGGTAAAAAATCGTGGATGCTAAATGTCACGCCGCGGAGCGTTTAACAAAAAGATAACAAAAGAAAATATTAGTAGTCGGCCATTTTGTACCTCGAAAAAAAATATATCTTTTCTACAGCTTGATATTCATACTAAAGAGATGTGTAATTAATTTCATGAGTGAATCACTTTTTCATACGAAAAAAAATGGTTAAATTCGCACATGATTTTATACCCGTTACTGTGGCCTAACCCCTTAACTCGAAGTACCGCCAGAGCCGAATCCCGACCGCTCACCTACCAGTGTCAGTTGGCAATTAGACTAATTTAAATAACTTCGCAATTATATGTGATTATTTGGAGAAAATCAACTATTCCGAGTGATTCAAATGACTCGATAAATAAATTTAATTTCGTTTATGAAGACACTTAATTAGAGCGATTCAATTAACCCGACCGACATAGGGTGGACGCAACGGAAGTTCGGCTAGATTAGCAAAGTGCGGGAAGGGAGTGATAGGAAAGGGTTCAATTGGGAACTGTTATACGTAAAAACCCGCAAGCGTATACGTTGGAACTCAAGAATTAAACTGAGACCACAAAATAACAGTGATAGACTCAAATAACTCAAATATTTAGTTTTGTTCGAAAAAGGTATTTGATTACAGTAATTCAAATGAATTTATCAATAAATTAGATCTTGTGAATAAAATAATTCAATTAGTAATTTAAATAACTCAATAAATAAATTGAATTTTGTTAAAAATGTGACTTCATTACAGTAGTTTAAATAATCAAATATACAAATTGAATTTTGTTAAATATTATTTGATTACAGTACGTTAAATAAATCAATCAATAAATTGGATGAAGTCCCGAAAAGGTCCCCTCTCCGATCGAGCTGAAATTTCGTACAGACTTTATTTTTGACATGTTAAGGGGTTACCCCCACTTGCGATTTTGAAAAAATCGATTTTTTTTATTGCATTTTTTTAAAGTATAAGTATCTGAGAATATGTCCTGAAAATTTCAAGTCGATCCGAACAAAATTGACTGAGATATGAGCGTTGAAAGAGAATAATCCGCGTTGAAAGAGCGTTCAAAGAGAAACTTTAAACGCGTTTTTCTCAAAATGGCATTTCTGAAGTCGGTGACCAAGATTATTTATATATTTAATACATAAAAATGTAGTATTTAATCGTTCGATTTTTTTTTCGAAAAAAATGGCCGTTTTACAGCCAAAAAACGGCCGTTTTTTTTCGTTAAAATCGAACCATAACTTTGATTGTCCGCCATTTTGTGAAAAATGAACATTTTTTAAAATCCTTCGATTAAAGACTAGTTTATACATATATTTGACTAAATCCATCCGCATTTTTTGTCCAGATGATCCACTTCGCCGCAATGTTGGTCACCGCAAACCGTGTATATAAAAACATTATTTCATTGACGGCCATTTGCCACTAAGCAATGTAATATTTTTCAATAAAAAAATTACTGAGAGTTCTTCAAGATGTGTTCTTTAAGATGGTATATTGATCGATTAAAAAAGTTTTGTAGTTTTCTTTTAGAAAATTCATGAAAAGGCCTTTTTTTGCGCTACAAGTGGGGGTAACGCCTCAAGATAAGAGATCCCCTGAAAGGATTTTTGGCGATTTTGTTTGTGGTGGGGTGCGTGAAACACTGGCGTGTGGCAGGGCACCTCGGATAGGCGTGCGGAATGGTGGGGTGCGTGAAACACTAGTATGGGCACCGGTCATCTCGGATGTGCGTGTAGAATAGTGGGGTGCGTAGAATGCTAGAGTGGGTGCGACACACCGCGGATGTACATATGGCACCGCATGTGCGTCAAATATTGAGATAGACACTTTTCTACAGTTCATTTTTTGGAGGTGCAATAGATTTCTATCTTTTTGGGATTTTTATATTTTATCGGTTTCCATAGTCTCTAATTTTTTTGTTGGTTTTTATCGAGTTTTCAATTTTTTGGATTTTGTATAGTTTTTTAAAAAATATTTTGGATTTTGTTTGTTTACATTTCTTTTGGATTTTGCATGGTACCTCCTTATGATCCTTGGTAACAGGCCTAGGCCGCGATAGCGATGGAACGAGGATTTCTATCGCCCAAACTTGACGAAGATCCACATAAAGCGGAGAGCGCGATAATGTATATACACTAGGCAAAAGAATTAAGGGATATTGAAAAAGTCCGCCAATTTTAGGGTCATTTTCAAATAGCTGTAACTCCTCGAAAAATGGTCGTACAGCAAAATAAAAAAACGCAAATTGAAGGTGTGAATCTCTAGTTTTGAGATATTGAGCTCAAAAATTTTTCGCATCAGCCAATTTTTAGTAGCCATAAAAAAAACCAATGAAAAAAAAATATTCAAATTTTTTGCTCATCTTTCACAGTCTGCACGGACTTTAATCATTTTTTTTAATGATCGGTGGAAGAGCTCTGTACGATTTTTTCTCGCTGAGTTATCGATTTTCAAAGCAAAAATGACACTTTTGACTTTGATGACTGATTACTCGGAGACTAATGGTCGCACGGAAAAAAACCAGAGGGTTTTGGAAACTTTGAAGTATTCTCTATAAGATGCTTTTATAATTTTTTCATCAAGATTTTTTTTATGCGGGAAAATGGATTTTAAAAAACGTGAAAAATGGCATATTTACGAATATTCTTTTAACTACGGATTATTTTACCAATATCGAATGGATAAAAAAAAAATCGGTTTTTTATGACCTCAAAGTATCCTAAAAAAGCCCTCAAAAGTTTAAACCCCTGCGATTTTTTTTTCATTGTGTTCCGAATGATCGAACTTGTGGTTTTTGCCAAAAATCGATTAAAGGCCAAATCTACCACCTTTTATTCGTCTTTTGAGAATCACATTTTTTTTTGGCACTGATCCGAATTTCCGGTGCTAAAAAATGTTGATTGTTGAACAACGGGAACAAATTTTTGTTTGATGAAAAAAAAATAATAAAAAAATATATTTCTTTGACAAAAAAAATTAATTAAAAAAAAATTGTTAGATTTTTTTTTATAGCCCTGATCGTTTTTCATGATACGACGAGCGATTGGAGTTGTTGGAATTCACAGTTTTTTTAATGTGTGCGTGTGTACAATTTACATCCCTACGATGCGATACGATACCCTACGCACACGTCCCACGATCATTAGATCAAGATTTTTTTTATAAACATTTTATTTACCACTGGCACTGGCGTAAACTAAAGCGTATCACGTAGAGGTTGCTCGGTTGGATTTACGCTTCTTTGTGTGTGTTCCACACGCACACATTCAAAGAACTGTGAATTCCAACAACTCCAATCGCTTGTCGTATCATGAAAAACGTTCAGCGCTATAAAAAAAAATCGAACAATTTTTTTTTTAATTTTTTTTAAATTTATTTATTTTCGTCAAAAGAAAACTTTTTTTACTTATTTTTTTTCATTAAACAAAAATTTGTTCCCGTTTTTCAACAATCAACATTTTTTAGCACCGGAAATTCGGATCAGTGCCAAAAAAATTGTGATTCTCAAAAGACGAATAAAAGGTGGTAGATTTAGCCTTTGATCGAATTTTGGCAAAAACCACAATTTCGATCATTCGGAACACAATGAAAAAAAATCGTAGGGGTTTAAACTTTTGAGGGCTTTTTTAGGATACTTTGAGGTAATAAAAAAACCGATTTTTTTTCATCTATTCGATATTGGCAAAATAATTCTAAGTTAAAAGAATATTCGTAAATATGCCATTTTTCACGTTTTTTTAAATCCATTTTCCCGCATTAAAAAAATCTTGATAAAAAAATGATAAAAGCGTCGTATAGAGAATACTTCAGTTTCCAAAACCCTCTGGTTTTTTTCTGTGCGACCAGTAGTCTCCGAGTAATCAGTCATCAAAGTCAAAAGTGTCATTTTTGCTTTGAACATCGATAACTCAGCGAGAAAAAATCGTAGAGCTCTCTCACCGCTCAAATTAAAGGGGAAGAATCCCGCTAGACGATCCTTTCAATCCGATCATTCAAAAAAATTTATTAAAGTCCGTGCAGACTGTGAAAGATGAGCAAAAATTTTGAAAATTTTTTTACTTTGGTTTTTTGATGGCTACTAAAAATTGGCTGATGCGAAAAATGTTTGAGCTCAAGATCTCAAAACTAGAAATTCACACCTCCAATTTGATTTTTTTTTATTTTGCTGTACTTGCATTTTTCGAGGAGTTACAGCTATTTGAAAATGACCCTAAAATTGGCGGACTTTTTCAATATCCTTTAATTCTTTTGCCTAGTGTAGGCATAGCAAGAGCCCGTCAGCTATAGGTATAGTGGCAGCGCAGTAAGAAAAACAAGTTTCAAAAACCGATAACTATAGCGCGTCGCCGAAAGTCCTTTCAGGGGAACTCTTAAAATATTAAAATGAAGGTCTGTGCAAAGTTTCAGTGCGATCGGATGGGGCACCTTTTCGGAACTTCACCCAATAAGTTAAATCTCGTTTGAAAAAGAAGTTAATTCGAGTGCTGTAATTAACTCAATAAATAAATGTAATTTTGTTCAAGTTATTAAAATGGAATGACTTAAACATCAAATACATTTGATTTTCTTGAATGAATCTTTCAATCAGAGCAAACCAAATAATTCAATATATATATATTTATCTATATAGTATCGCGATTAATCAGCGGAATTCGAAAATCATATTCCTTTCCGGCAGCCCATACAAATTTTTTCCGTCTTTCTTTTGTTTCTTTCACTTCCTCCAGGAGGGAGGAAAATTGCGCAAAATAAGAAAGAAGTAAAAAGTTCACCGGTCAGAAAAAGAAAAGCGTAGGAAGGCGGAAAAAAGTTCACCGATCGGCACAACAAATAAAAGTTCGCTCACCTTCCTCGCCGGGGGTGGGTGCGCTACGCGCGGATTGGTTGCCACCCATATTGTATATTATTAATGTGTCATCGCTCGAGAGTAGCAGACGGGTGTTCGGCGTCGAGTGTCAGCGGACGAGAAGCGTCGCGAGTCCCGTTGAAACGCGGCGGTCACCCGACCGCTTGTTACGACGAATTTATCGTAAGGCTCGTTGCTCTCGCTCATCTTAACACGCGAGACGGCTTCACGCAATTTTTCCTTCCTCGGAATATTCACACTCTCGCTGCGATTATTATTACCATTATTATTATTCGAATATACGCGCACATAAACACCGTGAAGTTCACCTCAAACCGAACGGTTCAGTGTTTACTTGTTTTTTCTTTTCGTTTTTTGCTCCCCTCGAGCGCGCGACGTGCCGTGTGTGGCGCCGGTTCGAACACTACGTTGCTCTAGTATCCGCGACAGCCGCGCGCGCTGTGACGAACTATCGCGCGATGCTTCGCTTCTGTGCGGTCGCGCGGCCACACGCGCGAGCCTTTTGGCGTCTGCGTCGTGTCGCCGTAAGACGAGTCGCCGCCGTGGCCGCCGCCGCTACATCGCGCTCTCAACGTAGCGGGACGCACGCTTTTTCGAAGACTCGCTGAGAGTTTGAGTCGGTTGGGGTATGAAAGGATCCGGAAAGCCTCTGTGTTCAGTGTGGTCGCGAAATTGTGGACAATTAGAGTCTTGAACCGAGTGGCGCTGTTGTCGGTCTGCCCTTTTATAGATATACCGGGTGTCCCATTTTAATGTTACATCTGATTTATCCCGAAAAATATCGCTATCAAGTATTGAGTACAGCAGAACCTCGATTATCCGGACTAATTGTCGCCGGAAGTCGTTCGGATACTCAAAAATTCGGATAATCGAAAATATATCTCGGATTTCCGGGAAAATCGACTCATATAATATTGGGGGTACCAATAAGTCTCCGCCGTTCGACAAAAGATGGCCCCACCAGGAGGTTATGGTTGAAACTGTCAGATGTAAAACGTCATATCGTAAGGTTGGACATTTGGCGAGATCATAACCTTGAAATATTAGCGATTTTGTATCAGCATCACATAATTGTTTTCGTGCGAAAATGTAGAGTTTTGAGTCGAATGAGCGTAATTTGCGGGATCTCTTGCGTTTGGCACGAATCTCCCTCCAATATTCCAATTCCGCGTCTTCGTTTCGGCCTTTTTTTCTTTGTCTTCGACGTCAAACTCACCGTTCTTAAACTTTTTAAACCACTCACGACAACTTCTTTCACTTAAAACAGCCTCACCATATGTTTCTACAAGCAATTGATGCGCCTCAGCTGCAGATTTCTTCAAAATAACGAAGTAAAGAAGAGTTATAAAGTTGCCGCAAATAACGCTTATTCGCCTCAAAACTCGACATTTTCGCACGAAAAAACCCAAACAAATTCACAAGCACACTTACACTCGGGTTTGTTTACTTTGTTTGATAACGGGAATGACAAGCCGTAGAGGCCTAATCCTTGTTTGGGTTTGTTTGGGTTAACGAACCAACCCAAAAGACAAACAAACCCACACACACGCACACCTACACTAGGGATGTTAAAGACTTCACCGCTTCGTGGTACATTCTGGATAGCACTAAAATGGTTAAAAAAAATGGTGGTCTATCCGAAAAATTATGAACGTTATAAAAAAGAAATCCTACAAAAGGTTTTAGTATTGGCGTGATATTTTTTTTGTAAAAACAAGTCATTGTCCCATTTGAAAAAACATGTCGGTCGTCTTAACGTCGCCATATTGAATTTTGGACGAAAAAATATTTTTGTTAACGTCCCCCTTTGAACCCTGAAAGTTTTATTATACTCAATGCTTGATCGGAGCCGTATTTTAGTGGGGGCGCGCCCGAGATGTCAAGGTCACCTCCATTTTTCCAAACGAGGTCACTACATTTTTACCGAATTTTATCAAGCAACCAGAAATGAATTCACACATCCAATTTCAAGATGATCGATCAAGATAATATGAAAAATTGATGAAAAAAAAAGAAATACCAATGTTTTTATTATTTCTGTACAGACAGAAAGAATTTCTGTCGCAATACAGTGCGCCGTGTATTATCGGCAGAGCAGTGGGACCGGCTCCGCATCCAGTGGTGCCAACTCCTACAGAATGTTCCCCCTAGGAACAACTTCAAATCCCCCTAGACGTCGATGAAAAACCCCTAAACGTTTAATTGTACACCCCGTATGAGTACTTGACTTACTTTGCAATCCAATAAAACTCGCGAGTAGACAATCAACTAACGGACACAACCTCAACGTTACAACTGGCAACGTGAAAACGTTGAACCGTAAAAGTAAAAACGGAATTCTCTTGATCAGCAAGTTGTTGGTCGTAATTCGAAATTCGAAATAAAATTTGAAATAAAATACGCAATGAGACAACAAACTAACGGACACAACCTCAACGTGACAGCGTGAAAACGTCGAACAGTAAAAGCGATAAAAGTGAAAACAGAATTCGTTGGTCTTGACCTGGAAGTTGTTCGTCGTAGTGCGAAATTCAGCCACTAGCGCCACTTGTGTTGCTAGTACAAGACGTGAAGTATGGCATTGGTGTAAAACATTTTGAAAGACAATCGATTATAATTGAGCATAAAGAAAAGTGATCCTTAAATTTAACGTTTAGTTTATAAGAAATATTTATTGCGAATGAAAGATTCTTCGCAGGAATATGGATTTCGAATATGTAAAGTATATTATCGCGCACATAATTTTGACGATCGAAAGAATTGACCTATTGCAATTTACGATCGAATTAATTGAAGATACATTGTTTTCTTTTTTTTTCAAGATATATACTTTAATTTCACGCCCTCAAAAAAGTTTCTTAAATGATGTACCCGCTAAAAAATCCCCCTAAAGAATACCCCTAAATAAATTTATCCCCTAAAAAACCCCTTCACATTTTGTTTCCCCCTAAATTTGGGGGCAAAACCCCCAAGTTGGCATCACTGTCCGCATCACACTTGCATAAGTGGAGGTGTGCACCATCCACCCAAGCCGTCTCTGCGCAACTGAGGTGTAGCTGATTGCAGTATCCCTCAAAACCTTCTCTCATTGTCTTTATAGGGTTCAATGAGAGAACGACACAGCGCCGCGCAGCTTTGAGCGGCTTGTAGGTCGGATAAGGATACTGGGACTTGCTGCTCAGTATCGTATTGGGCCCTGCACCAACGTGGAGAGGGTAAAGTGGGCGGCGCATTGGGCAGGATCCGACCGCGCCTAACGAATTTACGTTCAGAAGCGGGTCGTTCTCTCGTTGAACGCAGTATAATAGCAAGCTGCGAGTCTCACGCTAGGGCCTGGAGCTTCTCCCAGCATGCACTACATCCATCGATATTCAGCACATGGTGGTGGTTTAATCGGCTGTTGAATCTATGGAGATCCCGATAATAGAGGTACCAGTGTACTTATCAATAAAGAGAACCCACTTTGTTATGGAAATCCCGAACTTCTCACTGCTTTCCGAAACGAGTTGATGAGATTCTTAGTTGCAAACAATGTGAACAAAACCGTACAACTTACCTGAATTTTGCTTAGCATTAAACTATTGAAACCTCAATTAGAACCGGCTCGTTGATACACTGGCGTAATTAATAAGACATCTGTCATAATATGACACAATGTGAATCAGATTGCGAGCGTGCATTGAAAGTGGTAGCCATCACTTTGGGCACCTTTTATTGAAGTAAGTGTTTTCACCGCTTTGTTAGTCGATTTTAGGCTATAAACATTAAAATTCGTGTTTTATTGACTTTTTATACTAAATCTTGACCGATCGTCTTGAAATTTGGTGTCTGAACTTATTTTTAAATCCATTATAGAATTCTGAAAAAATATAGTTATTGGATTTTTAAATATTGACGTGACCTTGCAATGTCCGAAGGGCCGTTACCTGGATAAAAGTAACCCCCTTTGAACTAGACAACTTTTTTAGGGGAGGTTTTCTTCCGAGTCCGATAGGTTGGAAAATATGTTTGCTGCTAATGGTTCTTGCGTCGCCCAGTATATGTATACCGGGTGTCTTAGACAAGGTGTAACGAGCTTTAATCTCAGAAAGTACGGATTGTAACGAAAAATGTTGCAAATAAAAGTTGTTTCGTATCAAGAGGGGGGAAAGATGGCAATGTCAATATGTCTTTGGGTATGACCATCAAGCTCCTGTGAAGGTCAACTTGGAATTCTTTCCCTGGAAGCCTTATTTTTTATTGTTTATTCTTGTACCGACGGTATCTTAATTTTCAAGACTCATAATTGCAAAATTTATCGAAAAAAACGTGTCCGTAGTGTTTTAAAAGCTCTCAAGGTAAGCTACAAGAATCCACGATCAAAAATAAGGCCCTTAGGGAAAAATTTCGAAGTTGACCTTCAAATGAGCTTAGCGGTCATACTCAAGGTCAAATTGCCAATGCCATTTTATTCCCCTTCTAAAATAAAACAACTTTCATTCGAAACATTTTTCATTACAGTCCGTACTTTCTGAGATATAAGCTTGGAACACTTTATCCGAGACACCCTGTATATCGGGGACAAATCGACACCAGCGCCGCTCGCCTCTCGAATTCTCATTTAGCGCATTATTTTCATGAGAGCAAGATCTCGGAACAGGGAGCAGTTCGGACACCGGAAGTCTAGACTCGATAAATTTCTCGCTGAAACAACAACGAAGTTGCTACGAAATGTCCTTTTTTTCTACGACGAGCGACGTGACTGGGCGACGCTTATCTTTTCTTTTGTTTCCTTTCTTTTTATTCTCGACACAGCCCGACGCGATCCTCGGAGTTCCTTCTCCACTTATACTCGAATTCTGCGCCGCCTGTTCCCTTTTGTTTCCACATTTTTCTTATTCGCTCCGTCTGACGAAGCCCCCACGATGGTCGATATCCCTCGGGCTGCTTGCTTATCACTCGAGGCATCCATATCGAGGCGCCGCGGAAAAAAAAACAGCATAAAAAACGTCGTTCCGTTATACAGTACTATCGGTATCGCAGATCGGTAGGGTGGAAAAAAATGTCGACGTTTCGCGCAAGGGATGTTGGTGATGGTCGTTTTTTAGGTGCTTTTATTCAATGTCAAAATCTTCGCTCGTCCGTGATATCGGAAAAAAACTTTTCACAAGCTTGCGCCGATTGTTCTAGCGAATTTTCGCAGCTTGACGAGTGTCGCAGTTTTTTTTTTCTTCTCGTCGCCACTTTGGCCCATAAATCACGGAGACTCTCATTACTCTCGAAAAGCGCGCGTACAACCTCCAGTTTTTCAAGTAGTCCCCATTTCTCATACGTCCCCTTCCGAATCCCTTCTTCATTTGTTTGCACGCGGTCGGGCTGGCCGAGTGGAGCGTGTAACGTATGTAAGGTTATTCTGCGATCAACGAGAGAACGACACGCTTCTGAATCTAATATCGTCCGGTACGGTCAGATACCGCCTAATGCGCCGCCCTCTTTACCCTCTCCACGTTTTCAGACAGGCCTGCACCAATGTTACGGGCTCTAGAAAGCCCCACTGTCTCTACCCGACCCACATGCCGCTCAAAGCTGCGCGGCGTTGTGTCGTGCTCTCGGTGAACGCAGTATAGAGTACTCTGCACTTCGAACCCGCGGCTAAATAATGAAAGATAAGGGTTCCAGTAAAGTGGCGCTGATGTAGATCGCCTCCGATATGTTATTAGGCCAAAGAATTAAAGGATATTGAAAAAGTTCGCCAACTTTCGGTTCATTTTCAAATAGCTGTAACTCCTCGAAAAATGGTTGTACAGCAAAATAAAAAAAGCAAATTGAAGGTGTGAATCTCTAGTTTTGAGATCTTGAGCTCAACAATTTTTCGCATCAGCCGATTTTTAGTAGCCATCAAAAAACCAAAGTAAAAAAAATTTCAAACATTTTTCTCATCTTTCACAGTCTGCACGGACTTTAATAATTTTTTTTAATGATCGAATTAAAAGGGTCGTCTAGCTGGATTCTTCCCTTTCAATTTGAGCGGTGGGAGAGCTTTGTACGATTTTTTTCTCGCTAAGTTATCGATGTTCAAAGCAAAAGTGACACTTTTGACTTTGATGTCTGATTACTCGGAGACTAATGGTCGCACAGAAAAAAACCAGAGGGTTTTGGAAACTTTGAAGTATTCTCTATAAGATTGTTACGCAAAATGGCTCGATGACTCGAATCCAACTAGCGTTCGTTATAAACTCTGTTCTTGTGCAAAATACACATCACAAGATAACGCGTCTTTATAAAGAACCTCTGGTTTTCGAATCGCCAGGTTAAGTTTTTGATGAAGCCTTTCCAGGGCTGTATTACGTGTCAGAATGGTAATACGCGTAACAATAGGTCTGTAGCCCAACGGTGTCTTTATCGACGGCGCAGTCTTTCCTCGATGTCAGAATCAGGACCAATATTGGAAGTGAGATGAGTTTCACGTGTATTTTTATACTTGCCGAAATGTTGATCAAAGGTCTCTTTCCTTGGGACTCCTGTTATAACAAACAGTCGACGTCTTTACAGAAAGAGGACGAACCTTGGTGAGTACGATGCGAAACTGGTGAAGAATCAGAGCTTGCCAGGATTTGGAACAAGGTGTCTTCAGGTTAACACAAAGGAGAAGATCACGAGTTAATTGTGTCAATGATTTAATTACACTTATATCAGTTCGTTACATCGATGTTATTTTAACTCGGATGCGGATAACACTCTTCCGGTTTATTAGCGCGATGGTTTAAACGTTACAACAAACGCGTTCGCGTAATTTACGGAGTTTCTTAATGAAAACTTGCGCGTGTTATCCCGTGTACTGTACGGCGTATCGCTAGCGTAGCAGCTAACAGTCGAGGTCTTTAAGAGAGAACCTCTTCGTAACAGTGATTTCACGATTCTGACTTATAGGTCGTCAGTCCCGTGCTACGCAGGGCCGATATTTGTCGGATAGCGATAGTGGGGCAAGGGTTTACGTGACTGCATTTCTAGGAATGCATCCGTGGGACCCATCGATAAGTATATATTCCCACGCGTTAGTCTGACTCAGTCCGCAGTGTTTCAAGGGTTTTGGACAACGGACTCACGCCGAAGGCGAAGCGCAATAAAATTTAATCTTATAAAATATTTATATAAACGTTGAGAGCTCGGGCGCATATGCAGGCCGAGAAATATCGATACTTAATCCTAGACAAAGTTGCTTTGTGCGTTGGTCGCTTGGTCACGTACGCAAGCCATGAGACATAGCGAGTTATATTAACGAAAAAATATATGAGCATATATTTTTATTTTGTATTTATATTTGTTCTTATTCTATGGATATGAGAATAAAGTATTTGCTCTAATTAAGGCAATTTATGCGGTTGGCTTAACACCCCCCAAGTTAGATTGAACTTCGGCGATAATGAATTTAGATGTCGAAGGTCTTATCTCTTTTGGTTCCGCTACAATATTTTTCGGGGCTCCCGATAGGTTTGATTGTTCTTGCCGTTCTGTCAAGTATTCTAGTTGTTTTTGACGTTTTTGCAGTTCTATTTTCGCTTTATTCTCATATTTCTTAATTTTCTTATTGGCTCTGGGGCAACAACATTTGAAGAGTCCGTTTCTGAGAAATTTAAGGACGGGCGTTACAGCTCCGCATCGCAATAGTACAAACAATATACCAGTTATTCCTAATGATGGCAAACCTATTTTAATGAGCTTATCGAGTAATCCATTCATGGTTTTCCAAAATTCGTCGTGTTTAAGTATGATACTGGCTTTTTCTATGTCTTTGCTGATGTCATCTAGATCTTGACCAATATTTTTTAGGTAAGTAGTGTCTATCTGGTTTGGCACATCTTTTATACGCATAACTAATTGTGAAAAGTTTATTGCCAAGTACGTTAGACTCGGATTTATCAATCGATATTCTTTTGGAATTCCATTCAGGATTGTTTTGGTATTGCCTTGCATTAGCGTACATTTATCCGTTGTTTTCAACAGTGTCACTTCTTTAATGTAAATTTCGCTTCTATAGTTCTTACATTCTACAAGTACCAGAACTGGTTTTTCAATGTTCGGTATTAACAACACTCCGCGATTATCGTATAATGAGATATAGCTCATGTTGGTGACGTTGATTTTACTTAGCTCGCATTGTTTGATGTCGCTTTGACACGTTGGTTTATTGATTCTATCGTAAATCGGGTGCTTATAGTGTGTAACATAGTAATTATCAATCTTCTTCATTCGCATAATCTCAATTTCATTAGTTATCATATAGTTGCTCCCTTGTCTTAACAAGTGGGAATATTTTGGAGCAGCGACGACATATGTATTATTGTAAATCTTTGGGATAGGTATGACGTTATACAATTTCCACTGATTATTTTCTAGTTTAGGGATCGTTAATTCGAAGATGAGATTGCTGCCTCTGAACAGTATTATTTTGTCGGCGATATCTATGAAGTGTTGCGCTCGCGTTTCGTTGTAATAATTGAACACATGGTCGGCGTTTGATTCCTTTAGTAGTTTATCGATCATGTCTAAAATGACTTCCGGTTCTACTAGTTGAGGTAGAATCTTTTTGGTTTCAATAGCTAGTATTACATTATTTATATCGAATAGTAAAGTATCTATGCACGACATGAGAGATATTAGGTACATACTTCGGAATTGCGCTTGTTTTAACATTTTGATGTGTTCTCCTGTTTCGGTAGCTAATTTACGAATAACTGCTGATTGTTTCTGAACTGAGGTTTTAATGAGGTTTACTGAATCCGTTACATTTTGAATGTTATCGTCGATCCTGTCTATGTCATCGCTAGTAGCAGTTCCGTATAGGAATTTTTGGATATTACCACAAAAGTTACAAACTCCTCTTCTGCGTCGTCTAGGAGTCAATATATCGCACGCAACAACCAGGTCTTGATTTCCTGTTTTTGTGATATATTCGGTTATTTCCTTTAAGTTTTTGAGCGTGGGTATTACTTTATTACGATTTTCCGGTGTGTCTTTAATATTATTGAGTTGTAAGAATTTCGTCTGCAGGTCATATATAATATCATCTCTTTGTAAACAGGTGTATCCACTGAGGGTTGGTGTTATTGTTCCCCATGTTCTGTATGGCATAGCGTCTTCAAATCTTTCTCTTAGCTTTTTTATTTTCTTCGTTGTCAGTTGTTTACTAAAAACGTGATCATCGTCTTTAATCCCAGGATTTAAGGTTGTTAACAGTTGAACTTGCTTCCTCAATTTATAGACCTTCAGATTGATGGGGTTTATTATTTCTTGGACATCATCTGACAGTTCTACATATTGGTCAGCTAGTTTATCGATTTCTTTATAGGCTGTATAAATGCTCCTAAGGTCGATAATTATTGAGAACCTCATTTCTTCACTATAGGTCACTACGTATGCCTGATATTCTTCTATGAATGAAGTGTTTGAGAAGGTTACCTGTTCGATAGTAAAAGCGCTGTTAATTGCGATGAGCGTGATCGTTGTCATCAGCAATGTCTTCATTATGTTCGTCATCTGGAAAGAATAACTTTATTCTATTTAGGTGGACTATTTTTTCTTTATCATCGATTTTTATCTTAAGGTTTGACTTATCTCTGTAAATTTCTATTATTTCGTATGGTCCTAACCATTCGAGGTCTAACTTATGTTTTTTACTTTCGTTGTGAAGGTAAACTTTCTGTCCCGTCTTGATCTTATCAAAATCCAGTTTATTTTTACTTTCGTTTAATCGTTTGGCTGTTTGTTCTTGTTTCAATTGTAAACGTTCGCGTGCTTCTGAGAGTATTGTGTCGTGCGTATGTGTCCACTTCTTTAATAAATCGTCATAAGTCAATGATTTTTTATGAGGTAGGCTTGATGGCTTTTTAAGTTTTCTATTAAATGCCAATTCGTCAGGTCGATATCCAGTTGCACTGTGTACCGAACTGTTATAAGCGAAGGCTACCAATTTCAATATATCTTTCCAATTGTCTATATGTCCCTCACACATGGTTTTTATTGATTCCTTAAGAAGGGAATGCATTCTTTCAATGCTCCCATTACTTTGAGGGTGGAATGCGGTAGTTTTGATATGCGAAATACCGTGTAATTGTTCGAAATCCTTCATTAATTTTGAATTAAATTCTTGTCCCTGGTCTGTTAAAATGATATCAGGGGATCCATGGATCATTATAAAATCATCGTTTAATGTTTGGATGATCTCCGAGCTAGATTTTGTCTCGAGTGGGCATAATACAATGTACTTAGTTAGACAATCTTGTATACTGAGGATATATTCATGCCCTGAACGCGATCTTTGTAGTGGGCCGAATATGTCTAACGCAATTTTTTCAAAGGGCTTATCTGGCAGTTCGGGTACAATAGCAGGAGCAATGTTCCGATTTCTCACAGCTTTAAATTTTTGACATATTTTACAGTTCTTAATATAATGTTTGACGTCTTCTTCGAGGCGTTCCCATTCCCTGTGTTCTTTTGTTCTTTGTATAGTTTTATACTCTCCAAAGTGTGAGCTTAGGTTAGTACCGTGGCTTTCTGCTATTATTTTCTTTTTGTCTATGTAGTCAGGTTCCTTGAAGGTCGAAAAGCAATATTCATACTGTGTTTCGTGGTCTTTGATACTAAAGAATCTTAATATCGATAAAATCTCTTCCTTCTCTGCTTTGGTCATTACATCATCTGTAAATATCCTAACATGTTTAGTTCCTTTGATTTTATTGATGGTAAGCTTGGATCTTACTTTATTAAGAATCTGATAGTAGAGACTTTGAGGTTTATTATTTGTCGGTTGGGTGATTTTTATCCAGTGTTTTCCTTTTACATTGGGTTTCTCTTTTAAAAGGTGTCCCAAATTGTTGGGGTTAAACAACTTGTATGTCGAGTATTGATAATAGTCATATGGCAGTTCTACGCCTAAATCAATTTGAGGTTGATCTGAAGTCTCGTCTTGATTCGTTTCGTCTTCGTCACTGAAACTCTCTAAATCTTTCATAGCGTTTGAGTCTCTTGGTCTTAAGTTGTAATTAATTTGGTTACGGCTTTCAGGGGTTTCCTGACTTTTCTTCACATGATTTATTTCATCATTCGTGGTGCTCATAGTTTTGAATTCTTTCTGAACATTGTCTATCATTGATTTAAGTTTATTAGGGGCTGTTTTACTCTGTTTGTAAGTGTTTCTCCGAGCTATTCGTTTGATTTTAAATTCTGTTTGCTCAATATTGCTGGTAATTATATATTGGTTGTTCCCGTACGAATCTGTTTCAATGTGATAAATGAGTTCGTTGTTAAATGTCTTGTCCTTGTTGTAGTCCTCAGGTAATTCCATATGTGCTTCTCTAGACAATGCGTCAGCTACTACATTATGTTTTCCCTTTACGTATTCGATGTCGAATTCATACTCTTCGAGTTTAAGTCTCCATCGTAATAACCTCGATGCAGGGTCTGGTTTATTAGCTAACCATTTTAATGCCTGATGATCAGTTTTTATTGTAAACTTTCTTCCTAAAAGATATTGTCTGAATCGTTTAACTGCCCAAACTATAGCGAGTAGTTCTTTTTCTGTTGTCGTGTAGTTGGTTTCGGCTTTATTTAACGTCCTCGATATATAAACGCATGGGTGTCCTTCCTGTGATAATACAGCTCCTAGTCCTTGATTTGAGGCATCAGTCGTTAATACAAATTTTTTCGTATAATCCGGATATTTTAATACAGGATCATTCGTGAGGATATTCTTTAACGTGTCGAATGCTACTTGACATTTATCCGTCCATGTTATTGGTCCACTTTTGTTTTCCTGATAATTTTTGGTTAGGTCAGTCAAAGGTTTAGCTATGGATGAAAACTTCGGGATAAATTTTCTGTAGTATCCTGCGAGTCCTAAAAATGATTTAATTTGCTTAGGTGTTTTAGGTATGGGGAATTCTTTTACAGCTTTGCATTTTTCTACGTTGGGTTTTACTCCGTCACGTGTAATAACATGTCCCAAATATTCGAGTTCAGGTTTCACGTATTCGCATTTATCTGGCTGTAATTTCAAATTTGTATCTCTCAGTCGATTGAAGAGTATTATCAAATTTTGATTATGTTCTTCCATGGTTTTTCCAAAAACTATTATATCGTCCAGATATGCAAAACAAATTTTTCCTATTAATCCTCTTAATGCAGTGTTCATCATTCTTTGAAATGTTGCCGGTGCATTTTTTAATCCGAAGGGCATTTGTAGGTATTCAAAGTGTCCTTGGTTAGTACTAAAAGCGGTATACTTTCTAGATTTTTTCTCCATTGGTATTTGGTGGAATCCTGCACTTAGATCGAATGCAGAAAAAACTGCGGCTTTTCCTAGGTCGTCGAGGATATCTTCTATAACAGGCAAGGGGTATGAATCCTGAGCTGTTTTTTCGTTCAATTTTCTATAGTCAATCACCATTCTCCATTTTGTCTTTCCTGACGCATCTTTTTTCTTTGGTACTATCCAAATGGGTGCATTGAATGGTGATTGAGAATGTTGAATTATTTTCTTTTCTAATAACTCTTGCACTTGTTTGTCCACTTCTTCCTGATGGATTTTAGGTGGTCTGTAAGATTTGATATTGATGGGTTTCGTTGGTTCGTCAATTACGATTACGTGTTCTGCTAAGTTGGTACTTGGTGGCTTGTCATGGTCTAATTGGAATAGATCTGAATAGTTCTGTATGATTTTCCAAATTTCATCTTTTTCTTTAATACTCTTTATGTGCTCCAGTCTAGTCTTGGTTTTCAGTTCCTGAATTCTTTTATTACTTTGGTTACTTTTGTTGCTCGTTAACCTCGGTTTTACTTCAAAGATTTGAATGTTTTTTGTTTGAAAAGTGATGTTCTTCTTTCCTTCATTTGCTAATGGAATATTTACAATACCTTCCTTTATATGATGGATACTGTCTCCTTGAGGGGTTCTTACTAAGACTGTTCCTTTCCGTTTCTCTACTTCTACGGGGATAGTTATAAACCGTCCGGCAGGCACAGTGAATTCGGATGATTCTATTTCTTGATATTTTTTGTTAACTCTTATTTTTCTCCGGGGTAAGTCAACTATGACGTCGTTGTTTAGAATGAAAGGGGTTCCTATTAAAGCGTCTTCTCTAATCGGATAGTCTGATGGAACTATATGAAATTTGTCACGTCGGTCGTTAATGTTTCCTTTGCATTTGATAAACGTATATCCGAGTGTTTTATTTGTCGTTTTTCCCGTGTTAAAGAGGATGGGTTTTTTAACAATGTGCTTTTCTTTCACAAGGTGTTCTTTGATTATGTTAATGGATGCTCCTGTGTCGATTAATGCTGTTAAAGTTTCGAATGTCGTCCGTTCGAAGTTGAATTTCGCGGTGAAAAGGTGTCCTTTATCTATTGCGGAGATGTACTCTCGTCGTGGACGCTCTCGTCGTCGCTTGTGCTTTCTTGCTCTTCGTTTGTCGTGTTCACTTCCTGTTGAGGAGGTTTCTTCCGATGAGGATTCTGTCGAAAATTTTGGTTTCCTTTTTGGGTAGGTTTCTTCTTCTGATTGGTGCCTTTGTTGAAAGGACTCGGTATTCCTTGATCTTTCTTCTTTTGGTTGCAATACAGCTCAGTATGTCCAGGCCTTTTGCAATACGTGCATTTTCTGTCCGGATGATTCATTACCATAATATATTCGAGTGCCTTTTTCATTTGACTGGTTGTGTTTATCGAGTCAAGGTCGAATTCTTGTATATCGTTCTGATACTGTCGTTCTTCTTCCGTCATGCTTTCCTGTCCTTCCTCTTCGTCATGTGAGTCGCATTCGTTGTATTCAGTGTGGTGGACGTTTGGTTTGTTCATTGAGAAGAATTTCCTGTTTTCTTGTGGTTTATTACTGAATCTTGATTTTTCGTGGTTGAATCTGGGTTTTTCCGGTCTACGTTGGGGTTGAGGTTCATGAAACATTCCTCGTTGTCTTTGGATGCTTCTTTTGAAATCTTCGTGTTCTCGAGCAGTTGCTTCTGCTTGTGCGAGCGAATATATGTCCTTTGTTCTGAGATAGGCTCGTGTGTCTTCCTTGAGACTTTGCAGATAAGTCTGAATGATATCTTTGTCAGATATTTGTAAATATATGGTGATTGATTCATCCGTTTGATGAGCTTGTTTAAGTTCGAGTCGTTTAGCGTTTAACCAAGATATATAGATTCTTCGGAATTTGGTGTTATGCTCTTGGATCGTTCCCTGAGTGTGGATGCATGCTGTCAACTCGTTCATGAGTAACAGTGATGATTTCACTGGGTTGACGCGTTTTATCAAAACGTCTTTCAACTGGTCGTATGTATAAATATCGACGTTCGAAATGCAACTTTGTGCCCTTCCTTTGATTTTCATTGTTAATATCTTTTCCAATAATAAGCCGTGTTGCTCTGGCATTGTCCAATGTCGTGCTCTGTCAACTTTCGTTGTCCATTCTGAAATGTTGACTGCTCCTTCTCCCGTGTCTCCGGTAAAAATGGGTACTATATCAATAGTCTCCTTGGCTGGTGCGGTTTGGTTCGGTAGCAGGTCGTGAGGCATTCGATGTGGTCGGTAATGATTTCCTCTGGCGTTAGGTTGGCTATCAGCGTCTTCATCATCGTCATCGGGGTCGTCGTCGTCTGGATTTCCAGGTGGTGGTGCGCTGGGTTGATTTCGATTAGATCGATTTGGTGGTCGTCTGTTATCCTGAGGTGCCCTTTTGTCTAGTTGTGAGGAGGTAGGTTGCGACTCCTGTTTCTGTATAAGTTGTCTCATCATGGTTTCGAGATTTTTCATTTGGTATTTTACAGTCTTTAGGTCTTGTTGGAGCTGAATATTTTCTGTTTTCAGTATTTGCATTTCGTATTCGTTCGTCTGGTCTTGTTGGTCTTTGGTAATAGTCAGAGTATTCATTTCTTGTCGGTGTATTCGTTTCAAGTCGTCTATACCAGAATTTAATTTTTGAATATGCTGTTCTTTTTGTGCAACAGTAGCTCGTAGTTCTAAGATGGTGTTCTCTAACCTTTCTTTTTCTACGTTATAATCTCGTAATATACTTTCCCTATTCTGTTGGAATTCTAGCCTCGCTTGTTCTCCAAATTGCTGTTTCTCTTTAATAAGTTTTTCTTCAGTTTTTTGGAATTCTCGTATTTTTTCTTTTAGTTGTCGATCGAACTGAACGTCGTAGTTCCTTTTTATTTCTTTAATTACTTGCTCCTGTCTATGAGCGTTTTGTTCTTGTAAGGCTTTGAATTGATCTTGGGTCTCACTGGTTTCTTTTTCAAGGTATTGTTTCTGTGCTATAATCTGTGATTGTAGCGCGATATTCGTGCTCTCAAGGGTCTCGATATGTTCGCGATAGCCTTGAGCGTCTTGCTTAATGATTTCTACCTGATCTTGTAAATATTTTTGTTTAATTACTTGGTTTGATTTTTCCCTTTCTAATTGCTGTTTTTCTGTCTGGGTCTCCTGTAAATTACGTCTGAGCTCATTTATTTCGCCGCATTTTGCTGAGAGCTCTATTTGGTTTTTCTGTAAAGTTTTTTCGAATTGGTTTTCGAGGTCGAGGTTTCGAATTTCGAGAGTTTTAATAAGGTCGTTCTGTTCAAGGTTCGCTTGACCTATTCGCTCTACTAGGGCAAGATTATTATTGTTATTTTTCTGTACGTGGACTAATTCAGAGCGTAATTCGAGTTGGGTTCTTTCGAATTCTAGTCTCTCAATATTAAATTGGGAGATTTGTTGTCCTTGCAGGCTGATTTTTTCCGTCAATGGTCTTATCTTGTTTTTTGATTCTTGAAGTGCATGTTGTAATTGTTCGATTTCTGTGTCGCGTAATTTCACTTCTTCTATCGCTTTGCCCTTTAAAGTAAGCCCTTCGTCGAAGTATTTATTTACTAATAGAGTGAGTTGAGAGTTGGTTGCGGTAGCTTCTTCGAGATTTCTTGCAAGTATAGGGTTTTCTGTGGACTGTCTTTTTCGTGGTGGTCTGAGTTCATTAAGGCTGGATGCTTCTGATTCTAATTCTCTCGTCTTAGGGATAGCGATCTGATTTTCTGGGCGAAGTGCTATGGCAAGATCTTGTTCTTCAATTTCCTCAATATTCTTTTTTCCTATGGTTACTAAAACATGGTTTAATGAATGAGGTATCTCATGATATGCTAATAGCAGCGGGTGATTACTGGGGTCTTCGTGAAAATTCCAAGTTATTTTTTCTATCTGCTCAGTTTTTCTCAGGGCGTATAAATCTTCTTTAGGTTCCCATTCAGGGTGATTTTTATAATACAGAAAATAACTGAACAGGGTTCGTGAAATGTCCTTTTTGAGTTTCTTCACATGACTAGGGATTTCATCGATTACAATGCTTCTTCCTGATACACTATTTCCTGCTATGGACATTACCTTTGATTTTAGTTGCGTTTATGTATGTATATTCTTGTAGTTGATTATTAATCTCCTTTTTTTTTTTTTAAATAGTATCTATAATGCTATGTTCTTATTCTACGTATATATTTATATTAATTATAATAACTGTCAAGCGATGTTGTGTGTCTCAAAGATTCTTGTGATCAGAGATCCTATGTGGTTGAGTAATTAGATGATGATTTTTTTTTCATGTTGTTACTCAAAATAATTCCAGAATAGGCGGTATTGGTCATAAAAGGTAAACTTCGACTAGCACCACTAGATTTATGAATTTACTTATTTTCCGTACCGCCAGGTCTTTTATTTATTGTAATAACGAGACACTATTATTTTGCCGTATCTGTTTTCGTTACTTTTGGACTGGACATAGCTTCCAATGCTAGTGGTTCTTTTAAAGTTAAACACACAAAATTACTTAACTACGTTGTTTGGGAATAAGGTAGTTACAACTTCCTATTTTTAATTTGTCATACGCAGAATATTAACTGCGGAAAAGTTTTGTCGCAAGAGTCTCTAATTCCCTTACATAATGAGCGGGATTTTAAACTTACTCTTACTCAGTGTTCGTATACAATACTGGTCGAATGATGTTGATCTCGGTGTTCTTGAAGTGGCGAACGCTGTTACAACGATCGGTTGTAGACTTTTCGCGTCGATTGATGATCCAGCATACCGTCGGAGTTGAGGTTATTTTCTGAAGGCGTGTCTCCCCCAGTTTTTATTCAATCCTTCCCGTGCTCGTGCTCCTGCAGCGAAGTCTTATAGATGCGCGGTACGTGCAAGTTCCTTAATACACAATTGTCCGTCACTCACTTACGGAAAATTCAGCGTGGCAATGTCTTTTCCGTTAACACAAAATTAACTAAGTTAAATGTCTGTTTAACGTTCACTCGTGCACAGGTTTAATGTTCGTAGTTTTACACCCTCCGTCGTGGAGTTTCGGTAACCAGTTTTCACTTGACTTTTGGTATTACGATTTTTCATTGAGTAATCCTGGCAGGATCGCCAATTTTATGTTACGCAAAATGGCTCGATGACTCGAATCCAACTAGCGTTCGTTATAAACTCTGTTCTTGTGCAAAATACACATCACAAGATAACGCGTCTTTATAAAGAACCTCTGGTTTTCGAATCGCCAGGTTAAGTTTTTGATGAAGCCTTTCCAGGGCTGTATTACGTGTCAGAATGGTAATACGCGTAACAATAGGTCTGTAGCCCAACGGTGTCTTTATCGACGGCGCAGTCTTTCCTCGATGTCAGAATCAGGACCAATATTGGAAGTGAGATGAGTTTCACGTGTATTTTTATACTTGCCGAAATGTTGATCAAAGGTCTCTTTCCTTGGGACTCCTGTTATAACAAACAGTCGACGTCTTTACAGAAAGAGGACGAACCTTGGTGAGTACGATGCGAAACTGGTGAAGAATCAGAGCTTGCCAGGATTTGGAACAAGGTGTCTTCAGGTTAACACAAAGGAGAAGATCACGAGTTAATTGTGTCAATGATTTAATTACACTTATATCAGTTCGTTACATCGATGTTATTTTAACTCGGATGCGGATAACACTCTTCCGGTTTATTAGCGCGATGGTTTAAACGTTACAACAAACGCGTTCGCGTAATTTACGGAGTTTCTTAATGAAAACTTGCGCGTGTTATCCCGTGTACTGTACGGCGTATCGCTAGCGTAGCAGCTAACAGTCGAGGTCTTTAAGAGAGAACCTCTTCGTAACAGTGATTTCACGATTCTGACTTATAGGTCGTCAGTCCCGTGCTACGCAGGGCCGATATTTGTCGGATAGCGATAGTGGGGCAAGGGTTTACGTGACTGCATTTCTAGGAATGCATCCGTGGGACCCATCGATAAGTATATATTCCCACGCGTTAGTCTGACTCAGTCCGCAGTGTTTCAAGGGTTTTGGACAACGGACTCACGCCGAAGGCGAAGCGCAATAAAATTTAATCTTATAAAATATTTATATAAACGTTGAGAGCTCGGGCGCATATGCAGGCCGAGAAATATCGATACTTAATCCTAGACAAAGTTGCTTTGTGCGTTGGTCGCTTGGTCACGTACGCAAGCCATGAGACATAGCGAGTTATATTAACGAAAAAATATATGAGCATATATTTTTATTTTGTATTTATATTTGTTCTTATTCTATGGATATGAGAATAAAGTATTTGCTCTAATTAAGGCAATTTATGCGGTTGGCTTAACAAGATGCTTTTATCATTTTTTCATCAAGATTTTTTTTTTATGCGGGAAAATGGATTTTAAAAAACGTGAAAAATGGCATATTTACGAATATTCTTTTAACTAACGATTATTTTGCCAATATCGAATAGATCCAAGAAAAATTTCGGTTTTTTATGACCTCAAAATATCCTGAAAAAGTCCTAAAGAGTCCACCCTGTATACAGGGTGGACCATTTAACGTGACCACCCCAAATATCTCCGTTGCCTTTAGAGTGACGAAAAAAAAGTCAGGAGGTAATTTGATTGATTTCGACGGGCAGATACAGTGGTGAAAAATTCATTTTTGTCAAGGATAAGTTTTTGCGTTCACAAAGTCATCAATGGTTTTTCAAATGTGAACATGTTCTTCTTTTATTAAGACGTTCTAGCTGATATTCGGACGAATCCAACGACCTATGATATCATGACCTTGAAAAGATTTATCACCAAAATACACGTATAAAAACGGGAAATCGTGATGGTATTGACAATAAGAATATCCGAATCATGAATATGAATTTTTTGTGCAGAACATTTATTGTAGCAAATGCAATCGCTGCTTCTTCGTTTGTTTTAGTCTTGCCACGTTTCCTTTTGAGTGGATTGAAACTGCCGGTTTCACGAAATAAATGAATAATTCGATCGAAACATCGACGCGAAGGATGATTTCTATCAAGATAACGTTGTGCATAAAGTTCCTGCGCTTGCACGGAGTTTCTGCCGATCACACCATAAATCAGAATCATTTCCACTTTCTCTGCTTGACTGTACAATACCATTTCCGATATGGTTATTACATGTTACTTCGGATGGATACACTTGTCTATCGATTCTAATATTGGTAGATGGTAAACATTCTTCACTCTACTACAGTTTTACCACGCTACAACGCCAGTATTTACAAACATCAGAAACATCTCCGACTATTGATATTATTGTATCCGTTGGATAACCTGCGCCGCTATCACACCAGAAACTATGAAACTATGAAACTATGAAACTATGAAAATCAGCTACAACGTCTTAATAATAAAAAAAAGCATGTTCCCAATTGAAAAAGCATTGATGACCTTGAGAACGCAAAAACTATGACCTTGAAAATAATGATTTTTTTCACGAGTGTATTAACCCTTCGAAATCAATCAATTACCTTCTGACATTTTTTTCGTCACTCTAAGGCAACGGAGATATTTGGGGTGGTCACGTTAAATGGTTCACCCTGTATACAGGGTGGACTATATAAAGTGACCGCAAAGTCATAGTTTTTGCGTTCTCAAGGCCATCAATGCTTTTTCAAATGGGAACATGTTTTTTTTATTAACGTTGTAGCTGATATTCAGACGAATTCAACGAGATATCATGACGTTGAAATGATTTTTTACAAAAATATTTTGGGTTTGTTGGGTTTGTTTGGGTTTATTTTCGACACTCGTTGTCAACGAAGTTGTCAAAAATGAATATCGGTCCGAGTAAAAAAAATTCCGCTAAAAAAAAGGGTGTACTATAAGGGTCTATAATCTCGAAGAAATCAAAAACTTTAATAATTTTCAGGTATCGAAAAAAAATTCTGTATAAACGAAATTCGCGATATTTTGTATTCGCCTGAAAATGTATAGATTCTGAACATAGTTATCGAATTAATATTAAGTAATTATTACTAATTAAGAGAATAAGTATCAATAATATTCGTTGTTGATTATCCTGACCGAGTAGTTTGAGGTTCCCGGGCATAATTACCGAATACCGATAAGATAGGTAGTATTTGTGCCATCTACGACGTTGCCATGATTGCATAGTCTGATATTTGGTGTGCTTGATTTTCGCACAATTTTGGTATCAAAAACCTGAATAATTTTATAACGGTACTGTAAATTAGTTGAACCGTACCTATTTTTTTTTAATTTCAGTTCGGTGGTAACATGTTGCCGCCGATTTTCGTGCTCCTGTGTCCGGTATTGCAGCTACATTACGAAAAAAACGTTCAACGATTATTTTCCTAGATAAATTACATCCGTCTTTTGAGATGCTCCTCGAGAAATAATAATCCCTTGTTTTTTGTTCCGAACGAATAACAGAAATCTTTATTTCTCAAGAAACATCTATGAATGCGGTTGTTGGTCCTTCCATCGCTTGTCTTCAATTATCACGTTTTTTTAGGGTTAATCGTTGTGTCACTTTCGCTCAGTGCTCTGGCTATGCTTATATCGCTCGGCCCCCCGTTACGCCAGCGAGCCTAGCGGTGAAATTTTGTACCCGAATTTATCACACTCGCGGACGCTTTTTCCACCGCCTTCCCCATGGACTCCCCCTACTCTAACCTCTCTAAAAGCATCTGTACTCGCGAAGCTCTTTGCACAGCATACGATCGGTAACTCTCATCAAGCGCGTTGCATCCAATCGCAACATCTCAACATAATCCCAAGCTACACCCCCATTTTCACAGCGTCGCGTCGTGGTCCAGTCCTCACTGTGAGAAGTTAAGTGAATTAGGAAACTGCTCCAACGACGAGGGTAACACGCCACGGGGTATACGTGTATGCGTGTATATCCTACAAATCGGAAGAGAAATCCACGTGATTAGATTGCCGAAACGAGTTAATGAATCACGTCAACAGGGATGATGGAGGAAGGGCAGAGGGAAGTCTCGAGGGACAAGGGTAGGAAATACTTACGTATACGTATTATATACATATATGTGTATATATGTATACATGATATTACGAGAAAGTTACGGCGAATAATAGCACAAGATAGAGCTTGAGTTTCCAGGATCAATAACCGTTATGCGGCGGTAATACACGGCGCGCCGTGGCAACTACCACGGCGAAGACGACACAACGACGCCGGCCTGTCGCGCGGTCTCAAAGAGGGATTCGCACACGTGCATCCTCGCACATACTGTTTACGCGCGCCGTCGCGTTTCTTATTTCCGAATACATACAGGGTGATTCGCTAAGAGTTTATCCCTCGAAAACATCTATAAATATTCATTTTTAACGAAACAGTCCGAGACCAAATTTGCATGGTTTATCAATGTTTTTATTTTGGTAGCCTTGGAATTTTTTTCAAGTTGACGTATCAACCTGATTCCAAGGTGACCTACACTTTTTCAAAGGGAAAACCCTTTTATTATTGGCCACAAATGTAGAGTACGAAAAAAAAACACAATAATGGCCTATAATATCATGACCTTGGGATGACCTTGGAATACAAAAAAGGCGGTGCGAGACTGAGGGAATACTAATGAAAAGCTCATACATGAAAATAACGGAAAACACGAGCGTTGGATATAAATGAAAAGAACGCCGGAAAGTCATTCATTGCTTGCCTTGCTCTGATTGGCGTTTTGCATTTTTGTTATATTTCAAGGTCATCCCAAGGTCATGATATTGAAAATCATAATTTTGTCTTTTTGTGCTCTACATTCGGGGCCAAAAAAAGGGGTTCCGCCTTAAAAAAGTGGAGGTGACCTTGAAACGAGGGTAGTACCGTCAATTGAGAGAATATCTAAGGCTACCAAAATGTAGACATTGACAAACCATTCAAATTTGGTATTTCACTTTTTCGTCTAAAATTAATATTCATAGGTGTTTTCCAGTGACTAACTTTTGATGAATCTCCCTGTATATGTACAGGGTGTCTCAGATCAAGTGGTACAAGCTTATATCTCAGAAAGTCCGGATTACAATTAAAAATGTTTCAAATAAACGTTGTTTCGTTTCGAGAGAAGCAAAAGATGGCAATGTCAATTTGACCTTGGGTATGCCGCGAAGCTCGTGTGGCGGTCAACCTGAAAATTATTCATCAGAAGCTTTATTTTTTATTGTATATACTTGTAGCTTACCTCGAGAGCTTTTAAAAACACTATGGACAAGTACTTTTTATCGAGTACGAGAAGTTTGAGGGTCGTGAGACTTCGAAGGAGACACCCTGTATATTGGAAGCGTGGGGTGAGCTGGGAACGTTCGAAGGTAATTCGACAGGTGCGGCACAGTTGCGCTTCGCTATTTGACGGTGGATTCTTCGCTCCTCGCATCCTGGTGTTTTTGGAGATTCCGCGCTTCGGTGCGGTCGCATCGGGAAATTTAGCGCGTCGGTTTCTTTGGGTTACAAGAACGAGCGAATTCTCGAGCGGGTACCTCTGAGGTATTTTTCCTTACGTTACTCCTCACGGTTGGGGCGTAAATGCGCCGTAGTTCGCGTAGGGAGGCGAGAATAGTCGTGGTGGTGTGGCAAGGAGCGATATACGGGGCACAGAGGGTATGCAGTTAACGTCGCAGTGAGTTATGCGAGATGGTGGTAATATCATGGTAACCCCATCTACGTGCATAAATTCACGTGCACATAAGCGTGTATACGCGTCTATTTTATGCTAGAGCTGAGCTGGGGTGAGAGGCTCGAGAATGCGAGGGATTACACAGGGTGTCCGAAAAGTTTCCAGAGATATTTATTGGACGGATAGATCGTGAAAAGCTGGAGAGAAAAGTCCTCTGCCGTTTCTCCGTCAGACGCACCGTTGCTGAGATATCGACTGATAAACCGTAGCCAATCAGACGTGCGAGCTGACCGGCCGCTACGCGCGAGCCTATCCCGAGCGGCTGGAACGCGGCCCCCCACTCACGCCGCGAGACGCAGCCGCCGCACCGGATTGGCTGACAGTGGTCAACTAATATCCGACGAACGCTGTGTCGGAGAGAAAACTGTCCCGGGACTTTTCACTTTGAAATTTCACGATCTATCGACCCTGCGCAGATTCAACGAGACTTTTTGGACCCCTTGTGTATGAGGCATCCGGAAAGCGCGAACGAGGGCGCAAAGCGAATAGCAGCGAAATAGACTGGCCAAGCTCTTTTCTTATTCGACAGAGTGTCCTCTCGTGAGTGCGAGAGAAGCAAAAACATGGTCCTCTACGTATATATGTACATGGATAGATAAAAGCCCTGGCGTTTTCAATGAAATTGGCCGCGGTCCATCACGAGGATTGCCTACGCAAATCTTGCAAAGCCACTCAGCTTCATCGAGAATTTCCTACATATCCACACACGCGCGCACGCGTGCAAGTATTGCGTACGTATATACGTTCCTCATGTGAAGTTACATTTTAGTCGGTGAGGTTATGACATAGGCCGCAGATATAACGGAGAGAAAGCGATTCTGTGTGTTCTCTTATTTCCATTTTTGATCGCGTGCAACAGCATTGGCAGATGCGATATCATCGACAGTTCGAGCGTGCGGTTTCCAGGTGTTCTGGAGTCCCATCGACGCCATACCAGTCGGCTCTCGCACGAGCCTGCGAACGATACTCGACCCAGCGAGAAATACAAGAGAATATTTTTCTTCCCCGCCTCTCACTCTCTCTCTCTCTCTCTCTCTCTCTCTCTCTCTCTCTCTCTCTCTCTCTCTCTCACACACACACTCTCTTCCCCTCTTTTTCTCGTATGCATCCGCGTGCACCTAAGAGATGTGAAACGAACGTAGATTATGGGCTTAGAGTGCAGCGGCCCGAACTCCTTGGAAAAGATGCTAGAAAAAGCGTCCCTGAAACTGTGGGATTTCTCAATGCTCCAATTTACCACTGGCGTCGCTCCGATCCAGGCGATTCCAGCGATACAGTGATAAATCAGCCCACGCAGTGAAGATGACCATTGTGTAGTTATGGAAACGAGTCACCGGAATTTATTGTACTCGCTATGAAGGTTACAGTACTAGAGTCCTGTAGGGAAAGCGGTAAGTGAAGCGTCCGCGAAAATGTAAAAAGGTCAGATACAAAATTTCCCCACCGGCGGCGCTCGGATGATAAGGGACCGAGAAATATAGTAATAGCCAGAGCACTGAGTGAAAGTGATTACGATTAACCTTAAAAAAACGTAATAACTGAAAAGAAGCGATAAAAGGACTAGTTCGTCTAGGAAAATAATCCTGAAAACGTTTTCCGTTACGTAATAGCTGTAATACCGGAAACTAGAGTACAAAAACGAAAGTATTTGATAAATGAAGTAAATAATCCACAGATGTGAGCAATTGGCATCGAGGTTGTTACTTTTTAAAATTATTTCGTGTCATACGTATGCCGATGCTGGGAGACACTAGAAAAGTATTGCAAAATTACATGGTATATACACAGTTTAAAGTTGTACTGAAAACATATTAATAACTTTTAATTTTTCTACACTTTTTATACTTGATATCCCGTATTGATATTGCACACTTTTGATTGATATAGAAAACGAATTGCGGTTGTTGCCGTAAAAAAAAATCGGGCGCGATCTACACCTGCTTGGACTCGTGTGCTGTAGTCTCTCTAGGTATAGGGCACACGCGGTTGTCTAATACGTAACCTTGAAAATTTGAGGTTAGAAACCCCTACTCCTCATCTCGGCCCAGTTGGACAGCAGCGCCACTAATTTCTCACAATTTCGCGGACGAATCGTAACGCGGACTCCTGTACTGTACGTGTCTCCGCGGAGAAAAAATAGCCCCTTCCCTTGCCGGTGCGTGTCCTCGTTGCAGTAGCGCCCGTTGGCTCTCGAGCAACGCACGCACGCTCGATTCTCATCTTTTTTTTTCCTAGCTCGCCGGTTTGCTCCTTTCCCTCTCGGTAGTTTTCGCCCCGTCTGTCCGTCCCACGAGGGAGCCGAGCGCACTCGACGCTCATTGTCAGTATTCGTCGCGAGTCTGCTGCGTCTCGGGGATTTTTTTAACGTGCGCGCTTGGCGAATCGCTTGCTCCGGCGTCTGCGAAGAAAGCGTAAAATCCACGAGTGAAAAAAAAAGAGAAAGACTTTTCTGCGACAATATACAAGTGCATACACGAACCGAGACAAGCGAGAAATCTGTTTTACCGTGTGAGCAACACGCGTCCCGGAAAACCAACGAAAATGTTGCCAACGTTGTAAAAATGAAACAAACGAAGGATTATCGTGCAATAATACGATAGTGCAGTGAACTTTACAATATGTACATATATGTATTGGTGTAAATGTAATGATTTAACGTTGACGGATCATTGTTGTGTTCCGAGTCCGCGATCCAACGAGAGGCGACGTCCCGAGAGTTCAGCTCCCCCCGCCGCATCCTTTCCCCCTCCACCAGCCTCGGACAGGCGCGTTCCCTGTGAGCGTGGAATTATCGCGTTCGCTCTGCTCCGCGACACACTGTAAACATTGAGGCTGTGTGTATGCTCCGCGGCGCAGGGCGAAGAAAAGACGAGGACGAAAGAAAGAAGGAAAGTCGAACAAAGACGGATATATCGGGCGTTACGAAAGCGCGGTGTGGATGAAAGGAGGACAGATGTATTTGTAAAGGTGGAAAGAGGGAAAAAAGGGAAGGGAAAGGGGGATAAGAAAAGGCGGGGAAGGGAGGGGAACGAGACAAATCCAATAGCCGGGCTTCGTCATCCCTACCTCTATTTCTCTCTCGCTCGCGTCCAACGAAATATTTGCGGCTCGTTGGATCCAGTTGCCCAGCGTGACTCTCTCCTTCTTGCTCTTTCGCCTCGTGGGAAAATCGACGACACTCTGGCACATCGCCTCCGTTGTAATATGCGTCACGATCAAAATTCAATTCGTCTCCCGAATTGAAAAACTGGAGAATTTTTCGTGAACTCGGGGGAGACGCGTATCTGGGTTTTCAATATCCCGCCTATTGCGGACGATCGATCCGCGTTGATCGATCGAAAAACGGCCCCGAGGGTGAATCGGTGCATCGTATCGGTAATCAAGCTGGATTCGTCCAAGGGATTGGAGGCAAAGTGAGTACATTATTTACAATCTAGGGATTTTTTTGCTTCCGCGTAGAGAAACGTTTACGAAAGAGGACTTATGGACACTAGGGATTCGCCGTCTAGGACAAAATATGAAACGGGCGTTTTTCGCGCGCTAGGGGCGCTATTGCATCTAGGGGAAATATATATGAAATAGGGGTTTTTTCACACATGGCTTTTTTGTACTCCGAGATAATTGTTCTACTTTCTAGGGGAGAGTATACGAGGATTGAGGGTTTTTTCACGGACTAGGGATTTTTTTACCCCGACCGAATAGTACTTTACGCTTTGGGGGAAATATATGAGAATGAAGGGTTTCGCACACACTAGGGATTTTTACCCAGGGGAAAGTATATGAAACCTGTTTTCCTACTTGAGATGTTTATCTGCTTGCTAGGAGGCAATATCTAAGGATAGAGATTTTTCACACTAGGGATATTTCAATCCGACGGGAATAGTTATTTACATTCTGGGGGAAGATATATGATAATAGAGGTGTTTTTTTTCAAATACTAGGGATTTCGTGTCTAGCGAAAGATGCACGAAAAATGTTTTCACATTAGGAATTTTTCTGGTAGGAAATATGGAAGAATAGGGGTTCTTCCACGCACTGGGGATTTTTCTACCCTGACGGGAATAGTTGTTTACACTCTGAGGGAAGGTACATGAGATTTTGAGTCCAGGGAAAAATGAATGAAACATCTTCTCACACTAGGAAGCTTATCTGTTATCTAGGCGGAAGTATGTAAGAATTGGGATTTTTTTACATCTTCAAGTGAATAGTTCTCAGTAGATAACAGAACTTGAGGCAGGTGCAATCGAAGCGCCGCGTCGTTGCATTGGAATCCTAATTTCCGGCCATTCCGTCGTGGAGGTTAGACTACAGGTGTCCAAACTCCGGACTTTAAAGAGTCCGCAAAATGGTGAAAAATAAGTGTTCCATTCACACGGCGCTGGTGTAGATCGCGCCCAATATTATATTATATTATATTATATTATATTATATATATATGTGTGTGTGTGTGTGTGTGTGTGTGTGTGTGTGTGTGTGTGTGTGTGTGTGTGTGTGTGTGTGTGTGTGTGTGTGTGTGTGTGTGTGTGTGTATATATATATATATATATATATACACATATATAACACATTGGGCGCGATCTACACCAGCGCCGCTTGAGTGGAACACTTATTTATTTATATATATATTAGGTGTAGTAAAAAGAAATCCATTATTACACCTAATATATATCTGCGTATGGTATTTTGACCTTTGTAACCTCTGTAACCTCTTTGGACCTTTGTAACCTCTTTGCTGATCATCCTGTGCAGTTTGAATACGATCCACAGTACCGTTTTGTAGAAAAAAAATCGGCAACTCGACGTATTTTGTGAATGTAATTAACATTACGCTTATGGAATGCTCCCGATCATTTTTCAGCACATTATTAATACGTGCTAAGTGAATGTTACCACGGAGCTGAAAAATAGGTACGGTTCGACTAATTATCGGACTAACCCTTGGTACCGTGAAAATGACGATTTACAGTACCGTTATAAAATTATTAATGTTTTTGATAGCGAATTTGCGCGAAAATCAAGCACACAAAATATTAGACTGTGGAATCATGGCAACGTCGTAGACGGCACAAATGCTACGTATATTATCGGTACTCGGTAATTATCCCCGGAAACCTCAAAGTACTCGGTCAGGATATTATTGGTACTCATTCTTTTGATTAGTAATAATGACTTAATATTAATTTGAAAACTATGTTCAGAAATTATACATTTCTAGACATTTCTAGGCAAAAACAAAATAACCCGGATTTTTTTTTCGTACATACATTTTTGTTTCAGCATATCGTAAAATTATTACAGTTTTTCATTTCTTCGAGATTATAGACATCTTTAGTAACACTCCAGTAAAATTTTTTTCACTCGGACGGATATTCATTTTTTGACAGCTCCTCGGGCCGATATTGAGGTTACTAACGGGGCGCATATGTCTCTAACTTCGCGACACTTCTGCCAACCTGGCCATTATGATATACCACGATTTACGACGTTGCCAATTCGTTTCACGTTAATTGAGCGAGAAAAAGTTATAGAAAGTAATTATACAAAGTAATGAAAACACTTAATGTAATCACCAAATGTTCAAAAATGTATATTTATACAAATAGATGTAAAAAATAGTACGAAAACGTACGTTTAACGGAGTTCTTGGAGTGCCATATTTCAGGTGTTTACATTTTATTTTTTTTAAAGGAAACGAGTAAAGCTTTTTGAGTGCGGTTTTTTTCTTGCTTTTATTCATGATATACAGAAGGTTAAAAAAGTGTTTTTTTTTTTAAAAAACCAAAATGGCGGCCGTTGCAGCTTCGCGAAAACAGGTCCTCAAATCGCGGGAGGTAAACGGCTGACATCACTGCCCCCTCTTTGTTGATCTGAAACACAAATTCAAAGCATATTATCAATCTGTGACCCGTTGGTCATGAAATGACGGATGGGTTTTTCGTTTAGTACAAATTTCGGAAAATGGCGGCAATAAAAAAAAATCGAATTTTCGCGATTTTTTTTCGCATAAAAAGATAAAGAATAAATGCAAAAATGTATCTATCGAAAAAACGATCCGTCATTCCGTGAAGACATATTTTCTGAGTATGCTCCCCGAATTTCAGGTCGATATGTTAATTACAGCGGTCAGGAGAATGTCAGCCATTTTTAAAAACGTGTTTTCGAGAAAAACGCGTTTAAAGTTTTGTAATGTGTTTACACAAATGTGTTTATAATTACCGCTAATCGCCAAGGCCTGGTCCATAGAGGCATCCCTCTTCTTCTAGCTGCTCGTGTTGAGCCGCTAACATCTCCCGCTGCTCTTTCGAGGACAAAGTCTCCCTTAATATGACGATTATCTGAAAGCTAACAGTTGGTAACAGTCAATCGGCTCCGTGCAAAAGCATAGGACGCTCCCCTTGCACTTCACCCCCGACGGCTAAACCCCAAATAACCTTAAGGAGGTTGGAGCAACCCACTAGAGTCAATTTATCAATTTTTTTCTCAATAAACTAAAAAAAACGCCTACAAGCTGTAGATTTGTTCTGTAGATGCTAATTTTTCATGAAATGTATAATTAAAGAGCAAAATTATGCATTTTCATATTTGTATTACGTGAAAAAAAAACTTTGGTATTACTACCAACTTGAGATAGTATAAGATTATCGATGATTATTATGAAAAAACTGCGTCGGTGAATGTTTTATACAATTCAGAATGAAATTTTGAGTCATTTATAATTATGGGGGATATTACGATATCTGTGGCCCCAAGTTTTGGCCATGCAGTCTTTATATTTGGCCCAAAATAAGACTTTTTTCAAGAATACAAAAAATCGAAATTCGGCTTTTAAGGGGGTGAAACAGAGGTTTTAAATTTTTAATGAGGCGGAGTATTTGGGGATATTACGGTATCTGTGGCCCCTAATTCCGACCACGCAGCCATCATATGTGACCCAAAATAAGACTTTTTTGAGGAGTGGTAAAAATCGAAATTCGATCCTTAAGGGGTTGATACAGGGGTTTTAAGGTTTGTATGGGACATCATATTTTTTTTGACAGATTTGGTTGAAACTTGGTGTAAATACTCTACAATACAAATAATTGAACACGTATTTCTGCATTTCCTAAAAGTGGACCCTTAAGAGAGTTAAACGGGAGGGTAAAAGTTTGTATGAGACAACATATTTTTTTGTCAGATTTACTTGAAACTTGGCATAAATACACTAAAATACAAATAATTAAACACGTATTTCAACAATTTATGAAGTTTAACCTTTAAGGGGGTTAAACGGGAGTGTTAACGTTGATAAGAGAAAACATATTTTTTTACCAGATTTACTTGAAACTTACTAAATTGATTTGATATAGAACACTAGATGTTTTCCTCTGTGTTTGGTGCGTGTAGACAGTCAAGTAGTACTTTTTTAGCCCCTTAACTGTGTTTGTTTCAGTTGGCATAAACATACCAAACAAATACATGTGTAATTATTTGTATTGGAGTGTATTTATACCGAGTTTTGAGCAAATCTGACCAAAAAATATGTTGTCTCATATAAACTTTGAAACCTCCGTTTCACCCCCTTAAGGGTCGAATTTCGATTTTTACCACTCTTGAAAAAAGTCTTATTTTGGGTCAAATATGAAGACTGCGTGGTCAGAATTAGGGGCCACAGATATCGTAATACTGCCTAATTATGCATATTTATAGTTATGTTACGAGATTAATTATTATTACCATTCATTATTATTAAAAGCGTTGCCAAAATACCGCAACTTCGCGGACATTGAGGTTGACAGCAATGGCCTTCGTTCGCCGGCTACGTTTCGTAATCTTTTATCAAACCTAGAGGATTCAATATTGAATATATATGGTTTTCGATGAGCAAGATAGGTTTTTTCTTATAAATGTTTACAAAGGTTTAGTTTTCGTTAATTCGTTGTTAACAATAGTTTATCTTGGTGCTGAATAGCCAAAAAATGACATCATCCGTAGTGTAAACGTCTTGACTATCTAACTGCACGTAAAATTACATACATTAATCTACTATTTATCTCTGTTGTTTTGGGGAGAAAAAAATTCAAAAAATTCGTAAGATTTTAAGCGAGTCTAGGCAATTACCTATATTTTAATTTTTCTCAATTCTTAGATTGTGGCTACCGCTCTAAACTCCTTAATTTGTTTTCGATGTGCGAAAATGATTTTTTTTTAGATAGAGACATTTTAGATGAGAAGATAAGCAATTAAAAAGAATTTTCGCAGACGTGTGTCGAATGCTCCTTAATGAAATATGCTCCTGCAATGTTTCATTACGGAACACGTAGAATTGTGTTGAAGAGCATTGATACTCAGTTTCAAGTAAATCTGACCAGATATTTATTTTAGCATACAAACTTTGCTACCTCCTTTGCCCCTTGAGGATTAAATTTCCAAAAACGCTGTACTTTCATTAATTGTGTCTAGGAGCAGTTATACAAAGTTTCAAGTAAATTTGACCCGTTTTTTTAATTTTTTCGTACAAACTTTGCCACCCCCTTTCGTTTGGGGGTTGAATTTCGAACAACGCTAAGATACGTATTTCATTAATTGTATTGAAGAGCATTAATTATAAGTTTCAAGTAAATTTTCTGACCAGATATTTTTCCATACGAATGTTGCCGCCCCTTTTCTCCCCTTAGGGGATAAATTTCTAAAAACGGTGAAATACGTGTTTCATTAATTGTGTCAAGAAGCACGAATACCAAATTTCAAGCAAATCCGACCAGATTTTTTTTCAATTTTTAAACAAACTTTGCCACCCCTTTTCTCCCCTTAAGGGTTGAGTTTTGAAAAACGCCGGAATACGTGTTTCATTAATTGTGTCACAGACCATTAATTTCGAGTCTCAAGTAAATTTGACCATATAAATATTATTTCCCACACAAACTTTGCCCCCCCCTCTCGCCCCCCTTTTACCCCCTTAGGGGTTGAATTTCGAGAAATCCCTTTTTAAAGGATGCCTCCAATATAAACTCAACACCATCTCCAAATTTTACGTTTCTACCTTCAGCAGTTTAGGCTGGGCGATGATGAGTCAGTTAGTCAGTCAGGACTTTGCCTTTTGTATATACAGGGTGGCCGGAACATTGACGTCCAAAAATAGAATTTAGGTCCTTTGTATCGTGGGGTATCCAAATAACCCCCATGTATGTCCCGCGACTTTTCATAGTTTTCGAGTTATGCATTTTTTTTCTGAATTTTTGAGAGTTTTCGACCTGACCAATTAAAAAAAATCTAAAAAAAAAGAAGAGTTTGTCGAGATTTTTTTCTGCAACTGAATCTTCATGAGTAGTACTTTTATGCATAAAATAATCAGCTTCTTAACTGTGATGAAAGTTATGAAAATGTTGGTCTAGAGTGAAAAATTTACGTTCGGTAAATTATGACTTAAATTTTCAACTTTCAATTAAAAATCTAAACAGGTGACTTCATGGTTCCTAATTGGACCTCAAGAATGCGCCAGACTCTCAGCTTTCATAATCATTTTAAAAAAGTAGTACTTAATAGGGCTACTTTGGCTACAATTGACCTTCAAAGACAGCGAGGTGGAAAATTCGTAAGATTAGCCATCTGATCTAAAAAAAAATGTTGCCCATTTTATCATTCCTAAGGTTATTTAGTTTGTTAACTAACCAAAAATGACTGCAGGAAAGCTAAGATTTAAACATTTGGAGGTTTATTTTTTTTTAGTTTAATTTAAGTTTAATGAATTTTGCGAGTAATCGAGGGCGCAACTCTTTTACCTGATTCACGAGAACGGATCGCGCAAAATTCATTAAACTTAAATTAAACTAAAAAAAATAAACTTCGAAATGTTTAAATCTTAGCTTTCCTGCCGTCATTTTTGGTTAGTTAACAAACTAAATAACCTTAGGAATAATAAAATGGACAATTTTTTTTTAATCAGATGGCTAGTATTAAGAATTTTCCACCTCGCTGTCTTTGAAGGTCAATTGTAGCCAAAGTAGCCCTAATAAGTACTACTTTTTTTTTAAGATTATGAAAGCCGAGAGTCTGGCGGATTCTTGAGGCCTAATTAGGAACCATGAAGTCACCTGTTTAGATTTTTAATTGAAAGTTGAAATTGTAAGTCATAATTTACCGAACGTAAATTTTTCACTTTAGTCCAACATTTTCATAACTTTCATCACAGTTACGAAGCTGATTATTTTATGCATAAAAGTACTACTCGTGAAGATTCAGTTGCAAAAAAAATCTCGACAAGGTCTTCTACTTTTTTTTAGATTTTCTTTTAACTGATCAGGTCAAAAATTCTCAAAAATTCAGAAAAAAATTCATATCTCGAAAACTATGGGGGTTATTCGGATACCCCACGATACAAGGGCCCTAAATTTTATTTTTGGACGTCAATGTTCCGGCCACCCTGTATATAGAAGATAGATATATAGATTTGTGTCTTTCATTATCAAAGACTTTTTCATTTTTTCAAATACTTACGATTGTCGTGCTCCTGTTTCCGGTATTACAGCACTAACGTTGCGAAAAACGTTTGCAGAATTATTTTTCCAGATGAATTAGTCCTTTTATCGTTTCTCTTCATTTATTACGTTTTTAGGGCCCATTGTAGTGTCGAGGTCACTTTGCCCTCCGGCTATTACTATATTGCTCGGTCACTCGTTATTCGAGCGACCCTGGTGGTGAAATGTTGTACCTGAACTTTTTACATCCATCGCGAACGCTGTGTCTACCGCTTGCCTTGTGGAGTTTCAACTCCTGTACTCTAACCTCCATAGACTTCCTCTCTTCTTACAACGTGAGCACGTATAGGGACCCCGATAGAGATAGGTACGAGGCCTGCGCCCGTATTTTCACCTACACGCACGCGAGCACAAAGGACCGCGAACTTCCGCGTGGTGGCGTCATCGCAACACTCCGCTTCTAGTTGCTCGTCTATATACAGTTGCCCGTCGATATACGTGACCGTGGGAGAGAAACTCTCCGGCAGTGCATTAGCCCGGAAGTCTCTCGACGCCGCACAAATAATTTATACCGATCACGATAAGATACCGATCAACGCACACACAGTATGACAATAATAACGGACCTACGTTAATATTTGCCCGGAAGTGCGGAGAGTACACTTGAAAATGAAAGAATGGAAGAAAAAAAATAACAACTTAAAAAATGAGTAAAGATAAATTCGAAGCGAACCCAAACAATAGAAAAAAAATTAAGGAACAAAAAACGAATGAAGGAAAATAAATAAAAATTATACTTTTTCCAATGATTCTAGGACTTTTTCTTATTACCATTGTTTCTCTTTTATCGTGTTTTTTTTTCTTTTCTATCAATCTCATCTTGTGGTTTTTTATTGCAAGCTCATTTTTCTGCATATTTATTAACTGTCATCATAATTATTATCATTTTGCCGTCCTAGGGATATTTCGTCATACGATGTCCTAGTAACTTCGACGGCAATTTAGGTACAGTGAAAGAGATGACGAATATTCATCGATGCGAGTCACACAATAATAATTTGATTTATGTAAATTAATCATGGCTGTTACGTAATATGGAAAACAGGGAAAACGCGAGAATTTCTTTCCTCCTAAAATTATCAGAAAAAAATCAGAGAATTTCGAAAATTATCTGGAATTTTTCCAGAATTTACTTATTGAAAGAATTACGAAAAATTTAACCTACTTGAAAAAAAAGAAAAGTATGAAAATGAATAACTTTGTATATTTTCAATATTTTTATTTTTTTCAATATATACAAAAATTTGTCAGTGCCAAACATTGACAATCTCAAAAAGTGACTCCAAAGTCCTATGCATCGGCATTCGATTCGGCGATGCACAACCACACAATTATTATTCAAGATAAGTGTTTATATTTATTTTTTATCTATTGACTTTGACATCAAAATTTTGGTTAATAATAAAAAAACAGGTTCTGTATTTGCTTTTGATGTATTGTTTTTACTTTACAGTGGTTAAATTTGTTTTCGAATTTCAGTTTTTTTTTCATTTTTGTATTGAACATTTTTATATATTTGTTTTTAAAAAAATTATGTTGTTCATTTGACCCGAATCTCCCTGGAATATTTGCAAAACCTGCATGGAAAACCTAGAAAAGTCAGGGAATTTCTGAGTCAATAAGGCGTCACAACCATGTCAATATTGATCGTATTTTTTATTATCCCTAGATTAGCCTGGAAGTAACTAGATACTAGAGGTTGTACTATAAAACGGATAAGTGGGAATATAAAAAAATTAAAAATATTTTATATATATTTATATATATTAATTATATATTTATAATAATTATATATATATTTATATTTATAATAATTTATTTAATAATTTTTAAATATATTTATAATAATTATATATATTTTTTTTACTCGAACTTCATTTCTACTTTGTCTTTCTCGCGCACTTACTCTTTTTTATTCTCACCTGCGATTTTTTTAATGCGATAACTAGAAAACCTTGGGTCTTTGAGCCACGTGCACCACTTTGTGAAATTAAATTTTCCTCATATATATATATTTCTGTACTCTCGGAAAAATGTGCACAGCCCTCTTTATACGTAAATTTACACCACTCGAGGATCGCAAGCGCTGCATAACTGTAGACACGTTTAGCACTTTCCACTGGCGCACCGGGGAGAAAATTAAACGAAATATTAAATTTTTTTCCGCTCCCAGGCCTTCCGTAGCAAACGGATGCGCGCCTCGGAGAGAATACTCGCCGGGCTTATTAAATTCATTGAGCAAAAGGAATACCCGTAGGAAATTGGAAGAAAGCTTTTTTCGCAAGTCATTTCTATCGTACAACGGAAAATAACTCAAATCATTTGTTTGAAATGTCTTTTTAAAGAATCATGGGTTTTTTTTCGTTTAATAATTATTTTTCTGTATTATACGTTGTGGCTATTTTTTGTTTTATTTCAAGAATACTTTCCTCCCGCCGCGTGGAATAAAAGAGGTCAAGCTTTGGCTTCCCGACCGAGAGAAAATAGCGTTTATTTTCAAGTGGGTGCGAGAAAGAGACAATTCTCATAAAAATTAATGTACGCTTTTTTTTAATTCAGAATTAAAAAGTAAAACAAAAGGAACGCGGAATGTTTGTATCTATTGTGTGTTAGGAGAACTATGAAATAACTTTATGATTTAATAAAGCAATGATATAGTAATATTTTAAACAATATAACTACACGACTCAAAAAATTGAAGGAGCGAAAAATTATAAGAATTTTCTGGGTCATTTTCGGAGCGCTGTAACTTCAAGACAAATGATCGTACAGAAACAAGAAAAAAGCAATCTGAAGCTTGAAATCGCTAGTTTACAACTCTCGCATTGAAATTTTTTGGAGCTTTCGTCAAAGAATAAGCAAAAGAAACATGCCGAAACAAAAATTTTCGAATTTTTAAAAAACTTTAACAGCGTCCACGGTCTTCAAAAAAAGAATTAGAACTTTTTCAATACCACGGTAAGGAAGCCTGATCATTGAGCCGTAAGGGGGGACAACCATTTAGAACCTCGAAATTGAGCAGTTTTTTCGGAATTTTTTTGAAGGGGAAGAAGTGGATGGATCTCTTTGAAATTTTTACAGTTTATGATACCTATTTTAACGAGTATTTTCGATTTTTAGTAATAAAAAAATATTGACAATTGACGGAGAAATAGCATGATGAACCCACATGGTCGCGGAGGCATTTTTTTTACGGTGTCAAGTGTAGCGCCGTGAAAAATGATCTGAAACAGAAATGCAAAAGGATGCCGTCCGTACATGCCTGTAGTCACTCGGTGAACCTAATTTTTTGATAATAAGTTAAGAATTGTAGAAATGGCAGACATAAAAAAAAAGTCGACATTTTCGAAAAATAAATTCTTCGCTGATAAAAAAAAATCGTTAATTTTCAGAAATTTCTAATATTTTTAGGTTTACCAAGTGGTCTCATATGTTATGAAAACGTGTGGAAAATTTTGGCCCGATCGGTTGATTAGTCTCTGAGCATACGTTGGCACCGAAAAAAAGTGAAAAAAAAAGTTTCGAGAAAAACGCGTTCGAAGTTTTGGTAACGGAAAAGTGTTTGATAAAGCTCTCGGAGTGAATGGACGGGGATCTCGGAAATTGGCTCTATCTCCGAAGTTTTGAGTTTTGGCCTAAGTCATGAAGTTTTTCGTATTCTAGACATATTAAAATAACTTTGAAGGCAAAAAAATTCGATTCTTTGAAGGTTCTCAATGGTTGTCCCCCCTTAATTTGCTCTTTGAACGAACTCTGTACGACCAATGACGTTGAGCATCGTTGAAATGGAACGAAAATTATTCCCCCCCCCCCCCAAATTTCCTTTTGCAGTTTTCAGCTACGAAACTCACGCAAACATTTTTTTCGAAATGTTATGTAGCAATCTACAACCGAAATTTGCAAAATGTGACTGGATAATAATGAAAATAATAATTGAAAATCATTTTCGTTGCAGTCCAACGATGCAAACTTTAGCCTCGTGTACGACCATTTGTTCCGGCGATAGGGGAAGGTGGGGTACAGTGTGTCACTTTTTTCTAATTAGAATTCCTGAGTCTAATTAGCAAAAAAACGGTCATAAGCGATTTTATAGACCTTGGGAGTTCAATGAAGCTCCCATATTTTTTGCAAAGAGATTAAAAATACCAAAATAATGGGATAAAAAAAAATGTGCGGCTTGGCTCATTGTAACCCCACGGGTGGGGTACAATGTATCATATAGGTGGGTACAGGGTGTCAACTACCGCGAAACATAGGGTACAATGAGGCGGTTGAAACTCTTATATTTTTCTAACATAAATAACAGATGTTTACACACAACAGTACGAACCCAAACAAAATCAGTATATCAGTATCAGTATAAAATCAGTAATATCACAGGAACTATTAATTTTTTACAAACCGCACGACATTGACAGCGGCCCGTGACACATTGCGCTTTTCGGAACGTCGTCACTTCTTTGTTTCCTCATTGGGAGTCGGGGCATTGTGCCCCACATCTCGTTGATACATTGTACCCCACTAGTTAGATATTTGAATATTGATGAAAATAACTATTAATTGAACTACGAATGGAAAAACACAAGGCATTGAGCTCATCGTGAATAATAAAACGATCGATTAGGACCGAAAACCCGAGCCGCTACAGAAAGTTACGTTATATTTTACGTTTTTCCGACGAGCGAAATGTTTTTCATTCCCAGCATCAAATCAATTTTTAATTTTCAATAATTCTTTGTGAGCTGCTATCGACTTTGTTTTAGGCCTGACGAAATCAAATATAAATCGCGGTCTAACACAAAAAAATTCCAAAACATTAAAAAAAACATTTCTTGTAATCATTGGACATTTATTGAATTCCCCTCTAAAAAATCATAAAAAAAACGATCACTGGTATCTCACAATAAATAACGAAATTTTGTAATCGTTTTTCTCAATCATTCATCTGGAGAGCTGTAAATCAGTCCAAATATCATATGACGGGCGTCGCTAGCTGATCATGCTTGCCAGAGCAGTGCCTTCTCCATCTACTTTTTCGACGAGACTGATTGTGTCGTATTATTTTTGTAGGATACGCGTTTTTTCTACAGACCTTGTGTGTTTCGGTTTCCTCTGATCATTATTTACTGTATCAATTTTCAATAAAATAAGTCACTCTTTATTTGCTCAAGTGGAACTTTTGGACACCTACTCACCGTCAGATTTTGAGGTTAGAAAAACGCAGCATGCCACACAGTGTATAAAAACCCGTTTGAATCGTCATTCCTCTGGGTTCCTCCCGACATGTGAGATCCAAAGGCATGATCGATGCGCCAGCGGAGTGACACCATCTTGGTTACGCATGTGTGGATATGCATGAGGTTACATAAAAAATGATTCTCTTTGATTATTGCCATGCCGGTGTCTAAAGGAGAAAGGCTCCGTAGAAAAAGATAAGCTGGAAAACGGAGCTTACGAAAGGCTTAAACAGGATCCTGTAGGAAGAGAGAAGTTGAAACAAAAAGAGCGAGATCAGTGTTCAAAGAAAGACGAGAAGAAGATATTAATAAACGAATGAAAACTTGATAGGAAAAGGTTTGCATCATTCCTCTGGCTTCCTGCTATTTATTTATATCATGATAAATCTCTAAAACTAGAAAAATCAGTGTGATCCATTGGGAATTATATTATATCGATTAGAACTGAAGTCAATTGTAGTTTTTCAATGAAAAAATAAAATATTTTTGTTTATACATTTTGTTGTCCTGCGAAATTATCTTTTCGGGCGAATCACCCCTATAATAATATTATAATGCAATAATATCATTATATAATAGTATTATGAACTAATAATATTATAATATAACAAAATAATACTATATTATAATAATGTAATAATATAACGATATAAAATATATCGGTATGTAATAATAATATAAATTTTGCAGAATGGCTGGCGTCGGGGCACACACAGGTCCCAACGTCGTGCCAATTGCCCCATCAGCGGCGATCACCTCGCCCACGGCAGGATCGAATCCCAGCAACAAGAAATCCTGGTGGAGGCGATTGGCTCCATGCCTCGCCTTCTTGGCTGCATTCTCAACCGCAATGGCTCTCCTACTCGTGTGGAGCGAGGCTGCCGCATTGAGGTACATCGTCCTTCCATCTAAAAACACGGAGCATTTTTTTCAATCTATATACACACACACACACACACACACACACACACACGCACACGCACACGCACACGCACACGCACACACACACACACACACACACACACACACACACACACACACACACACAAAATAAACGAAATATATAAATTTGTATGAAGAAAAATATATATTTAATTTGTATTATTTATATTTACATACGATCAACGATGAACGAATAACAAAGAATTGAATGTAATTTCTTAACACGCGGGTTTTGTTTCGATGATACAGGAGGCAGGCGTTCGACGCGAACATGACCAGGGATTACGTCCTTCACAGCGTGTCGATGGACGATCCCCAATTGATCGCTTACATACGTCAGGTACAATTGGTACCCACCACGCGCCAGGATCCACCGAATGCAACGCAAACGGCCGAGGAGAATTACGTGGCGAGTTTGTTCAAAGGCAAACGGGACGGGGTCTATTTGGAGTACATTAGTCGAGTAAGACTCAAATATTGTATATATATATATATCCATATCTATATTTACGTATTGATATCTAACTAGTACTTGTGATATTAATAGAAATCATTATTATCATTGGCCACGTAAAACTTTCCTTAAATTAATTCGTACCATTGTGTATAAACTATTCCGTTTGAATCGGTAAACATTTTTCAAATTACTTATCAAATAGACATTTTCTATTATTTCTTTGTCAACTGGATTAAAAAAAAAAAATTCGTACGTACCGAAATCAACATTTCCGAATTTGGATAATTTTTTTTTGGTTTAAATTGGTTTTGATCGTACGTTCGAAGAGTAACTTATGTGTTGATTTTCATAATGAAATTTTGTTTTGCGAAAAAACCAGGCGGGCGCTCCGTCGACGACCTCGTGGCTGGACTTGACCTACGACTGGCGAGGTGTCCTCGTACTCACCGACTTCCGTAGTTTCTTCGAGGCACGAAAGAGCACCAGGCACCGGAAGACGCGAGTGCTTCACGCCTGTCTCAGCACAGACAAGGACACGAAAGAGGTGAGCATGCTGGAAAAGAGAGAGAGAGAGAGAGAGAGAGAGAGAGAGAGAGAGAGAGAGAGAGAGAGAGAGATGGACAAAACGTAATTTTAACAAAAAAGGTGGCCGTCCATTCCTCTCTTCCTTCCTTCATTCTATTCCTTACTCGATCAACGTTGCAAATGATTTTTCCACTCGCAGATAACTTATCATCAAGAGTCGGAGGTGCAAGTGACCAAGCTCGGCGAAGGTCCCAACAGTCTTGTCTCATCGGACGACGGCCTTCCCACCATGAGGCTCAAGTGTTTTCCGCTCTACAGTGTCCTGCTTGCTTACAACGCGACGAATCTCGATTATCTCAGCTTGGACAGCCCGGACGCACCCGATGGACAGGTAAGGCCCAAAAGCTTCACGGTTGAACGTTCAATCCAGCTTCTTCTCTTTCGATATTTTTGTACACGCGAATCGAGGGTTTTTTTTCGATCTTTTTCTTAAAATTATTCCGTTGCTTCTTTTCGAATTTTTTCATTTCTTTCGATATTTTTGTACACGCAAATCGACGTTTTTTCCGCATTATTTGTCTGTGAATTTTTTCGTTGTTCGTAGTATCTTCTTTCGAATTTTTTCGTATTTCGTATTGGTCTTTTGGAATTATTGCGTTTTTCGTCATTTTTTCTCGAATTATTCCTTTTTTTTTCCAATTATTTTGTTTTTCGTTTTTTTTTCTCGAATTATTATTGTTCTTTTTGAAACGAAATATTCATGAATAACGGAACGATCGCTTGTCCCCTCTCTGCGTCTACGTATACGTGAAATGATGTACGTACGTACATAAATTTGCAGGTCCTCGACACAATACCATGGGAGAAGATAAGAATATCGGTGGTCTCGATACGATGGGGCTCGCATCGTAGCGAGACCGAAACGAAGAAGCTCGTGGAGAAACTAGCCGCCAAGAGATACAACCTCGTACAAACGACCGACACGGGAAAGCTGATATTCATGTACGACTGGATACTGAAGATCTGATCTTCCGAGAATGCGCATGTTCGCGGGATTCGCTGGAAAAAATAATGCAAAGCTCGTCTCCAGTAGAGGATGCGAGCTACATAAACGTATATACGGATTCGTACACCCACACATTTGTATAAATTTATATAAAGGATGTCCCGTTTGAGAGCAGCCACGCGGATGCTGCGAAACTTTCGGTGATGATGAAACACGTCAGAAGCAAAGGGAAATAGATCCAGGGGCACGTTATTCGGTGTCGGTTTTTTTTTCTTCTCGAAATGGACACGTAGTGGACCTACGAAGGTCAATATTGCTTCTTCAAATGGAATCATTTATTTTTAGCGCGGCGATCGATCAGGCTCGTTACTCCCTGCACAAAAGTTCTGCCTCGAAAGGGACATAAAGAAATATACGATTCCATTCGGATAAAATTCATTTAAAGTTTTTACCTTCGTGTGTCCTCGTGCGTAGAACAAAAAAAAACACGCTCCGGATGACGCGCCTGCCGAAATTATTTTAATATCGTCAACGATTTCAAAGACATTCGCGTGGATCGATTCGAACGGGACCAGACCCTGGACACAAACGAGAATGTATAAACGCTCAAACTATTAGAGTCGAGAGAGCTCGTGGAAAGACGCGGCAACTTGTTTTTTTTTTCTCGTACGATTTTATCGTAGATGTATTATTGCGTTATACTAATGTTTTTTTTTATATACTATTTCCGAAGAAACATTTCTGTTTTTGTTGCAAAGGGTGGCGGGTGTTTTTTTTGCTTTCTCGTACGCCCGTCGCGTGGACCAGCGCCCGGATTTTTTTATCGTCACGATCGGGAGGGAAAAAACGGTCTCGGTTTTTTTCCTTCGTCACGATCGCACGCGGAGTACTTATCGAGTCTTGCACACACGCCGAGGAACGTGGAGAGCCGCATTCGAAAAAGTTGATGCTGTGAGAAGCGAACCAGCCTTATTAGATTGTGTAATTCGTGCTGTATACGTATATACGTAGGTACGTATAGGCATATATATATATATATCATGTATATATATCGTAAAACGTATACAAATGTAAGCGACTTTACTCGTAATATGAAATATTCTACAAGTAGGATTTACGAATACGGCAGAGATCTTAGGGAGAAGAGCTATTGGACATTCGAGAAAATGTGCTCTAATTTTGATGGGGAAAAACAATTTCACGAGAAAAATCGCGATGAGTCGCGGGATCGAGCGAGGGACACAAATATTTTATACTTTCGAATACGAGTCGAAGATATCGAATGCCTCGTAAGTTGCACATTTGCACGTGCCGAACCTCCGAAGGTTTGCTGTATCTCTGCGCTCGCTCTCTATCTCTGTTTCTCTCTAGCTCGGGCTTTTGCGAAATTATTTTCACGGGAATTTTATCGCGGAGGCAAGAAGAAACTTTGGCTCTTAATTCTCGTCGTTAGTTCGCTGCAGTCCTAGCGGAGAATAATTCTCAATAGAAACTTTTTTGCGTCCAATTTTTTACGATTATAAAATTGTAAGGGAGAGTCGGAGATGGGGCGGCGTTTCTTCCCCGAGGACTGAATGAGAATAAATATTTTTTTTGAAAGGCTACGAGGACGGTGTTTTTCTTGTCTTGGATCGCTGAGGTTTCTTCGATTATATTATGAACCAAGTTTTTGTGGCGTAATTTAATTTACTTGCTGATATTTAATTGTTAAACTGAGCTTCAAAAATTGTGTTTCAAGCTGTCAAGTGTTGCGAAAAGAACGTCAAGCGATTTCTTAGTTTTTCGATTCTCGGAACGAGCACGCTGATAGTCATCGTGCTACGAAATGTGCGCGCGTTGCGATAGAAAAATGTGTCGCGGCGACTCGGGGCGAGTTCCGATATCGATTGCACACTCAAATATTTGTCTCCAATCAGCGGATTTATTTGCACGGGAGTTTTCATTGCCAACTCTCCTGCGGAGTTTCACGCGCGCTGCAATTAAACGTTCTTGATGCCTCGATGATATTCTGCTTTTTTTGCTGTTTACTTTTGTTCACCATTATTGTGACCATGTGGATTTTGGTTCGCCAGCCGAACGGCACAAAAAAATCGCACACTGCTTCAACAAGAAAGATATTTTTGAATTAAAAGAAACGAAAAATTGGATTGTTTTTATAGGGCGGAATAAAATTCAATTTTTTTTAGTACTAAAAGAATTTTTTTTTCTCGGGTGGATCAAATGATTTTTGAAGGCAAGAAAAAAATTCATGACTTTATTTGAGAACGAAATGTATTGTCCCATTTATTGAAAAAGAACCAAAATTGAAACATGTTTTTTTTATAACAAAAAAAGTTAATAGCTTGTTTAAGAAAGAACAAACAGAATAATATGATTTTTAAGAAGGAGAGAATTTTAATTATTAATAACGATTTAATTTTTTGCAAAAAAACAATTCAATTATTTGCAAGAACGAAAATTTAACCATTTATTTTTTCCCAATGAAAAAGCATTAATAATCTATTACATGAGAAAGAAAAAAATTATTAATTCTTTTTTTGAGGAAGAAAGAATTTTAACTATTTATTACGATTTAATCACGAAGAAAAAATTCAATGATTTATTTCTCTTGAAAGAAAAAAATCCTATTTATTGTATAATACATGTATTATTTAATTTCGCTAAGAGAGAATAATGGAATCATTTTTTTCACCCTCGAGTATCAACCGCGGGACTCTAATCGTCGGAAAATTGAAAAATTAATAATTCATTTTTTGAGGAGGAAATAATTTCACCTATTCATTACGATTTAATCACGAAGAAAAAATTCACAATTTATTTCTCTTGAAAGAAGAATTTCCTATTTATTGTATAATTCATGTATTATTTAATTTTCGCGAAGGAAGAAAAATGGAATAATTCTTTTCACCCTCGAGTATCAACCGCGGGAGTCTAACCGTCGGAAAATTGAAGCGACCTCGGTCGATGTAAGGCGGAAGTTTGGTATGTTCTTCCTCGGAGTTGTTCGACCGAGCAAACTTCATTAATCGTTGGCAAAATGGAGCAAAAGGAAAAATTCGCAAGTCCAGAATGAGGTCACGCTCAAGGATCTTCCGGGTAATTATATTGAAATTTCCCTCGGTTACCGGTGATGAAAACCGCGTGCACGCGGATAGAAGAGTCGCTCGAGAGACTGGATAACGAGATTTCGTCCCCGGAGAAAGACGGAGCGAGACAGCGCGTACGAGAAGGAGAGAGGCGGAGCTTTCCGAAGCCGGTGTAAAAGCGACGGTGCAAAATCCATTTAATACCTCTTGTACCTCATTGCCGCAAAGATGTCAACGGCAAAGTTGCAAGCACTATCCCATACATTAGCAGTAACCGACTCTCGGCAAAATGAAAAATCCTCGGTAAAATCGATCCCGCCGACGACCGCAAACGCCCAAACTGAGAGCAATTCGAGTTTCACTTTCCACGCTTTTTCTCCGCTGTGGTTCTGAATCTAATCAAGAAACTGTATGCAAAAAAAAAGCATAAGTAACCAACATTTCGGTATTATTGACGGTACGGGGGACACTTTTTTAGTCTACGTTGGCTTCATTCTTGATGTTGGCATCAAGTATCCGATCGAGGGTGAATTATCAATTATTTTACTAAAAAAAATTCACATTATTTTACGGAATACTCATTTTTTGGCATTTTTCATCGAGAAACCCATTTTTCAAATATAATATTATTTTATCTGTATTTGAGGATAGAAAAAAAGGTACTTCATTTTTCAGTTACTGCAATACGGCATTTGGGACATTCCACGCCATTTTTGCTTTCCTGATTTTTTTGTAAAGTTTCACCCCACGAAAAGAATATCCACACCAATTATTAGATTTTTATCTCTTCTCTTTTAGGAGTGATAATTTTCCAAAAACTCTCGATTTCGGAAGTTTTGGAAACGTTTAAACGATGATAACTCCTGAAGTAATTGAGATATCGACAGAGGTCACTATGTATATATTTTTTTTCATTTTGAAGCGTACGGTCGTTAAAAATATGAAAAAATGATCAATTATCAATGTCAACGTTTATTTTGCTTCTGAAGAGGAAACTATTTTATTTAGATGATTACTTTTTTGAATGTTTTTCAAAAAATGCTCTAAATCAGATTGGCCCATTCTGTGATTTTCAAGACTAGTCTTATCGTGGGCCCATTTTTCCTACAATTTTTTTTCGAATCAATCATATTTTTCGAGAAGTGTTTTATTATTTTAATCTCCAATAATGATATTAATGGTTTTGTGATTTCTTATTCGGCTTCGACAGGCCTGAAACGGTTTTTTGAAAATTTGTCCTGAATTTAACGAAAAAAATGATTTTTTTAATTAAAAATATTGTTTTTCGTTATATTCCGCACAAAGAAAAAAGAGACCGTTACAGGCCTTTCCAAGCCGAATTAGAAATCACAAAATCATTAATAGCATTTTTGGAGATTAAAATAATAAAAATGCCCATGATGAGACTAGTCTTAAAAATCATAGAATGGGTCACTCTATTTTAGAGAATTTTTTAAAAAACATTAATAAATGTAATCATCATTAAAAAAATCGTTTTCTTTTTAGAATAAAAAAAAACGTTGACATTGATAATTGATAATTTTTTCATATTTCTCAACGAAAGTATGCTTCAAAATGAAAGAAAATATATATAGTGACATTTGACGATATCTCAATTAGTTCAGAAGTTATCATCGTTTAAACGTTTCCAAAACTTCCGAAATCGACATTTTTTGGAAAATTATAACTCCTAAAAGAGAAGAGATAAAAATCTAAAAATTGGTGTGGATATTCCTTCCATGGGGTACAATTTCACAAAAAAATCAGGAAAACAAAAAATTGTCGGGGTCACGGGCTAGGTGAAATGGCGTGGAATTTCCCATATATATATACACTACCGGCCAAAAGTATGGATACACCTGGAAATATTTCGCGCCGCACTAAAAGTTTGATATCTCTGTGAAAAAAAAGATATCCGGATTTCCAAGGCGGCATTATAAAAGGGACAAATGAAGCTTCACTTTGCGTTTTGGAAAAAAAAAATTTCGAATTTTTTTACACCCGGGGCGCTAGTTTGAAAATGGCCGTTTTTTTTAACTTTTTTCGGCTGTTTAAAATCGGATGCACGTCTTTAGGACATTTTTATTGGCATTTTTTCTTTCAAAGATCCTTAAAAGATAGAGCAATAGCTATAGTTTCTTTTTTTAGAAAGTTTCGTACGATTTTTTTCCCCGAGTTATCGCATTTTTTTTTCAAAAAGACAATTTTGAGAAGATGCTGCTGAAATGAGAAACTTTGAGGTTTAGAGAAAATTGCCAAAGGGAAAAAAAAGTTGCGTTACATCGTATTGAATCGAGCAGAATTTTTTCAAAATTTTTCGCTCCAACATTGAATTAAAAAAAAAAAAATTCAAATTTTTTTTCTCAATTTTTAGTCGCAGAAAACATCCACCTCTTACCTCTTACCTCATCTAAACGCCCTTTTCGTCGATAAACCCACCTCTGGCTTTCAGCACTGCATCAACGATTCGTGGCATCCGATCGATTAATGAATCCAGCTCAGCTGAGCTGAGGGATCTCCACGCAGCTTGCAGTTTCTGCCACAGATCTTCGGCCGATGTAGGGCAGGTCATTCGTATCTTCTGATCGAGCTCTTCCCAGAGAAGTTCGCCACACCATATTCACGATTTTTTTTTCTTTGCCTCGTTCTCCAAATATTCTCGACAGAGACGGGAACTGTGTTTCGGATCATTGTTGCATGGTAAAACCACGCCCGATCGTTCTTAGCCCCGATGGAATCGCATGATTAATGAGAATTTCTTTATATTATTCTTTTCTCATTATGCCGTCAATTTTCACAAAGTCTCCGACACCATGACCGGAGAAGCAACCCCACACCATAACGGAGCCACCGCCATGCTTGACAGTTGGTATCAAACACTGTGGTGCCATTTTTTCCGAAAGATTTCTTCGAACAAAAATGCGCCGACGACTACGGAAGATTAAAAATTTTGACAAGTCCGTCCAGAGTACATTTCTCCACTGATTAATCGTCCACTTTTTGTGTTCCGGGACCATGCGTATCGTTTTTTTTTGTTCGCCGGACGCAACAAAGGTTTTCTTACGGCGACACCGCCTCTGAGGCCAGCACTTTTAAGACGACGTTTCACTGTCGTCAGTGATATCGAGGTTTCCCTTTGTTCGTTAAATTTGGCACAGATTTCCGTTGCTGTTAATCGACGATTTTTTTTGCTGGTAACGACGATATTTTTGTCGTCTGAGGACGTTGTCACTTTGGGTCGACCCGGACGATTGCGATTGAAATACGTCTCGGACTTCTTAGATCTCCCGATGGTCGTCTGCACTCCTTTCAAAGACACGCGAGTTTGTCTGGCAATTTCTCCGTACGACAATCCCTTATCGCGCAACGCGACAATAGCCACTCTTTTATACAGTGGAATTTCTTTCGTCCGCGCCATTTTGATCCGTTAAAAAAAAATTGCGTAAATACTTGTCGATTGTGGACCACACGTGTTCGCGTTCGAAGTTTTCGCACAACTAACTGGCTTTGTCAGCGCGGCACTCGTCACATTATTCCAAAGAATCAAACAAAACAGATGTAAACAGAATGATCAAACAGAATGTAAACAAAAACGACGAGCGAAAAAGAGAGCGAGAAAAAGAACACGACAGAAATAGAATATCGACTCGCGAGAAATAGAATCTTTTTTACGCTCCACAAAGGTAAAATGTAAACAAAGACAAGAAGCTTTATTTCTGCTCCTTGTGTTTAGATGAGGTAAGAGGTAAGGGGTGAATGTTTTGTGCGGCTAAAAATTGAGAAAAAAAAATTGAATTTTTTTTTTTAATTTCAAATTGGAGCAAAAAATTTTGAAAAAAAAATTGAAAAAATTCTGCTCGATTCAATACGATGTAACGCAACTTTTTTCCTTTTGGCAATTTTATCTGAACCTCAAAGTTTCTCATTTCAGCAGCATCTTTCCAAAATTGTCTTTTTGAGAAAAAAATGCGATAACTCGGTGAAAAAAAATCGTACGAAACTTTCTAAAAAAGGAAACTATAGCTATTGCTCTATCTTTTAAGGTTCTTCGAAAAAAAATGTCCTGAAGACGTGCAGCTGATTTTAAACAGCAAAAAAGCCAAAAAACGGCCATTTTCAAAATGGCGCCTCGGGTCTAAAAAAAATCGAAATCTTTTTTTCCAAATCCGGATATCTTTTTTTTTTACAGAGATATCAAACTTTTAGTGCGGCGCGAAATTTTTCTAGGTGTATCCATACTTTTGGCCGGCGGTGTATATGAGTGATAGCATTAAGATTGGTTAAACTGATATAAAATAAAAATTCATGACAAAAAAGCATAAAATCGTAAATCTTGTAGTATATTTTATTTATTATTTAGAGTCCTCTTATCGTTTACACAAACACACACACACACACACACACACACACACACACACACACACACACACACACGCACACACACATACTTTTAGATAATTAAAACCCCAATCCGAAATTTCAAATAGTTTTCCTTGAAAAAATTCACAAAAATGACCTTCTTCCGGCTCCTAGGTGTATATCTCCCCTTAAAGCCCTGATTTATATATAAATTCAGACGAATCTGGATTTTAATAAAAAAATTATTTTCATTAACCGTAATCGTATTGCAAACATTTTTCCAACATGTGATTTTTAATCGTATTAAATGTTCCCGGAGAAACCTTATTTAAAAAACGGTGATAGTTTTATTGCTAAATAACTAGAAAAATTTATAACTAAATTACGAGAAAAAAGATCAAGTGTATTTTCATGCATCTGCAAGAAAAAATGGATATGTGCATATCACGGCACCAGAGCTTCAAGTCGCAAATCATATATCCGGTGAATCCAAAATATTTTTCCACAACCTGAAGTATATTGAAAAATGGATACTATTTGCGTTATGAGTAATTTATATTGTAAATGTTCTCTCTGTGGATACGGAAAATTAGATTTTTTCAGAGTGATTTGAGGTCAGGGTTCTCGCGTAGAACATCGAGAGAAGTGGATGCGCGCGCGATGGATCTGCAATCGGCATCAAACGGGGATGCATTAGGTGAGCAAATAGTTGCAGGTGAGATAAAAAATTTTAACAGAGGAGAATTCGGTAAACGAAGCTTGAGTCAGCGGAGCAGATTAGTCGATGGAACGGTCGAGTTCCTCGATAAAAGCGATAAAACGAATGGGAGAGACCGAGCGGAAATAGTTGGCGAAACAGGTGGGATGCAACCGATTGCACTTTATCGCGGCTGATCCGAAGCGCCGATTCAATTCCGAATTTTTTGTTTTTTTCTTCGTGAATTTTTATAATTTTTTCTCGTTTCTCGTAGCGTAGCAGATAAGTCGTGATGATTAGTGATAAATGTTGGTTGAGATAAGTGCGCTGGTAAGTGGTCTGCGGTGATATACGGATGGCCCTTAGCCGCGAGGTTCATTCGACATCGGTCATTTTCTTCGCGAGCGCAAGATTTTACGGAAGATTGAATTAGATGTAACAATGATAGTTGCTCGCGGGTCCGGTGCCATTTGCTCTAAATTCCTCTCGTTACGATAAATAACATGATATATTTAAAAAAATAATTTTCTTTGTTTTTTAATTGGATAGTTCCTGTTTCTCGGCTTTGTGACAATTTTTGTTGCGTAAAAAACATCGAGAATCTCATTCTTCTTTGATTTCGTTCGTGACTCCGATAACTTATTTTTTTTTCTATTCGGTAATAATACAACTATAAATCGTATTGGAAAATGGAGTCGACGGGGATGATCGATGGGACTGAGACGACGGTGAGACAGGAGGGGAAAAAATTGTGGCAATATCTCGGCGCTTGTTCAGGTAATACGTCCGATCAATTTGCTGTTGTGATAAATTGATGGCTGATTTATAAGTGTCGTGTGTTTACGTTAGGTGAACCGATTCGTGGTGCAATGGAACGGGACTCGTTGAATACTACTCAGTCCTTTCGATCAATCATTTCGTGAAACTTTCATATTTTATATATGTGTTATATCGTGTCTCTAATGTCGAGATTTATATTTAGGGAGTAGTGAGAGGGCGAAATTTCAAAGTGAAAAGTCCTTACGCACTTTTCTGTCGGACGCATTGTCGCAGAGATATTAAATAATTAGTGACGACCAATGCCGTGCGCCGCCAATGCCGAACGCAGCAAGTGGGGGCAAGGCGCGTCCAGTGAGAGCGCGCGCTCTGCCACGCTTCTAGTTGGACCAGTCGGGCTCCGGCGTAGTGGGGACTCGTTCGAAGCACCGGATTGGCTGCCGGCTAATTAATTGATATCTCGGCAACGATGCACCGGAGAGAGAAACGGATGAGAACTTTTCTCTTCGGAATTTCGCGCTCTATTTATCCAGCGAAAATCGGACGTTAGTTGCTCTCAGTCCCACACAAAGTATTGAAAAAAATGAACATATGAATAAAAGTACATTTACGTGGCGTGTATAATTGGCGCAGCGAGTTTCCTTGCTATCGGAGTGGGCACAGCTCTCGCATGGACATCACCGGTACTGCCAAAATTGACCGCGGCAGATTCCTGGTTTCCGATCACCGAAGAGGAAGGCTCTTGGGTGAGCTCTCTCCTGGCGATCGGTGCAATAATGGGTGCATTACCAGCCGGCACGGTTGCCGAGAAGATCGGCCGGAAGAAAGCTCTCCTCATTCTCGCCGGACCATTTCTACTGTCCTGGCTGATGATAGTATTCGCACGAGCTGTGTGGATCTTGTGTCTGGCGCGTTTTATCGTCGGCACGGCTGTGGGCGCCTCGTGTGTCCTCGTGCCGACTTACATCAGCGAAATCGCCGAGCCATCGGCCCGCGGTACCCTCGGGGCGATGTTTCAACTGTTTCTCGCGATCGGCATCGTCTTCGCGTTTGTATTGGGCGCAGTACTTTCTTACACCGTTTTTTCCATAACTTGCGCAATCGTCGAGGTCCTGTTCGTCGCCAGTTTCTTTTTTATGCCCGAATCACCAACATGGCTGGTCGTAAGTGGTTTTGGTCGGTGAAACAAATATCTTTTTCCCCGCACTTCTTTTTCTTTTTTCATTTTCTCTTTCCAATATTTTTCCATTCGTCGATGAAGGGTCAAGGCAGAAAATCCGAGGCATCTCACGCCCTGGTGATCTTTCGCGGCGACGTTTACGACACGAATGTCGAATTGTCGGGCATGGAGACCGAGATGGAGAGCAACGCTACGGGGAGGAGCTCAATTTTCGATTTGATCAAAACACCGGGCAACCGGAAGGCCGTCCTCGCTTCCTTCGGTGTGATGGCCTTACAACAATTGTCCGGTATCAACGCGGTGATATTTTATACCGTGACGATATTCGAGGCTGCCGGTAGCGATTTGGATCCCGATCTTGCCGCAATTATCGTCGCGCTCGTTCAGGTCTTGCTAAATAATTACAAAATTCGAAATAATACCTAAATCACGATGAATCCTTATTTTTCATCTTCTTTCAATTAATAATCGAAGGTAATTATGATTAGGCGGTAATGGCCGGTGTCGCGGCGTTGATCGTCGATCGAGCTGGTAGAAAGCCTCTTTTAGTGTTCTCATCGTTTATGATGTGCGCGAGCCTGATAGCGCTGGGTGTGTACTTCAAGATACAGGCGAACGGTAGCGACGTTAGTAATCTCGGCTGGCTACCGCTCTCCTCACTCGTCATCTTTATGATCGCTTTCTCAGTTGGGTAAGTCTTACCGATCCACGAAATTCATGGAGATATATTCATACAATAACGATAATAGAAATCAAAATAAATTATTCAAAAAAACGATAATGATAACAATAAAAATGATGGTAATGACATAGCAATAATAATCATGATAATAGTAGTATTTTATTCCATGGTATACCCTGTAAGGGTGTTTACATCTATACTCCCTTTCCCCTTCTCTTCAGCTTTACATTTCTTACAATTCTTACAATTTGTAATAATCATGATAATAATAAATTAGTAAATAAATGAATAAATTAGTAAATAAATGGATGAATAATTAAATCCTCGTTGTCATTACGTATATGCAGAAACTTTACGGTAATTGACGTATCTTAAATTGTCCGATCATTATTTTGATGATTATTAGAGCATAAATATAACAACAATAGCAATAATAATAAAATAACAATAATAAACGAATAATTATAATGATAATAATAATTAATAAGCAAAAAATGAATATATAAATAAGCAAATACGTAATTTGATTAACGAATATATGAATAAATTAAAAATATATATGAGAAAATAAATCAATAAATAATTACTTCCTCGCTGTCACAACTTCACTACAATTGACGTGCATCAAAGTTCCCGATCATTTTCGCGATGATCGTTAGAGGGATTAAAAAATCTATGATAATCGCAGGCTCGGACCGATACCATGGATGTTGGTGGGCGAGTTGTTCACGGCGGAGACAAAAGCCGTGGCGTCGAGCCTCGCCGTCATGCTCAATTGGTTCCTCGTTTTTCTCGTGACCAAGACATTCCCATCGATGAAAGAGGGCCTCGGTGCGGCAACGACTTTTTGGATATTCGCCGCTATCATGGCTCTGTCGACGGTTTTCTCGATTCTCGCCGTACCGGAAACGAAGGGCAAGACACTGCAGGAGATACAGCTCGAACTGAACGGAGCAAGCACAAGATCGCGAAACGTATAGTTATAATTATTTATTTGTTATAATTGTATATTTTATTTACGGAAAATGATAATCGAGATGAGAGAGGAAGAGATTTTCTTTAGATAAAGGATACTGATTTTTTTACGTCTAGAAAAAGTTTAATTTTTACAGGTATAGAATTATATATGATATATGATATATGATATATAGAAAAAATTATATTGTAGAGTAGATTGTTGATAATTTTATATTATTACCTATGGATATATTGTTTTGTATTCGATTATTATGTATGTAATTATATTATGAAATGTTATTAATATCATCTGTATCATGTTCATGAAAGAAAAAAACGATACATTTATGATAAATAGTATATATTCAATTTTACCGCATCGTATATTTTTTATTTTTTTTTTTCAACAAGGTCTCAATTTATTTCTGAGTTCCAACGTATACCCTTGCGTACTTTTACGTATAACCCTTCCCAATTGAACCCTTTCCGATCACTCCCCACCTGCACTTCGCTGATCTAACCTAACTTCCGTTGCGTCCACAGCCGCCTTAAGCCACACTATACCGCATTTGGCAAGGGTACGGAGAAACTGTGGAAAACCCCGGTATAAGCGGGCTTGCAGTCTCCTGATTCTTTGGTGCACAAACGTCAACTCAAGTATCTACACCAAGGCATCAGATGTATAGGCCTTCTGCTCACTGGTTGATGCGCCAGCCGGTGCACTTAATCGAATATTGGCCATGCATAGCGCTGCTCAAGGCGGGATGTACATTTAGACGGAAAAAAATTAAGCGATTTCGAGCTTTTTTTAAATTTCATTTATCATCAAAATAGCGGAGCTGTGGCACAGTACTTCGATTTGCAAAAAAATTCAATTTTTTTTTCTGTTAGAACATGAATAGTTTCTATTTGATCGTAATCAAAATGCAGATTCAAGAGAATGGCACGCATTTAACAAAAAAAAAATAAACATTTCACGCATAATTTCTTTAAAATCTGGATTAAAAAAGGATTTTTTTTCTAATTAAAAAAAAAACAATTCTCGTCAAGGAGAAGGTAGAAATATTATCAATATTTCTACCAATTTTCAAGTCAGAAAATGCAGTTTTGAGAAAAACGCGTCAACACTTTACGCTCGCTCCGAATCCGAGCGCTGAAGCGCTATAGTGACGGGCTGTAAAGGTTGAAGTTTTTTGTATTTCGCTTTGAAACTTTGAGAAAATATTCTCCATATATAGTGCTATCGTTTAAAGAAGGAAGACAGAAATAGATTTTTCAATCGTTGTAAATGTATATCCTGCCTTAACTCGGTGTACCACCAGATCCACCATTGTCGGTATATATTATTTAAACAGCCGAACCTCGATATAACGAAGATTTTTCCATTCCCTTCCGATAGACAGCCGAAACTGGATTACTGGATACAACGACGTAATCATATACATTATGCTCTAATTGCTAATTGCTTGCAAAAAATGCTCACATTTAAACCTTTCTTTCTTAAAAAAACATCCCTATATTTATAATACGAACATATATTTTTTTTAAACATTTTAAGGAACATCACTTCGGTATAACGAAAACTCGATATAACGGACTTCTCTCGAGATTCGTTATATCGGTGTTCGACTGTATTAGTATGTGATTTTATAAATATGAAAATCATCCTTTTTTATTGCTTCGGGTAACACCGTTTTTTTCTGGGTTTGTTTGGCGTAAAAATTTGGCATTAATAATAATTATATAATAATAATAATAATAATATTAGATCAAAATAACCGACACCGATGGATGGGCGGTCGGGGTTCGGCTCCGTCGGTACACCGAGTTAAGCAGTGCTGTGCATGGCGAATACTCGGAGCGATGACCGCTTAGCCGTGCACCGGCTGGTGCATCAACCAGCGAGGGGAAGACTAACACTTCTGAGGTCTTGGGTATAAATACTTGAGTTAAGGCGTTACCCCCACTTGTAGCGCAAAAAAAGACCTTTTTCATGATTTTTTTAAAAGAAAACTACACAACTTTTTTAATCGATCAATATACCATCTTAAAGAACACATCTTGAAGAACTTTCAGTAATTTTTTTATTGAAAAATATTACATTGTTTAGTGGCAAATGGCCGTCAATGAAATAATGTTTTTATATACACGGTTTGCGGTGACCAACATTGCGGCGAAGTGGATCATCTGAAAAAAAAATGCGAATGGATTTAGTCAAATATAAGTATAAATCAGTCTTCAATCGAAGGATTTTAAAAAATATTCATTTTTCACAAAATGGCGGACAGTCAAAGTTAATGGTTCGATTTTAACGAAAAAAAACGGCCGTTTTTTTGCTATAAAAAGGCCATTTTTTTCGAAAAAAAAAATCGAACGATTAAAGACTACATTTTTATGTATTAAATAAGCCTGCAAAATTTCAAGAAGATCGGTTCATTAGTGTTCGAGTAATCTTGGTCACCGACTTCAGAAATGCCATTTTGAGAAAAACGCGTTTAAAGTTTCTCTTTCAACGCTCTTTTAACGCGGATTCTTCTCTTTCAACGCTCATATCTCAGTCAATTTTGTTCGGATCGACTTGAAATTTTCAGGACATATTCTCAGATACTTATACTTCAAAAAAATGCAATAAAAAATCCAATAAAATTTTTTTTCAAAATCGCAAGTGAGGGTAACCCCTTAAAGTCTGTGCACCCGAGTATCAGATGAATATGGGGCCGTCTATACCGATACGAGTTTTCCAGAGTTTCCCCGTATCCTCGGCAAACTCGGTAAAGGGTAGCTTAAGACGGCTGTAGACGCAACGGAACGTTAGGTTAGATTAGCGAAGTGCGGGTAGGGAGTGATAAGAAAGGCTTCAGTTGGGAAGGGTTATACGTAATAACCTGCAATGGTATACGTCGGAACTCCGCAACTAATTGAGATCTCAATAAATAATAATAGATAAAAAATATTATAATTGTTAATAATCCCGACTAAAAATGTTGCTACGGCGCAGACTAGAGCTGCATCCGGCATACCGCATTGCGTACCACGGTACGGTACAGGCCGCCGGATCAGAGCTTCACCGGGCGTGAAACGCTTTTTTGAATCCGGCCATGACGCGGATGCCGGTAACGTAACGAATCCGTATACCTTTTCAGGCTCTGAACCGGTTGCCGTATCTATGCCTAAAGTAAAAAAAAACACCCAAAAATTACGAATAAAATATTCTGGTAGTATTTTTTGTTTCAATATGCGTTATTTATGATCCTGCTTATATGATAATAGGAATAAAACGTATCCTGCCTCGTTGAAGTGTTTTACCTACATTGACAGAAAAATTCTATTGATATGAACTAATCACGTATATTTGATTTGTGCTTATTTGAATGAACTAGATTTTTGATGGAATTTTTTTTTTCCTATTGCATTGCATTAGTGAAATTATTTACTTTAAATATATTTATTTTTCAAATCAAAATATATTCAATATCGTCCAATAACTGAATATATTATTTAATCCTAATAAATCTGTGATTCGCTTTCATCTGCTCAACAAACAATTTAATTGAATCCACTAAATGGATCCATTAAATTTTTTAAAGTTGAATTAAATAGAATTTTCGTAGAGTCAACCATTTTTCTATTTTATTGCATGGTCTGTCTTTATTGCAACACACATATCAAAGGGATATGGGGTAGAGAGGGTGGAGAGAGAGGAATTGTGTGTTTGTGTGTAGGTTATGTTAGAAAAATATATAGCATGTTATTCGAAAAAATTTTGTAATTATCACAATGATATTAACTTCCTGATATAGTTTATGTGGTACAGCAAATAATTATAGGAATTCATTTGGTCTCTTAGCCATATCTGCGACTAAGATGAAACAAGCACTCAGTAGCATAGGGGCAGCGTGCATAGCTATGAGTCGGTAGGTTCTAGGTTCGATGCCCATATAGGTGAAATATTTTCTTCGATAGAAATCATCTCAAAAGGCCAGGGAATGACGAATTACGATACAAAATCGTTGTCGTAAAACTCTCAATTAAGTATTTCATTTTATTTTAGATTTGTCGAATATTTTATGTATATAGTACACTTAGATTTACAGTGTACATTTAAGCAAATAGAGAATTTAGTTGGATCGAATTATTATTTATTTAATTTGAATATATTCAATATTTAAAAAGAATAGCTGAAAAAAAAATAAAAAAAAATATCTTTGAAACAAATAAGATTGTCGTAGGCCACGAGCCAAGGAAAACATCTATTTGATTTAAATAGATCTTATTTGAATTACATTTTTTTTGGCAGTGTACCCTCGGAATTGAACCTACGTCTTCTAATTCTAGAGTTGAGCGCGCTACCTATTTAGCCATTCCAACAATTGTGTAAACCTTCTTTTTTTCTTTGCATATTTTTATCATTCCAATTCTATTCTAAAGAATGTCAATAATTTTATTCATGGGATTGAAGATTGCATCGCTGCAATGCAACAATAATTCTTTTCTCACCGGACTTTTTCTGGCTTTTTAGGCTGTGAAAATAACTCACCCGTTTTTACATATTCTCATCAGAGTGTTACGACCGGAATTTGCAAAAAAAGCTTCTGATGATAAGTTTGTAAAAAAATGTCAAGTTGTGCCAATAAAATTGAATTTGATTGATTTGATTGATCACCTTTTGATGATGATAAAAATAAACGAATGAAAAGGGAAGAAAAAAAGCGTTGCATTCCCACGATGCAAACTTTAAATTTATTTTCATTCGTTCTTTGTATTTTGATTTGATGATGACGGCGTCCGCATGGACACCATACTACTGTCATTAGAATCTTGCCGAAATTATGCACGCAGCAACTCAGTTGTTTACTTTGATGCCCCCGAATAAGGTTATCCGGTAGACATGCGGCGCAAATCAGACATACACTTCGAAATGCATGGCGGATCGGCACCGGATGTCTAGTGGATTAACCAACCTCGGAGCACGGATGGGAAAAGGAAAATCGATCAGGCCTCGGACGGGTAACCTTAACAGATCCATGTGAGGGACGCGTTGCGGGTCGTCTGATGTGGGCCTGATTAATAGTGCCTTCTTATATCGGTATCAGGGTACTACCGATCCGGCAGACATACAGCGCCGATCAGGCACGGACTTCGACGCTCTAACAAGGAACATCCTTCAGGTGACACCCTTCGATTTTGTTGAAATTTGGATATGTTATGAAGCACCGAAAAGTAAGCAATACCTTTTTTTTTCGGCGGAAAAACGGTGTTAAAGGGTGAAACCACCCCTCGAAAAAAAGGCATCTCTAGGGGTAATTTAGCAGTTTCACACACAAGGAGTCCACCGATTTTAATGAAACAAAAACGAAAATTCTTCTAGTCCGAAGGAATGAAAAATCCACTATAGTGACATTGCCAAAAAAATTAAGGGGTGAACCACCCCTATATTTTCTTTTTCGAGGGGTGGTTTCACCCCTTAAAACCGTTTTTCCGCCGATAAAAAAATAGGTATCGCTTACTTTTTGGTGCTCTATAACATATCCAAATTTCAACAAAATCGAAGGGTGTCACCTGAGGGATGTTCCTTCTAAAGGCCCTCGCAAGATTACCTGATTCAGGACTGATCAATTTGTTTTCATGACACCCGTTCTCTGGATTCACTGATCCAGTAAATATTCAGATCAGGCGGGCGCTTCTACGATATTCCGGACCGTATCTTCAAACCTGCCTGATCAGTGATCCGGCTGCCGAAACAACATTTCCAGTCGGAATGTTTCTGCGTATGCCTTTCAGATTTCAACGACCCTATCCCTTCCACTTGCATCCCGCACTTGTCACGCACTCGTCAATATCGACTGTGTTTGACCCTTCGACTGCAAACTGCGTCGTTTTGACCAAATTTTTTTTTTCAACTGACTGTATCGCTAAACGGGGCAATCTATTTGGCTGCAGTGCGGCGCTCGAATGGTCCCCTACTCCTACTCCATAGGTGAACACTCGCCCCTCATCCCACATCCTGTCCGTGTACTGAGGGCAGCTGTCGGAGCAGGACCTGGGGTCGAATCGACCCCGTTTATGTAGTAGTGCAGTAAAAGTGACAAAAATTGTTCGGTGAAATTTGGTAATTTATTACTACATGTACGTGAGTTACGGTAGAAAATGCTCATAGATATTTTTTATTTTGCGCTACTATAATAAATTATGTATTTAGAATGCCGATCATAAAACTAAATAATGCAAGTGTCCGTTATATAGGAGGGCTATGTGCAACGGGCACCGAATGTACTTATGCGTCGATTGCGGTAAATGTCAATAATAATAAGTCATTGAAGTAAAAAAAAATCGGAAAATATACGTTTTCAAAAATTAATATGCCAAAGGAGTGGATTTTTATTATTTTTCACTGTCCCGAAAATGGTCAAATTCAAACCTCCGAATAAATATACTTTTTGTAAAGACGGTCGACACTTTCTTTTGTTTCGTATCTACATACCTTCCTCATTAAAAATCTCCAAAGTTATTTTTTATATTTTGAAGAAAAAGAATTATGATCTTCCTCATGCAAGTCCGTATTTTTTAACGCATCTCCCACTTTGAACGAATCTTTGGGCACCTAATTTTTATTTTTCGTAAGAAATAAATTTTGGTCCAGAAAATAAAGATGATTGACTACAAAAAACGACTCTATTAAAAAATGCATATTTGCCGAAATAGAACGATCTGAAAAACGTCTGGGGTTAGATCGACCCCATATGCAGTTCGAGGTTCGTGGCGGAAGTGTGTACTCGAAGGGTTAAAGGATCATCACAGAGTAACGCGTCGGAAAATAGCTGAGTTTCGCGATTTTTTTTCGATAATTAAAATACGCCAATCAGTCTGATTTTTTGTCAAATCAAAGTCACGAAAAACAGAAAATAAATGTTTGCTCCTTGAGGGAGAGGGGGGGGGGATAAGATGGGAGAAATATAAATTTCAGACATTTTAGACCCTCATATACACTTTTTCGAATCTCTAGAAGGGGCAGCGCCCCCGTGCCCGCCCCCCTTGGTGACGCCCTTGTGTGACCGTAAATATTATTTGAAATAATGTTTGTAAAAAGATTATTAATGAGTGTGAAAGCCGCTATCTTGCTATGGAAGTTTTTTAAAAATAAACATTTGAAAAATGGCGGCGGCTTAATAAAAAGTATCGAGTTTAAGCCTACTTTTTCGACAGCTTTTCGTTTAAAAAATATGAGGATTAAAAAAACAAGCTTCCATAGCAAGATAAAGAATGGCGTGAAGAATGTTGTGTCAAAATTTGAGACGGATAGTTTGAGAACTCATTTCGAGAAAAACGCATCCGTCTGCGCGAGGTCTCACGCAGCTGGTCGAATCCCTCTTTCTGAGAATAGTTCGAATTTCGGCCCAAAAATTGAACAGCATATTTATAACCGTCTATTATACTATCGGATGATGCAAAAAATCGTTTTTTTTTTCAAATTTCACACTGTGCTGATTCCTTAAGGGGTTTTTCACTTTAGACGCTAAAAAAGGCTATTTTTTTATAGGTTTATATTATAGATACTGATATAAAAGTTGTTACACTTAATACATACACTTTCGAAATACATTTTTTTTAAATGTTATTTATCTAAGTCCCTATTTATAGACGAAAATGGTAGTTAAAAAATGTCGTAAAAAATTGTAGGTGGCACTGTTGATGAAATCTCGGAGACGGATCATCCGAAACAAAAAAAATCAAACGTTTTTAGATTCAGTATGTCAATGGCTATATCGTATATCATACAATTTTCGATATATGCAAACATAACAAAATAGCGGATATTTTTTGAAAAAACGAGAAAAAAAACGTTTTTTCACCATTTTTGGAAAAAAAGTAAATGTCAAAATTTAAAAAAATCCTCGATATGCGCTATAGCTGTAGTTGTAAAGAATATGTGGTTAAAATTTCATAAGGATCTGTTCAGTAGTTTCGAAGATTTTATCAACAAGCCGTCGAAAAACGTTGTTTCGAGAAAAACGCGTTTAAAGTTTGTTTGGGTTACATAAATACATTAAACGTTTTTAAAAATGTATTTCGAAAGTCGAAAGTGTAACAACTTTAATATCAATATCTATAATATAAACCTATCAAAAAATCATGAAAATAGCCTTTTTTAGCGTCTAAAGTGAGAAGACCCCTCAAATGAATAAAAAAAAATCCACCTGGTAAGAATTCGCATCGTTACTTTCACACACTCGAAGAAAGTGCACTCCTATTGCAGTGATCGCCCAGCGATTTATGATCGATTTTTTTTTCGAACCGGTACTTTGAGGGTTTTGATAAACACGAACAAAACAAACGTACACCTTATGTCAAGGCGAAGCTTATCGGAATTCATTATCGAATTTAATCGGAACATTGAACTGTCAGATACTATGCTATTTTTGTTTTCTTTTGTTCCTTCGTATGCTTTTGACACTTTACTTCTCGTTCTTACGCTTAATTCAATGCGTTCGATTAATTCACAGCGGTTCATCATTTTTTGGCGATTTTCAATCGCATTCGCGGAAGAGCTATTTTGTTTGTTGAGGGGTTCATTTTTGTAAACTATTCCCACGACGATAACCGGGAGCCATACAAGGTCAACAATTACTGTTTCGATACGACGGAAAAACGATTAATCAGTTGAGCGTATCGCTTATCGGAATCGTATCTACGGATCGATTGCAGATGGGGAATCTCGCGTGAAACTCGTGCTTGCCGATATACAGATTTATTTGCTAAGAGATAAGGCATCGTTGACTCGACGACATTTCTGTAGAATCTATGTCTCCATATATAAATATATGTGCACAATATATACAGGGTGTTTCGAGGGTGACTTTGAATCTTTGAGAGATCGATAGATGTAGAAATTCTGAAGAGAAAAGTCCTTTTGTATTTTTCTCGACGATGAACCGTTGCTTGGAGATAGATGAATTGGTCACGGCCAATCCGGTGCGCCGGCGAGGACGAATGCGGTGAGTGGGGGTGGCAAGCGTCCAGCGAGATCGCGCTCCGCCGCGCCCGGCCGCGCTGGATCGGCTCGAGCACAGTGGAAGGTCAACCCCGGGCCCCGGATCAGCTATCGTTCAATAATAAATTCCTAGGCAACAGGGCATCGCATAGAAAAATGGATGAGGACTTTTCGCGCTAGAATTTCACGATCTATCCAACCTGTGAATTTCACGTACGACTTTGTGTACACCCTGTGTAGTTTTAGACGGCCTTTTGTTCACAGGAAGAATGAGTTAACGATTACTATCTGAGCAACGGTGCATCGGAGACAAAAACTGATGAGGACTTTTCTCCTCGAAACGTCCCTATCTATCTATCCCGTAAGAGTCTGGCGCGACTTTTAGGACACCCCATATGTATATGTGCATTCAGCTTTCCTTTATCTATCGCAATGATTGTACATGCGATGACTACTCCAAATAGCCGCGGCGTCACGTCGTTCTGCCTCGCCGTTTTCAGACGGTTTTTTTGTCTACGTTCACTACAGAAATTTCGGAAAAAGTGCACCCTCACTATTACGAGTTGCAGGGTTAATAAACGGACTTTAAATACACCTTTTTTGTCGTTATCCCATGGACAAGATTACCGACGACATAAAAGGAATCGTTGACCTTCACAAATTGTTGCATTACAAGTGTAATATCCAGAGAGTCCGACGCGTTGCCCCTGTTATCAGTATCGATCGATCTCCTGGGACAAGGAAAAGTATTTGAAAAAAAGAAAATCAATTCATAGAAATCCCTTCGATGTTCCGTCTGACTCACGTAGAAACGTCACGAAATTTCAAGTACTCGTTCTCGTTGTTACGCCACTCAAAGAATTATTTAACCTTGATTGTTACCTTGCTAGGTACGAAAATTGAATTAGAAAATATTTAGAATACGGACTCTCTTCTGAGTCAGCTCCAAAAAATGTTTCCCCTTCTATTGTTCGAAACAATAAAGAATCTAAAACAATAAATCAGAAAACGTGAAACAAATGAAAGCCAGCCTCTTCGTCCGTGATAAGAGACTATTTACTGCGATAAACGTAAGTGTATCAAGATAGATCTTCAGCGTTGTGTGGCCGGTAAAAGAAAGATGGCGCATGGGGAACGCGTACTCAGTGACGAGTACGTTATACGCGGGAAATGTATATGTATATATATATCGAACGTAATCGTACAAATGACACTCGCGGAACATTTTCAACGAGTGCGGATGATCCCCACCACATAATTGACACCCACTCTGCCATGCTGCGGAAAATTGAACGAGTGCTCGCGTTTCCATATACAGTGTGTCTCAGATGTAAAGTCTCACGAGCTTGTATCTCGGAAAATAGGGATTATAATAAAAAATGTTTGATATCAAAGTTATTTCGTTTTAAGAGGGGAAACAAATAGCAAGGTCTCTTACGAAGGTCAACTGCATGTTATTTACTGCATTAAATTATTGCATATTCTTGAAGTTCCCCCCGAGAGTTTTTCAATACACTGGGGATAAGGTTTTTTTGTCGAGTACTTTGTCAGAAAATTAGCTTTTTAAAGAAATCATCACAGTGTAAAATTTTCAAGGAATCGATTTTTTTTGCATTGTCCGATAGTTTAGACGATTATAAACATGGACCTAGCATTGCCGATTGATCGTGCGCAGACAATTTATATGAAAATTCCGCACTCGAAACTTTAAACGCGCTTTTCTCGAAATGTCGTTTTTCAAAACGGTGTACACTCCCAAAGGAAGAGTTTTCGAGGTATCTGTCTCAAATTTTGACACAACATTCTGCACGCCATTCTTTATCTTGCTATGGAAGCTTTTTTTTTTATTCTTCATATTTTTTTAACAAAAAACTGTCGATAAAATAGGCTAAATTCGATACTTTTTTTCAAACCGCCGCCATTTTGTCAATTTTGAATAAAAAAAAACATCCATAGCTTTCTACAAATTTTGTTCCCGATAATATTTACGGCCACAACCGTATTCACAGTGAGACCTCATTTGTTTCGAAGCCATTATCAACCGCTAAAAAACGTGAAAAAATAAAAATAAACGTGTAAAATTTGATTTTATGTTCTTCATGACTTCTTTAATTAGACATAAAAACATCAGACAGGTTAGCGTATTTTAACCATCGAAAAAAAAATCGCGATATCAGCCATTTTTCCACCTGTTACACTGCGGTGATCCCTTAAAGTCCTCAATATTTTTCGGCAAGAAGGCTACAGAAATCAATCGAAGGTTTTTTCCGTAGTTATTGTCAAAGAAAATGAAAACGTAAACCTGCGAAGGATGATTGGGAATAATCATGAAAATGGAGAAAATAAAATTAATAAAACGAATTTTCGTTGCATTTCCACGATGCAAATTTAAACATGATAAATATTTTCATATGAACCGAGAGGAAAGGCCATGGGGTTTGTAATAATCGATTATGGTAAAAGATCGTATAGTAAAATTAATTATAATTTTAAGCAATTCATTATTAATGATTAATTAATTACAAAAATAACAAATTAATCATTAATCAATTACAAAATAAATCCATTAATGATTAATTATTAATCAGTTGCAAAATTAATAAATTAATGATTAATTAATTATGAAATTAAGCGACGCACACCCATATAAAAATGATAATGCGTCAACACTTGCGAAGGCGCACACGTGCACATACACACATATGTATGCTGATATCCAGATCGGAGAGGGTCCGTAAGAGAGGCGTATGTATAAAACGTATCAAGAAGTGGATTAGCAGAGTTCGAATGTTGAATCGTCAGAGTGTTGTCACGCATGAGACTGTACGGAAGCAGGACCATCCTGACACATCGGGGCATACGGTATCCCATAAGTCCCACACGGGGATCATTACGTATTTTGTTTTCAATTGAAAAATTCAACGAATCATGTACAGAGTTAACTAAGAAGATAAATAAAAAAAATATTTATAAATATATATAGAGCTTTATATACATATAGAATATATATATACATATATGTGTGTGTATATATATATATGAATAAATCGATCGCGGATAATTAAAAACTTCGAGACTCGATCGAGGGATCTCAGCAACCAATCCGGCCGCAAAATGACGGAGGAGGGCTCGAAGTTCCTTCAATATTTTGCCGCTATGGCCGGTGAGTCTTCAACATCCTCGCTCTTAAAATTCATTTGACTCGTGTTATTAAAAAAAAAATGATACGAAATAAAATAAAAATGATACACGCCAGATATACTTCTCGCAACGTAAAATATGTAGCTAAAAATAAAAGTGTGTATTTGGATAGCGACGACAAAAAATAGGCGTTTATGTTCGCGATCTCTAGACGATTAAAACGTCATGTAAATTAATTTATCGTCCCGTTATTTGCTCCCACAAGGAAGGTATCTTATATTTTTTTTAAACGTGATAAAAAACCGTCTCAGGCCCCGACTATACTGAACAGTCAAAATAGTATTTCGTATTTTGTGAAACCCTTAAGATAGAAACTATATACTTAGCAAATGGTGCAATTGAAATCTTCACGAAATCGTGGGACACATACGTACGCGGAAGCGAGCACGCAATTCATTGAGATACGACGTGGACCGAGAATTTCGCCGGACGGTTTGATAATGTAAAACGTGATAATTGATAAATTGATAATGACACTCTATGCGATTGTTTTATAGATGAAGGGTCGTGGCCTTGTCAATCTGTAATAATATCGCTGTTATTTAATAGCTGAAGAAATATAAATATATATTTCTATATGTGTGTGTGTGTGTGTGTGTGCATATATATATATATATATATATATATATATATATATATATATATATATATATATATATATATATATATATATATATATATATATATATATATATATATATATATATACATATGCGGTTCCTAATGTTATTTTTCGAGGTACATTTATTCAATCACAGGCTGCTGTTTGTTTGGGTTTTGGCACCTCGGGCAAAACAGCCCCACAAGGCTTTCCTTACTTATGTGCGTTATTCTCGGACTGTCTCGCGATTCCCATCGATTGGACTCTTTTTACGCGCATGTTGATGGCTGGGAGGGTGCAAAAGATGAAAACTAAAAAAAAATCAATTTCACGCGATAGTTGGAAACGGCGCGGCTTCGTTTCGACACAAAAAGAGATTATCGTCGCTGGATTTCTCGCGCTCGGCGAACGATCTGTGGAAATACGGCTTGCGCGATTTGTATAGGGGAGGGGGGGTATTGTTACCGCGACACGCGTACGCCTGCGAACCTTGCACGTCGATCACTCGACTACAGAATGAAAAAAAAAAGAATGGGCGTAATGATATATGTTTATATGTGTGTATGTGTGTATTGCAAATCGTCTGAACATTAACGAAATTGTTCGCAAATCGAGGAATTTATTCGCGATACGCTCATATCGTTTGTTTGGCTCATATTTCTTTCAGGCAATTTATGCGTCGCCGCTGGTGGCGCCATACTCGGTTGGAGCAGCCCAGTATTGCCGAAACTAAAGCTGGACCCACCAGCCGAGGACAATCCACTCGGGAGACCCGTCGACGAAACGGAAGGTTCATGGATCGGGTCTCTCGTCCCGCTTGGCGCTGTATTTGGGAGCTTTTTCGCTGGATACGTGGCCGAAAGGTGGGTACGTTAGAATAGTCTACTTTATTTATCAATCGCAATTTCATGAGATTGGTGTAATTTTGTTAACGCAGATGGGGACGAAAACCAACGTTGCTGGGAAGTGTTGTGCTGATGACAATAGGATGGGCCCTTATAGCGACTGCCAGTGAACTAGCTCAAATATACGTAGCTCGCTTTATTTGCGGTTTTGCCCTTGCTACCCCGTTTACCGTTCTACCCATGTACGTTGGTGAAATTGCCGAGGTAAGAAGAAGGCGTTAGCACTTTTTCCTTTATTGCCATAGTTATAGGTATGCGGAATTTCCGAATTTTGGCGCTCAACCATTCGCAGGTTGGATAAATCGCGAAATTTTTTAGCGAAAAGTCTTTATACATTTTTCGATACGATGCACCGTTGCTTGGCTATTACTTGTTCAGTGACAGCCAATCCGTTGCGCGGGGTGGGCGTTCTAGTATGTCCGAACGAATCCGGCGCGACTAGGAGGGGGGAAGCGCGTTCTCACGGGGCGCTCGCTACCCCTACTCACCGCGCTCGGCAGTGTCAGCGCACCGGACTGGATATCCGTAATTAATTGATATCTAAGGATAGATATACATATAGAGAGATTTTTTCTATAGCGCACTAGGACTTGTCGTCCTCTGGCACGCGAACAACGTGTACATTGATGGTCCGAAGTGATACTATACAAATATAGAAAACTTATTTAATGAAAGGCAGCACACTCATTTTTTAACACTGACGTTTAACTTTTTGGAATGATTCGATACAATAAAAAGGCTCAATATAAGATAATGATATTGGGAGTACAAATAAGTCTCCGCCGTTTGACAGAAGATGGCCCCACCAGGAGGTTATGTTTGAAATTATCAGATTCAAAACGTCATATCGTAAGGTTGCACATCTGGAAAGACCATAACCTTGAAATATTAACGATTTTGTATCAGCATCACATAATTTTTTTCGTGCCAAAATATCGAGTTATGAGCCGAATAAGCGTTATTTGCGGGATCTCTTGCGTTTGGCACGAATCTCCCTCCAATAATGCTTCCAATTCCGCGTTTTTTTTTCGGCCTTCCGCTACGTTCTCCGTCTTCGACGTCAAAATCACCGTTCTTAAACTTTTGAAATCACTCATGACAACTCCTCTCACTTAAAGCAGCCTCACCATATGCTTCTACAAGCAATCGACGCGCCTCAGCTGGAAATTCCTTTAAATTGAAGAAGTAAAGAATAGTTATGAACTTGCCGCAAATGGAGCTTATTCGGCTCAAAACTCGAAATTTTCGCACGAAAAAAATTATGTGATGCTGATACAAAATTGCTAATATTTCGAGGTCATGGTCTTGCCAGATTGCCAACCTTACGATATGACGTTCTACACCTGACAATTTCAACCATAAGCTCCTGGTGGAGCCATCTTTTGTCAAACGGGGGAGACTTATTTGTACTCCCAATAAAGCATTTCAAAAGATACATTATATCCGTAACGCATTTGCATGCTCTTCTTGACGTCTAACTCAACAAACTAGATACATTTTGAGGCTATCAGTTCAGCAATGAGGTGTCCGAAAACCTCCTTGCTTAAATCAAGACTACCAGACGGAAGAGCACAGACCAGAGCCGCGTGTCAAGCACGCGGCAGAGACAGTAAACAAATGCCTCAAATACTCAGTGCGAAAGCGAGGGACCAGGATCGGAGCATCGGAGAGAAAAGTGGATGAGGACTTTTCCCTTCCGAAATTCGCGATCTATCGATCACGCCATGGTCCGTAATACCGCGTTATTGCGGAACTCAATTCCTTTCATATCGACCTGGCGTCGAATAATCACAGCCCCGCGAAGCGCAGATCGATAAAACAGGAACCTACGAGAGGGAGAGAGAGGGAGAGAGAGAAAGAGAGATAAAGAGAGAGAAAGAGGGAGAGAGAGAGTTGTATCGATGTGTTTATTCTTTTTCCAAACAAACTTACGACGATAAGGTGCGGGAAACTGTGAGTCATCGGTTCAGAATTCATAAAAACTGCACTCGTACCGCTGCGTTAGATTCTGTGGAATAGCTACCGATGAACGTTGACAATCCAACGATGGATTTTTCCAATAAACCGACGCAGCACCAGATCTTTCCGGAAAATCGGTTATCAGACGTCTATGGAATCTTTCGCGCAGTTTTATCAGAACTACTGGCACAACAAAATTTTCCTCGTTTTTTATATTGATTTTTCAATCGTCTTGTCTTATCTACGCATCATCCCGGTAGCGATTAATATAGCTCGATTTCATATTTCCTGAGGTTTCATCCTCGTTATTTTTTCTTTCGATAGACATCAATCAGAGGGACGCTGGGCTCCTTTCTGCAAATCTTCATAACCATCGGATTGTTGTGGTCCTACTCTATCGGGCCCTACGTCTCCTACATGGCAATGTGGATCGCATGTGCCGTTTTGCCATTTTTGTTCGTTGCCGGTTTCATCACGATGCCCGAGTCCCCCTATTGGTTGCTCTCGAAAAATCGTCGGGATGACGCGATCAACGCACTGGCGAGATTCCGACGCAGGAGCAAAGAGGGCGTGAAGAGCGAATGCGACGAGATGCAGGTGAACAGTGAATCAATGCGAATCAAAATTAGCCACAACTTGACAGTCGCAAAGTGCAATATCGTGCAAACGTCACATTGCCACGTGTTTTCGGCAATAAAAAGGTGGCTGACGTTTCGATAAGTGCAGCTCTCGTTTGACTAGCTTGCGTGCTCTTTAATGCGTGGCGTCTACCATTTTCATTTCCGATCTTGGCACATTGGAATGCGATAATTAACGGCGATGATGTTCCGATGGAATGCCAGGTGATGGTGGAGGAGGCCAACAGAAGCAACGCCACTTGGCTGGATCTTTACCAAGTCAAGACCAATTACAAGGCACTCATGTACACCTGTGTCCTCGTGGCGGGTCAACAGCTGAGCGGTATAAACGTCGTGCTTCTCTATTCCGAGATGATATTCATACAGGCCAGTGATCCCGGCAGCGGTCTCAGCACCTCCATGTCCACGATACTCGTCGGCTTGGTACAACTTGCCGCTTCCTGCGTGACGCCCTTCGTGGTCGATAGGCTCGGAAGAAGGATCCTCCTCGTTATATCTGGAGTAGGAGAGATCGCCAGTCTGGTAAGCGTCTAGCTGACAGTTGGCCAACTGTTGACCATCAACAAAGATTCGCGAAGGCCTCCCTTCTGTTCCCTCACCTGATGTTCTTTTTTTATACGTAGAATTATTTGTTTATTCATTTATTCAACTATTAAACAATTCTATCGTTCGGTTCAAAGTTTCAATTATTCAACTATTCGATCGATTAATGCTTCAATTACTGAATTTTTCGATTATACTGAACTATTTATTTACTTTGTTTACAAACTTTTTTTTTGTTCATGGCAAGTTTTAGTATTTTTTCCTTTAGCTGTGTAGTTTTTCAATTATTTAATTATTGAATCGATTAATGGTGGCAATGGGTATTCATTAAATTATTAAATTATTCGATTAAACATTCCTTCAAGTATTTATCTATTATCGTTTTTAATTTTCGATTAGTTTATTGCCAATATTAGTATCTTTCCCTACTTCAGGAAAGGTCGCGAGGGGTCCCCCTCCGATTTCAATGAAATTTGGTAGGCTTGTAAAATGTTTTATATCGGCGGAACCTAATTTTAGAGGGGTAGAACGCACCCCCGAACATGGAGATGTTTTCGTTTTTCGGCGTCAATTTTTTAACCTACCGAGATACGAAAAATTTCAAATTGCAACAAGTTTTTATTTTCCGAGTACTACATATTGGAGATCAGAACGGTGCAGATAACAGTAAATTTCATATCGTTTATTGCAAAAATGCAATTTTTCCATGCTTATCTTCGAGAGTAAATTTGCACACATGTGGAAGATGGAAAAGTAGCGGATACGTGTTTTTTGTTTTTCCGATATTTCACAATTAAAGATTTTAAACTGCCCTTCGATTTTAAGCCCGGAGTATCGTATAATCAGCTAGTCTTTTGCGACGCGGGGTTAAATTTGCGTCAATATTAGCTCGTTTTATGACGCGATTGCATAATTGTCTAAATTACGATCGCCCGCCCCCTCCCTCCACCCTCTCACAAGAAAAACGTTTAAAACGCTTTTACTTTCCGACACGAACAAAAAATTGTAGAGTTAAAGTGGGTCACAATGAAAGTATAATCAGTCACAATATTCGATGCGCATTTTCTCGTTTTGGCAGAACGGCACTTTTAAGGGGTCAAACGCACCCCTAAAATTTTTTTTCTCTCTACATCTTGTGAACAGGCCGAGATAAAAAAAAGTTCAACGTGAAAAAATTTTGTATCCTTCGACTAGGGCAGAGCGGGGTCACTTGATCATGATTTTGTTCTAAGCAGTATAGCTCCGAATTAATTAAGTGATAAGTAATGATATATTTAAAAAAAGATAGGCTGTTTATTTGGCTATGTAACACCGTAAAAAACTGTAGTAAAAACGTCGCTTACTGGACTAAACTTACATGAATGTCACAAAAGTCAGATGGCTCAGTTGACCTCACCTAGTGGGGTCAACAGAGCCACCCCACTGGGCTAATTGAGCCAGTGGGATAGTAATGGGTCTTTCAGAAGAGAAACATAAAAAAGCGTAGTTCCATCCTATTTGTTATCTTTTGCCACTTTTCGGATACTTTTGCCGTTGATAATTCCTTCTGCGGTACATTTTCTTGGATCTTTGGTCCTTCAGTTTTTCTCTTGTACTCTCGCATCCCAAAAAAAAGAAATAGTTTTTGTAGAAAGATTCATAGGTACTTGGGATGGCATTTAAACACCTGACTTGGAATGTAAATCTAATGAGCCATGCTTAAGAGACCCCGCTTCTTTTGGCTTCAAGCCACCCTAAGACCATTAATATTAGATGATTTTTACTTCTGTTATCGTATAAATACAGTATTATGAAATCAACATACATTTACTTGATTGCCGTAACACCATAAGCATGAGCTGGAGACCAAAAGATCCGACGAGCTGCTTTTTTTTTACTTTTGGCGCGAAAATAGTAGCAACGTACGTGACATTTATACCCAACACCGGCCGGCGCCGACGCAAAAGCGGCCCAGCCGCGTACCCCTAATGCTTCTTCTGATAACCCGCATTTGTATCTAGCGTGCACCGTCTGCGTGGGGGCGCAGGAGACCCCGCGGAAGGAATCGGAAAAATGTTCTCGCGATTACCTATTTAATAACCGTTTCAACCGTATATTTTTTAAGGATTATATACTTATTACAATAATGATAGTCATAATAAAAGTGTTTGTAACAAAGAGATTTCTTACACTACGCACAAGTGATAATAGCTGTTTCGCCGCATCTATCGCATGTCGGTGCACTTCAAAACAAAGCTACAGAATTTACAGAAGCTGTGAAAGTCGACATAGCCAAGGTTGGGGCTGAAAATGTGTTTAAACGGGGGAAATACATACAAATGGTCGAAAGTGACGAAAAATTTCGGAATTTTTTTCCAACGCAACTACTCTGCCAACCGTTTTGAAATTTGTACGGTATTTCATTGTACATTAGAAGACATGAAAAACATTTTTTTATCGCCAATTCTTGTAAAAACGAATTTTCGAAATTTGCGGCATCGACAAAAAAAATTATTAATCCGATTCATTTCTCCCAAAGGTTTCCAGACACATAATCGCAAACCTTCATCGAAAAACCTCCATATTCAATAAAAAAAATTAATTAAACAATCATTTTTTGCATTTAAAACACGAAAATTTTCGGTGATAATTCGATCTTTTTTTCTGAGTGCTGCCATTATTACAATATTCAACTTTTTCAACTTTTTCTTGGTTTATCGACAGCGTAATTTCATATAGAATGTAAGGATTTTGAATTTTTTTTTGTTTCAAATAAAAATTTAAAATACTACAGCTGTCGCAGTTCGACATCGCGGGGAAAATTCGTTCAGCAACAATTGGCTGCAGGCTGCTGATGAACGCTTAGTGTCAATAAAAAAAAGTTTTTCATGTCTTCTAATGTACAATAACATACCCTGCATATTTCAAAACGACAGGTCCAGTAGTAATAGTGCGCTGGAAAAAAATCCCGAAATTTTTCGTCACTTTCGACCATTTATATGTATTTCTCCCCGTAATTCTTAAACAAGGAGATTTAATTTAGTGCTACACACAGACCGAACATTGGCGAAAGAAGGGCAGAAATCTGTAGAGACAGCAGTGCAATCGAAAACATCGACAACACACAGTTATGCTATACAGCCTTTGATTTCTGCTTTCGGCACCTACGTTGGTTGTTTTAAATGAATCTACTTGCGGACGTCGAGTGGAGCAAACTATGATCAGAGCCGAAAGTTGGCTATTGGCTTCGAAATCTGGAAAATTGACGATTAATCATTTCAAGCGTTGGTTTCAAGAACCCGAGTAGAAATTGTTCTAGCCTGTCTGAGTTACGACCTCCCGAGTAGAAATTGTCCTAGCCTGTCTGAGTTATGACCTAGTAACTGACTCGCCCAATTGAGCTCATACGAACTGACCAATAGTTGGCTCGCTATGAGCTAGTAATATTGTGAATGTTTTGTTATCCAGCTCTTGTCTAGTCACTGCCCAGCTGATCTTGGTCACAAATGACAAAGTAAGGTTATGTGACTGCGTGTAGTTCCATCGAGCGATTGGCTCATGGCTGACTGAGCAACTTGAGTTACAGATGGCGTTGCGAATGCAAGCATTCTCATGGCGAGATACCCACTTGCAAGTAGGTATCTCGCCATGACCTAGCCAGCTATGCGGCTGTGCACCCCTTGGCTAGTCACTGCCCAGCCGAGCTTGGTCACGAATGATATAGTGAGGTTATGTGAATACGTGTAGTTCCATCGAGCGACTGGCTCATGGTTGGTTAAGCAAATTGATTTACAGATGACGTTGCGAATGAATAAAATCCTCAAGTCGGTATCCCACGATGACCTAGCCAACACTTCCCAACTGCGGCCGCACTGGCCGGAATAAATGATCGGACAAATACAATTTAAGGTTATGTAATTCTATGCGATTATCGCTCTCAATGCGAACGCAATTGAGTCATTGATTCGACAATGTTATTTACATTTGTTAATCCACCCATTTTTCAATAATCTGACATTGTGTAGTGTAACATATGTAGACGATTAGAAAATTCAAAAATTAAACAAGTAGAATCGGCTCAGTGGACAACGTCACAACTCATCACCCAGAGGTCCCGGCATCGAAACCACGTTATGGCGTAAGCGTTTGTCTGAGATAATTGAAAATTGAACCATTAATATATTTTCAGCGCAAATATCATAACCCTAATTAATGAACGACGAAGAATATCGTAAAAGTGTCCAATGATGTAAATGATGTGCAAAAAAAATCACGAAAATATATAGCTTTATTTTTTGCTTATCTAATCGCCACCTAATCTTTTGTTCCCAGTCGCTAGCTGAATAAACTAGGTCATGGCTAGGTCAGAAATACAATACAGCCGTGAGATATCTCTTTCTATCTAGTCACCATCTATGCTGTTGTATTCAGTTACGAGAGGACCAAAGCGTTACAAGGCGGGTAGTCAATCGCTAAGACGGCTAGCTAATGGCGATTCGAAATTAGCTTGTGGCTAGGCGGTGATGAGTTACGTTTTCCACTCGGGAAGTATATATTCTCAATACGGGTCCAAAATCGATAATACTTATGGATTTTTAAAGCGGTCAATGTCCAACTATATTATAGAAATGGATATGCAAAGGAAATATATTAAAGTTCTATTTTCGTACGAGTAGTGTGCGGCCGTGTTGATAAATACGTGGTGTTGAGGAATCGGCTTCGATTCGTCCAATGAAAGTTTCCAAGGTCGTGATGGAAAAAAGTTTTTCTGTTACGTTTGAGTTTCTCTCGAACTCTCAGAGACTTAACTACTAGACATGTAGAACAGAGAAAATTTCTAGTTTTCTTCCTCGTGCTCGCGAAGATAGAGTTATTTTTATTTAAAAAATCTAAAATTTCAATTGATAATAGAAACCGCCAAAAAACGATAAATTCTCTCAATCGATTGGAAATAAAGGGTCCGAATCAATCCTCCGATTCACCTTCATGAGACAGTACTGGACCAACATAAATACTGTTTATTCTAATCATCTTCCAAGCACAAACAAAAAAACTGGAAACATCGACAATATTCTGAAAAAATAAAATTCTGACGAGGATCCGAATCAAGGATCGAAACGTAACAGACAAACTTTTTTCCATCACCACCTTGGAAACTCTCATTGGTCGAATCAAAGCCGATTCCTGAACAACACGTATTAAAGTTGTATCGTTTCCAGTAGGTGAATATATTGCACCAGTTCCATATTAGTTCTGTAGACAATTAGTTCATATTACAATTAACAATTCTTGTAGGTACAACGGGCATGATACATCCCCTTGGTGTTTATGGCCTTCGTGTATGGAAAAACTTTGTCAAACACTTTTCTGACATAGTAATATTATACAACGCAACAACGTCAATCTACCCTTGAGACACAATATGGTTAAATCACCATCTCTTACACACAACCAGTGTTCTTCTCCACAGCTTACAAAGCTTCTTGAATATGCGTGGTACGAAACAGGTTATGAAGAAAAAAAAACCACGAAAATTCGAAAATTCGGTAGAATTTTGCTTTTCACAATATGCACTGACATGCGACATATGCGGCATAGCAGCTATTATCACTTGTGCGTGGTAGAAGAAATCCATCCGTTTCAAACACTTTTATCATGACTATCATTATTGTAATAAGTAAAATCCATAAAAAATATAAAGTTGAAACTTTGTTAAATAAGTAAGCGCGAGAACATTTTTCCGATTATATTGAAATCTTCAAAGTCAGTACGTGTCGGTGGCGAACTTCTTTGTCAATATACAATAGGAATCCAGATGCTTCCCGAAGAACAATGTTAGTCTGCGATTGCGAAAGCCTTATCTATTTATGTGCCCATATTAGCGGAAAATTGAAGAGTGATTTCCACCAGTTGTTCATGTATTCTTGCAATAAAAAATACGCCTAAAATATTTGTTGTTATATTCATCGTCATTATCATGAACGTCCAGTAGTCGAAGAATACATCATTTTTCCCTTTGAACTTTATTTTTAGCTGGGCCCGTTCACAAATTATAGAGAGAAAAAAGTTTTTAAGGGTGCGTTTGACCGCTTAAAATTGCCGTTCTGCCGAAACGAGAAAATTCGTATAGAATATTTCGACTCATTGTACTTTCGTTGTAACCTACTTCAACTCTTCAAATTTTTGTCCATGTCGGAAGGTAAGAACCTTAAGCGTTTTGCTTGTGTGAGGGGGAAAGGAGGGGCTGGAGCGAGCGTAATTGACACAAATATGCAATCGCGTCATAAAACGAGCTAATATTAACGTGAATTTAAACCAGAATCGCAAAAGGCTCATTATCCGATGCTCTGGCTAAAAATCGAAGGGCAGTTTCAACGCCTTAATTATGAGATATCGGAAAAACAAAAAAAAACATGCATCCGCGTCTTTTCCATCCTCTACGCGAATGCAAATTTACATGCCAATCGGGTGAAAATTCCCGAAAATACGCATTGAGAAATTGCATTTTCGCAATAAACAATATGCAATTTCTGGTTACTTGCACCGTTCTCATCTCCAATATACTATAGTACTCGGAACATAAAAACGTGTTGCAATTTTAATTTTTTTCATATCTCGGTCCGTTAAAAAATTATCGCTGAAGAATGAAAAACACCGGCTTCTCCGAGGGTGCGTTTCACCCCTAAAAAATCGGTTCCGCCGATATAAAAAATACTTGTCGCCTATTTTGACCCATTCTACAATCATGCCAAATTCATCGGAATCGGAGATGGACACCACGCGACCTTTCCTTGTTAGTGCAACTCTTTGACTATTCAATTATTCAGTTGATAATTTGTTTAATTAATTAATGGTTCTATTAAATATTTGTCCAATTATTCTATTATTCGAGTTATTATTGCTTTAAGTGTTTAATTATTCAATTATTCGATTATACACTTACTTCACTATTTATTTATGTTTGTTGAAAACTTACTTCTTGTTTATTGCAAGTATAAGTATTTTTCCTTGCTTCGGTCAACATGTCAACAATTCAATTACTTAATTGATTATTTGTTTAATTTTTCACTTATACAATGACTCAAATATGTATATACTAATTTTATTTTTATTTATTTGTTACCCTATTTCAATTTTTTTCCTTGTTCAATTTTTTTTCGTGCTTTTTGTTCGTCAGAGCTCCGTGCCAGAAAATATTAACGCTCTTTCTCGTCTTTGCCTTTTTTCTTCCTTTGCCCCCAAATGAGCGCAGGCAGCCCTCGGGTACTTCTTCTATCTGCTGGAGCAACCGACAAAGACCGCGGACGACCTGTTGCTAATTGACAGCGTACGTACGTGGCTTCCGATCGTCTCGCTCATCGTGTTCATAGCGACTTACAGCATCGGTTGGGGACCCCTGCCTTGGGGAATAATGGGCGAGATGTTCGCCTCAGATGTCAAGGCTAAAGCGTCCTCCATCACGGTCTGCGTGTGTTGGGCACTGGGCTTCTTCATCACCAAGTTCTACAGCGATATTGCCGGGGTCTTTGGGAATTACGTCGCTTTCTGGCTGTTCGCCGCTTTCACGGGACTCGCGGTCCTTTTTGCCATTTTCATTCTACCGGAAACTAAGGGCAAGAGCCTCGAGGAGATACAGGCCGAACTTGGGGGTAAAGCGAAAACAGATCGAAAGCATGCCGATGAAAGCAAATAGTCCATTTCTTTTTGGAATAATCGAAAGGAGGAGGAGACGCGAAGTGCAACATGGATGATTAACGTTGAGGGTGCGAATTTTAATTATTGCGATAATTTATCATTTTCATAATAACATTTCGTCTTCAAACTCCGCAAATTCATGACGAAGTCGTGACAACTAATTTCTCTCGGAGAAATGTCTTGTAAGATTTAGAAAATTAATAAAAAAAATTAATTAAATTTTCAATCGTATATTTTATCCCCAATATATCCTCTCTTTATCTTAACGCCTATTTATTTGTAAACGATAGCGAGAAAAGAATTAATGTGTAATTTGTCGATTTTTTTTCGTGATTTTTCATCTTTTTTCGGAGCTGCTCCGAAACATGAGAGGATCGGGCGATCCTACCTTTTTTCCTTGACGATTTTGAGGAGGAAAGGAAAACCGTATCTTTGTGGTTAGAAAAAAGCATAGAGTGATTGGTGCATAAAATGAAGAGATCCAGGGAAAAGGAGATGGTAAGGCTCGTCAATCTCGAACCTGATCAGACTAATGTACTTTTTTACTTTTATTTTTAACGCAAATTTCAATTTTACCCACGTTTTTATAGAGCGAGGATGACACGACACTACAGGAAGAATTGCTGCGTCTCGTGAACGTTATTTTGGTTAGAAAATCTCCCATTGCAATCAATTGGAGATTCAATTTGTTGTCAACTAGAAAATAATTGATGTCGTTATTGACGTATTTAAAGTCTTTGTTTAATTTCGATCGATATCGCTAAAAATTATAATAATTGCAATAAACAAATTAAAAATAGATAATTGGTTGAGGAATTATGTAATTGAATAATTAAGTAATTGAACCATCAGTCAATCGAATCATCGAATAAACAACTACAAAATTCAAAACGAAAAGAGACAAATGGTTTAGTAATAGCATATGATAGTGATAGCATATGAATATTTAATCAATCGGATCACTGAATAATTGCACCACTAATCAAACGAACAATTGTACCATTGACCAATCGAATAACTGAATCATTGAATCTTCAAAACATCGAATATTTGAATAATTCCACCATTAAATAATCGAAAAATGGAATTCCTGAACCATTGATGAGTCGAATAGTTGAAAAATGTATCAATCGGATAATTGAACCATTCATTAATTGAATCATTGAATCAGTAATCAATCGAATAATTGAATCATTCATCAATCGCATAATTGAATAATTTCAGCACTAATCAATCAAATAATTGAACCATTCATGAAGCGGATAATTGATACTTGAAATAATTGAAATATATATGAACAATTTAACTTATCGACCAATGGCCGAGTAATTGAATAATGGAATGAATAAATCATTTCTAAAAACAAAAAAAACAATAAACCTCAGATGGAGCCCGGGCAGGGCGAGTCCTTCGCGAAGTCTCTCGTGCAATTGGGAAATCTGATAAAAACATCGACGTCTTCAATGACCGCGGTGCCAAAGCCACTCAAGTATCTTAGAAACTCTTACGACGAGTTGAAAAGGAATTACGAGAACAGACGAAAGTCGTGGAACGCGGATGAAAGGAGCGACAAGTTGCTGAGGGATTTCGCTGATATATTGAGCGTACTGTCACTCGCTGGTGCGGGCAGGGGCCCGCGGGAGTGCCTCGAGTATCGTCTCCAGGGTTCGACGAGAAACCCGGGCGATTGGGGCCACGAGTACGTGCGACAACTCGAGGCCGACATCGTCGAGGAATTTCTCAACGCGCCCTTCGAGCGTGAACGAGAAATCAAGTTTGCTCTTATCCTTTATGACGAATGAAACACGAAACAAATAAAAGTACAACTGTACAATCCAAATTGCTACAGACGGCTTTTTTGGTTCTTTTAAAGGGAAAGACTTCTGCCCCTCGTGGAGAGTATCGTGAGCTTCGACGTCAAGGACAATGCCGAGATTCAGGCTTGCGATCTTTGTCTCGAAATCGATCAGCTCGACTTGATCGAACGACACATGGACGAGACGAATTTCAATCGGATATGCAATTATCTCGCGAGTTGCGCAACCTACAGGTCCAGCTTATCAATTTTCGAAACATTCGGAACGTTCTTGACAGATTATTTTTTTTCTTATGAGAAAACAGTGGGATGCTTTTTTTCTTAAATTTTTTAATGAAGTTTTTTTTTCTTTTTCTGTAATTTTTAAGGGGTCTTGTCAGTTTAGACGCTAAAAAAGGGTATTTTCATCAATTTTTTTGATAGGTTTATATTATAGGTATTGATATAAAAGTTATGACACTTAAGGGGTTACCCCCACTTGCGATTTTGAAAAAATCGATTTTTTTTATTGCATTTTTTTTAAGTATAAGTAGCTGAGAATATGTCCTGAAAATTTCCAGTCGATCCGAACAAAATTGACTGAGATATGAGCGTTGAAAGAGAAGAATCCGTTGTGTAAACGACCGGCTAGTCTGCCGTCTGGCGCGCTCGACCGTCCCTCCGACCTTTAATGCATTGTTCGATGAAAAGGGTCTTATACCTGGCATTCACAACGTTCATATAATAGACTGGAATTTATAAAAACGGGCCCGGAATAGATGACTCTATGTAAGTTTACAAAAAAAAATATTTTCTTCGTGTAAACTGAAATTGAAACTTTAAACGCGTTTTTCTCAAAATGGCATTTCTGAAGTCGGTGACCAAGATTACTCGAACACTAATGAACCGATCTTCTTGAAATTTTTCAGACTTATTTAATACATAAAAGTGTAGTCTTTAATCGTTCGATTTTTTTTTTCGAAAAAAATGGCCGTTTTATAGCTAAAAAACGGCCATTTTTTTTCGTTAAAATCGAACCATTAACTTTGACTGTCCGCCATTTTGTGAAAAATGAATATTTTTTAAAATCCTTCGATTAAAGACTAGTTCATACTTATATTTGACGAAATCCATCCGCATTTTTTTTCTTCAGATGATCCACTTCGCCGCAATGTTGGTCACCGCAAACCGTGTATATAAAAACATTATTTCATTGACGGCCATTTGCCACTAAACAATGTAATATTTTTCAATAAAAAAATTACTGAAAGTTCTTCAAGATGTATTCTTTAAGATGGTATATTGATCGATTAAAAAAGTTTTGTAGTTTTCTTTGAAAAAATTGATGAAAAAGGCCTTTTTTTGCGCTACAAGTGGAGGTAACGCCTTAATAAACACACTTCCGAAATATTTTTTTTTTAAATCATTAATTTAAGGCACCATTTATAGACGAAAATGGTAGTTAAAAAAATTTCCTAAAAAATTGTAGGTCTGCGCTGTTGATGAAATCTCGGAGATGGATCATCCAAAACAAAAACATCAAACGGTTTTAGATTCAGTATGTTCGTGGCATATTATACGATTTTTTATATATGCACAAATAACAAAATGGCGGACATTTTTCGAAAAAAACAAAAAAACGGTTTTTTTCACAATCTTTGGCAAAAAAATAGTACATAACAAAATTTTTTAAAAATCCTTGATATGCGCTAAAGCTATAGTTGTAAAGAATATGTGGTTGAAATTTCATAAGGATCGGTCCAGTAGTTTCGAAGATTTTATCAATAAGCCGTCGAAAAACGTTGTTTCGAGAAAAACGCGTTTGAAGTTTGTTTGGGTTACAAAAATACATACATTTAAAAAAAATGTATTTCGCAAGTGTATTTATAAAGTGTAACAACTTTTATATCAATATCTATAATATAAACCTATCAAAAAAATCACGAAAAAAGCCTTTTTTAGCGTCTAAAGTGAGAAGACCCCTCAATGAAGTTTTTTGCTCTTTCTTTAATTTTATTTATTTATTATTATTATTATTCTTGTTGTTGTTGTTATACTACAATAATTATTTTTCCTTAAAAAAACACTTGTTAATGACAGATAGAAATTGGTATTTTCCAAGAAATTATTTTACCCGCATCTCGTAAATATTTTTCCGGGGCACAATTCTTATGATGTGTTATTTTTTTTTTACGAAATTAACAAAATGTATTATGAACACCTGTTGCACATAGCGAGGAGACGGAGCGAGAGCGGATATTAAATCGCATTGCGGTGCACTGTTTGAAATTCGGTGAGTGCAGCAAAGCAATCATGATTGGTCTGCAGCTCGAGGATTCGTCGCTGATCGAGAAGTGTTTCGATGCGTGTGACGATCCTTCGACGAGGAAACAATTGTCGTTCATTCTAGCCCGACAAAAGCGCCGTCAGCCGGAGGTCATTTTTTTCTAGCGTATATTCGTGCTTGTTTGGCTAATCCATTTCTTTTACGTCGAATATTTATATTTGTCGGTGACTGAAATTATTTCTCAGTGTGCAGTAATTATTTTTTCGTTAATCGTCAAAATGACTTTTTTTCTTTGGTTTTGTCGTACCTAATTAAGTTTTTTGTTTGGTTTTTGGAGTTTGGTAATTTTTTTTCAGTAGGTTAATTCTTTGTCTTTGACACGATTTTGGTTGGAAAAGGCTTCGATATTTGGGAAAAATAAGACGGAAGAGGAGGCAATGGAGGAGACGAAGAGTATGGAGGCGATTCTGAGCAATTGCATGATCAATCCCCACTTTCAATCGTTGGCACGTGAGCTCGACATACTGGAGCCGAAACTACCGGAAGAGATTTACAAGTCGTGGCTCGTGACTGGTCTACCGACGAGGCACCTGATCGAGCACCACGATTCCGCGAGGGCTAATCTTGCCACGAGTTTCGTCTCGGCATTCGTGCACGCCGGATTTGGGCTCGACAAAGTAATATCCAAAACCGAGGACTCCTGGGTCTATAAGAACAAGGTGAGCAATTTGTATGTGATCACATTTATTAATCGTGTAAAACCAACCCGAGACGAACGGATTTGGTCTTTATTAGCCTGTTTTTAGATATTAATCTGTTTACTTTTAAGCCTTTCAGTGAGTTCTTTTGTATAGTTAAGATCAATCTTCATCCCTGTCTTCGGATAGGATCACGGAATGCTTTCTGCAACCGCAGCCCTCGGGCTGATTCACTTGTGGGATGTGGACGGCGGATTGGTACCGATCGACAAGTAGGACACTGTCTAGTTAATAATTTCCAATAAGTTCCAATGGATTTAATTAATTTAAGTTAATAATTTCCAATAAGTTCCAATGGATTAATAAGTTCCAATGGATTTTGGGGTATTTTTTTCATTAATTTTTTGTAACCTTACTCGATTTTTTCTTCTTGGCTTGTTAGTTTCTATCGTTTCGATTTTTACCGATTTTTTGTTTGCTTTTACAAAAAAAAAATCCCGATTTACAGATTTTTTTATATATAGGTTTTACCGATTTCTACTTATTTCTTTTGCCTATTTTTATCCATTTCTTTTGCCGATTTTCTACCGATTGCTTATACCGATTATTTTTTCTATACTATCAAAGTAAAGTTAAACAATGAAAGCACCCTCGCTTATCGCCAGATACCTTTACACGAGCGAGGACTACGTAAAGTCCGGAGCCCTTTTGGCGATCGGTATAGTGAACTGCGGGGTGAGAAACGATTGCGACCCGGCATTGGCACTCCTAACGGATTATCTCCTAACGACGAGTCAAACTCTAAGAATCGGTGCAGTCTTGGGTCTGGGTATCGCCTACGCGGGCACGCAACGTCGCGAAGTCTCGGAACTTTTGAGCAACGTTCTTCTCGACAAAGCCAGTATGTTCGGCTTACTCCTCTTCCGCGTATAGAGATTAAGAATTTCAATGAGATTTTTCAAACAGGCAACCTGGAGGTTGCTTCGCTGGCTGCGGTTGCTCTGGGGCTGATCAACGTCGGCTCCGCAAACGCCGAGAGTTCAACCGCGATACTCCAGAAATTGTTGGAACTTCCGGAAGCTGAATTAGCAAACACGTACACGAGGTACGTGTCGATCGCGACGCCAGTGGCGTAATATCTTTTTGCGACGTAATATTTTTTGTCGTTGATATCGTTTAAAAAAAAAGATTTCTACCGCTGGGTCTCGGCATAATCTACATGGGCCGGCGAGACGCAATCGAGACATTATCGACAGCTCTCGAGGTATTGCCCGACCCTTACAAGCTCGCGGCTCAAACGATGCTACAAGTGTGCTCTTACGCCGGTACCGGTGATGTCCTAGTCGTTCAAGAGCTTTTGCACATATGCTCGGAACCATCGTCCGATGGATTCGACTCGCTCACGCGATCATCCACCGAGGTACTGGCACAGTCTGCCTCGAGTTCGAAAATTCCCGACGAGTTCTCATCGAACGCGATGAAAAAGGCGAGAAGCGAATCAACGCCGGTTTCGGCGTTCGACGGGCCTCGTTACAGGTTTGTCACGTACCGGGTGTCTCGAAAGTCGCGTCCGAAAAGCGACCGCACAGATGGATCGTGTGATTCTAATACGAAAAGTTCTTATCGATTTTTCTGTACGGCGCGCCGTTGCGGAGATATCGGTTGTTTAGTGATAGCCAATCAGGAGCGCGTGATGATGGGAGCAGCAGTGGATGGGCGTGGCGAGCCGGCGGGCAGCGCAGCAGAAGCACGGCGAGAGGGTGGGAGCGCATCATGCCCCTTCCGGCCCGCCTTATAGGCTCGTGCGAAGTGGAAAGTTCCGCCCTGTCCGCCGTATTGGCTATCGTTAATTATCGAATATCTGAACAACGGTGCGTTAGTGAGAAAAACTGATGAGGACTTTTCTCTTCAGAATTGCATCATCTATCTATACTATACAAATCAGAAATGACTTTTTGTACACCCTATATACACCCATCCTGATACGCATTGTTCCGATGAAAAAATCGCACTGGCAATACAAAACGGCACGATACAAATGAACGCCAATGCACTTACGTTTCGATCATTGCCCACATGTCCGTCCAAAGGGAAATTGGTCCTGCGCAAGCTATCGCGTCCCTCGGTGTTTCCGTTGTTTCCCTCGGCGAGGGCAAAGAGAACGCGCGCATATTCGGCCAGCTCGCGAGATACGGATCTTCGGCATCGCGTCGCGCGGTACCACTTGCAACGGCGCTATCGTCGCTCTCCAACCCCGAACCTTCTCTCGTCGATATACTGAACAAATACAGTCACGACAACGATCCCGAGGTAGTGCACAATGCCATTTTAGCCCTGGGACTCGTCGGTGCGGGTACCAACAATGCGCGACTCGCCACGATGCTTCGTCATTTGGCCGCTTATCACGCCAAAGACCCGGCGAATTTGTTTCTCGTCAGAATTTCCGAGGGCCTCGTACATCTCGGAAAGGTGCGGTCACTTCCGGTTCGCACAAAACCCGTCGGAAACCACGAAAAACAAACTATCCTGCCACGTTTTTTTTCGCATCGAGATCCTTATCGTAAAAGTAAATTTGTCGATCGGCAGGGAACACTGTCGCTCTGTCCATTGCGCTACGACACGAAGGTCCTCGATTACGCGTCACTCGCCGCGCTGATGATCGTACTGGTCGCGGGTCTCGATTGCAAGAATCTCATACTCGGGAGATCGCACTACCTTCTCTACTGCCTCGCAGTGGCGATGGAGCCGAGATGGTTGGTGACACTGGACACGAATCTCCAGGTTGGTTGTCAATCAATTATCAACTCACCAAACTAATCGATTCGGGGCGAGTCACTGTGGAGGTTAGAGTACGGGAGACCGAACTCCGTACTTCCAAGCGTCCGGTAAATTGTAAATGATAAGGGTTCCACTTGAGCGGCGCTGGTGTGCATTGCGTCCGGTATGTTATGTATACACGTATGTTATTTTGAATATTATAACTGAAATTTCATTTGTTTTCGATATTGATAGAAAGTATGCAATATATGTGGTGAGGTTTCCAGCCACCCCCCCCCCCCCTCCCGCCTACATCACGTGTATTTTATTGTGTTAAGAAATGTCAGACACAACCAATAGGGAGTACGGTATTTGATTGTCAAAAGCAAAATAATTTATATTGTCAATATATTTAAATGGCATTGTCCTAGGACCAGGGGCTCATTTGCGTGTTTTCTACAGTAACAACTGGACAAGCCTTTTGTGAATCAGATGTAGGCACTTCACTTTAAGTAGGTGGCCAGTCGAAATTAAATAGAACTAAAAACTGTTGTTTGGGTTACTTTTTAGGCACAACCAGGGGGTTGAAACCTTCTATTCCCTACCGGTATACAAATGCTGCTATTTTCGACCCCTTTTTTAGTTCTATCTCTCCCTATGGCGCTAGCAGTTATCTTACAATATTCTTATTGCGTAGGCGCGAGGCCCGCACGGCGTACATAGCGACCATATTACATACATAGCCCCTGCGCACGCATCAGGTTGTGAGAGTATAACTAGCGCTGCGAGTGGCAGAGTACGACACTAAAAATGCGGTCATTTTGCGTAGCAAAAATTCCAAAAGGTGCCAGCTCCCTGGGCACAACTTGCCGGTTCAATAGCTCACAGCGGATGCTCTCCGGTTCACGCAGTTACACAAAAAAAATACACGTGATTTGTCACAACACCCCCCCCCCCCCCCTAGCGTGATCAATCGTGATGTTATCCAAAACCCCTCCCCCCCTATTTGAGCCTCACGTGATTAATGGACGGCCCCTAAAGGCGAAAACGCAAGCCAAGCGGCTGAAAATGTGAATAGTGTTTATGGTTCTGATACTGCAACAACCAATCACGCGCAATTTTGGTTTCGTCGATTCCGTTCCGGTAATTTTGATGTCAAAGATGCACCACGCTCTGGAAGGCCAATTGTCGAAAATGTCGACAAAATAATGGAAATCGTCGAGTCCGATTGTCATGTAAGCACTGTTTCGATTGCCCAGGAGCTAAACATTGCACAAAAAACCGTTTGGAACCACTTGAATAAGGCTGGATACAAAAAGAAGCTCGATGTATGGGTGTCACACGAGTTAACGCAAAAACCTCACGGACCGAATTTCCATCTGCGAATCGCTGCTGAGTCGCACCAAAATCGACCCATTTCTGAAGCGGATAGTGACTGATGTTGAAAAGTGGGTCACTTACGATGGCCAAGCTAGGATTGACGGCCAGGAAGATTTTGCTGTGTGTTTGGTGGGATTGGCAGGGAATCATCTACTATGAGCTGCTCCCCTACGGCCAAACTCTTAATTCCGGCTGAAGGAAGCAATCGCCCAGAAGGGGCCAGCTTTGGCCAATAGGAGAGAAATTGTGTTCCATCAGGACAACGCCAGGCCACACTCATCGATAGTGACTCGCCAGAAGCTCCGGGAGCTTGGTTAGGAGGTTCTAATGCATCCACGTTATAGTCCGGATCCGGCACCAAGTGATTACCACCTGTTCCTGTCTATGGCGAATGATTTTGCTGGTGAAAAATTCGCCTCAAGAGAAGCTTGTCAAAATCGACTGTCCCATTTTTTTGGCCAAATAGGGACGAGGGTTTCTATGAGAAAGGCATAATGAAATTACCTTCAAAATGGCAACAAGTTATCGATCAAAACGGTGCATATCGGACCTAAATCGGATTATTCTAACTATGCTAAATAAGCCCTTCAAGTTTATGCAAAAATAGTGGATTTCTTTTTGATACACCTATGTTTTCTTTGTAAAGTATGCATGGGTTGACGATGTTCGGGGTTTGGAAGTCTCTCGAGAAGTGATCGTCGCCTCGATGGTCGAAACGTCGATCCCTTGGCGACCCATGGAGTTCACCACCCCCTTTGTACTGCTTGCATAATAGGCAGAGCGGCAACCAAAAAAAAGCTGAGAATTTCTGAAAGGATGGAATTTTCAGAAGTGCTAGGGTTCGTCATCACGATGAAGAAACGCCAGGGTTGTATAATTAGAACCTGAAACGGGAGGGGGTGGTTATCGCGCAATGCGAGTGCATGCATTCTCAACCTGACTTAGGTCGTAAGCTGAAAGGATAAAATCAACGCCAAAATGAAGGGCTTGAAAAGTTGAAACAAAATGTATAGGGTTGGCTTAAAAAACCCGGTTACAACCCTTGGCAACCATGTTATTATTTTTCTACGATCGGTTGGCTCACGATCTGAAAGGATGAAACCAATGCCAAATTACAGTTTGCAATCTCCTTTAACATAATAAATAAGGTTGCTGCCTTGCAAATGGATAGCAATAGTTGGCACATCCCGTCCGGCACGTTACATGCCTATTTTTGCTCTAGGTGTCCCATATTTTTCTCGCTGGTACGGTTAAAAAATATTCGAGTCGGGAATTAGATTCAATGTGTAATTTTTCATTAACTTTAATGAATTAATTATGATTATTAATTAATTATTAAATACAATTGAAAAATAATTAAATACGCACAAAATAATAATTTCGTAGGACAATAATATTTTTTTAAATACTCCTTTTAACGTGTCACATATATGATGTCATAATTTTTAAGGAAATTTGAAAAAATATAGTGTCGTGCTGAGAAATTTTTGTTTCCTAAACTTTTTCAGTACATTCTTTATACTTGCGTTTATAGCAAAATAGATATCTGACATGAAGCAGAATTTGGGCACTTGTTAGGAAGAGACAGAAAGAGACGCGTGTCTCACTCACTCTGTAGTCTCGATTTTCAGTTTGAAACGGTCGGCCTTACTGTGAAAATGCTTCAATCGGAGCGATCGAGTAACAATAAGTTTAAAAATATTTAGCGTGTTTATTTTTTGGGGTAATATTCTTACAAACACTCCTCAAAATGAAGCGGCGTTTTCTGTGTGGAGGCGGCGGTAAAGTGTTCGATTTCACCGATCGCACATTCAACAAGTGTCGACGTATGAAATTTTTTCGAAAAAATAAAAATTTTAAATATGGTAAAATTGTATTACTCTGTGCATGCATGAACGTGCATATCATTCAGAGTGAAAATCAAGCCATTGGATTTCCTAATGAAAAACGACAAAATCCAAGACGTACTCAATACGTTAATAAATGTTAACGATGTCAACAATGATAAATAATATGGATATTTTGCAAGAGTATACATCTGCCCTGTATGGTGTTCAAAATTGTCACAGCGTTAATCTGGCCAGAGTGCTCATATTTTAAAAAGTTCTTGCAGCAAAATCCTCTAGGGATCATTTTTTAAAACGTGTAAAAATGTTAGATTCCAGTGTGATGCCACCATGCTGGAGATAATTAAAATACAAGATTTTGCGAACAATTTTCATTAATAATGTGTGGAAAAATTCAACAGAACCTGTTTGCACTACGTTGGATATAAACGAATGTGAGTGGTTGCTAGAAAATTACGCTATTGAACCTGTATGGTTTGAGGGTGATGCTACACCTCGGACCATCGACGACATTCTTATTACTGATGTGGAAAAAGAGTCAGAGGGTCACGAGTGGTGTGATTCTGATGATTACTTCGGCGAATAAGTTACCCGTAATGCACATTGCTATATATATGTATATAATTATATTCAATAAATTTGTTTCCTTTCTACACACACACACACACACACACACACACACACACACACACACACACACACACGCACGCACGCACGCACGCACGCACGCACGCACGCACGCACGCGCACGCACGCACGCACGCACGCACGCACGCACGCACACACACACACACACACACACACACACGCACGCACGCACGCACGCACGCACGCACGCACGCACGCACGCACGCACGCACGCGCACGCACGCACGCACGCACACACACACACACACACACACACACACACACACACACACACACACGCACACGCACACGCACACGCACACGCACACGCACACGCACACGCACGCACACACACACACACACACACACACACACACACACACACACACACACACACACACACACACACACACACACACACATATATATATATATATAGACACAGTTGCATGCAAAAGTGTCCGGCCAAAGATAATTTTATGATTAAGTAACATTTAAAGGATACAGAATGGAAACACAAATATATCATCATAAAGTTTTTTATTATGCAATCAAAATATGTAATGCAAAAATTGTTCATAACGATTAACAATTATTTGTAAGAAAAATAACACGTTTTGCTGCTTTATAAATGTCCGGCCAAATTCCAAGAAGATATCATTGGCATCGCTTTGTTTACGTTCTCAGTCGCGAAATATTGTAAACATTGAGAGCTCTGTTCCTTTTCCATTGTACGATCAGTAACACTCAGTGGAGATGTCGAAATGCACATCTTTAGATATACGTAAAGTGGTTATCAAGTTGCACAACAAAGGAAAAGTTTCACGTGAAATAGCTAAAATTTTGGCGATTGGAAAATCGGCTGTTAACGATATAATAAATAAATTCAAGACTACAGGTACTCTAGAAGATAAATGGGAGAGAAGATAATACTATCCTGGGAGGAAAACAACTAATCTCGTCGATAAAGTGATCAAAAGAAAGGCTGTCGCAGACGTAAAAAAGAATGCTGCAATAATCGCACGAGAATTGCGCGAAGAAAATTTGGCTGACATTAGCCAAAGTACTGTTTCACGTAGACTGACAAAAGTGGGACTTTTTGGACGTGTTGGAGTTCAAAAACCGCTTATCAGTAAAAAAAAAATAAGAAAGCCAGATAAGAATTCGCGATAAAATATCAGAGCTGGACTGTTGAAGATTGAAAAAAGTGCTGTTCTCAGACGAAACTAAAATTAATTTGTCTGGAAATGATGGGAGAAGGTACGTTCGACGACCAAAAGGAACTAGAAATGATTCGCGATATCAAACACCAACTGTGAAACACGGTGGAGGTAGCATTGTGCTATGGGGTGCATTCTCGTGGAAAGGCGTCGGTCCAATCTTAAAAATTGAAGGCATTATGAACTATGCTATGTATAGAGATATTATATTCAAAGAAATGCTGCCTTATGCTCGTCAGAACATGCCACGAGGATAGATTTTTCAGCTAGGTAATGATCCAAAATATCGATTACAGCTCCTTCAGCAGGTTTTTAGCAAGAAAAATATTCGAGTTTTAGAGTTGATAGATTGACAGGCCGAGTTAATCTCCGGACTTGAATCCCATAGAACATTTATGGCAAGAGTTAAAACTAAGAGTAGGAACTGAACATTGTGTCAATAAAGCTGCTTTGTGGGGAAAAGTTCACGAAGAGTGGAAAAATATCTCTCAAGATAGAATCATCAAACTTAATGAATCGATGCCTCACCGATGTGCTGCTTCGATACCTTCGAAGGGCATGGCTACCAAGTATTGATGAAAATCTTACATTTAATACCGTTTTTAATTTTTTTCCTGAGTTACTATATTTTTTCTTTGTATATAGTGCGTAATTCGTACTTGGCCGGATAGTTATAAAAAAAGGGAAAATTGTTATTTTGGTTATAAATAATTATGAATAGTTATCTATACTTTTTCAATAACACGTTTCGATTGCATAATAAAAGAACTTTACTATGATATGTTTGTGTTTTCATTTTGCATCCTTTAAACGTTACTCCATCACAAAATTCCCTTTGGCCGGACACTTTTACATGCAACTGTATATAATTTATCCTCTAATGTTTCGTGCAATAATACGGACGTTTATTTTATATCGTTACAAAAATTGCACGTTTAATCTGATTTCCGACTTAAATATTTTTAAATTGTAGCGGCGCAAAAATATGGGACACCAAGAGCAATAATGAAGCCTGCAACATGCGGAACGGGATGTGTTCAAAATCAGTTGCCAACTATTGCTATCGATTTGCGAGGCAGCAACCTTATTTATTATATTAAAGGAGGTTTCAAACTTTAATTTGGCGTTGGTTTCATCCTTTTAAGCATGGAGCCTAGATACCAGGAGGTTCAGCGAGGCCTTTTAACTCGTCCCCAAAACGAGAACGAGAAATGATGGCGCTGGGATGCTCCGGCACCTATATGTATATATATATATATATATATATATATATATATATATATATATATATATATATATATATATATATATATATATATATATATATATATCTGTATATCTGTATATATATCTGTATATATATATATATATCTGTCATAGATCGCACCCATGTTTAGCGTGTATATATATATACACGCTAAACATGGGTGCGATCTATGACAGATCACAGGTGATGTACCTAACCCTCATTCGTGTTAAAGGATAACACCACTCTAGGATTTTGGAACGACGTTTTCTTGCCTCAAAAATACTTTAGTGTCATAAAGACAATATGCAATTGGTCCTGTACCAATTTTTTTATTTAAGGGTTCAATTATCGATTTGGCCGCAACGCCTCGAAGCGCCCGCTGAGTTGCTCGTACAACTGTAAACGCGTTTTTCTCGAAACTAATTTTTTCAATCTCGGAAGACGGATTACTCGACCACCTTTGCATGCATCGATTTGAAATTTTGATAGCAGCTTCACGATTACATTCTCTATTAGAGTACGTAGCCGTTTTTTGGTTAAATGTAAACTTTTTTTTTAAACAATTAACTGCTTTTTCGGCATAAAATCGATTTATTTCCTTCAAAGTGCGGTATTTTTTTTCAAAATTTGAATGCAAATTTCTAGGTAGTCTCATAGCTAATAATATATAAATTATCATTTTTTTGGTTTTTGTTTCAGGTCTTATATTTAAGAGAAAACCGTTCTCCTGTGGAGCTATTCGTAAAAAAACACGTTTTTCTAGATGGGCTGTATCGCCGTCATTTTGAGTTTGAGTTTGAGATATTTTCTCGCTATTGCGTTTTTTTCCGAACCGTCATGAGGAAATTATGAATCGGCGGATATTTCGACGTTTGATGTCACGATCGGTCTGTCGTGAGGTTAGAAACTCATCCGATCACTTTCACCTCGTTGACCAATATATTACTATATATGTAGGTGCCACTGCACCCCAGCGCCATCACTTCGACACATTTTCGGGGACGCTTTTTTCAGCGCCTTTGCATTGCCGCTGAACCTCCTGGTATCTAGACTCCATGCTTTCAGGTCATGAGCTAAGCGAGAGTCAAAAAATAATAACAATGATTAGTTGCCAAGGGTTGTAACCGGTTTTTTTTAGGCAACCCTATATATATTGTTTCACCTTTTTAAGCCCTTCATTATGGCGTTGGTTTTATCCTTCCAGCTTATGACCTAAGTGACGTCGAGAATGCACTCACATTGCGCGATAACCATCCCCACCCGTTTCAGGTTCTAATTAGGCAACCCCGACGTTTCTTCATCACGACGACGAACCCTAGCGTTTCGGAAAATGTCATCCTTTCAGAAATTCTCAGCTTTTTTGCGGCCGCCGCTTGGACTATAAGCACTTATCGTCTTTGCATAAAAACATCGAGTGACCACCACCCGATCTGAGCCGTTGATAAGCACGCCACCATCGTCAAGGAGAGCGCCGAAAGAAACCGTCGCTTTCATTAATAGTTTTTAGAGAAACTTCGAACTATGTATGTCATTTGTCAATTTGTCATACTTTTCTAGTGTCTTTCATTATCGGCATATGTATAGTACAAAATAATTTATAATTTTGAAAAGCACCAATCTTAACCCTTAATAGTCACACTGGGTCCACGGGACCCAAACAAATCATTTTGATGCCGTACAACTTTTTTTTTCCAATAAAACATACATTTTTTCGAATGCGTAAGCGGTTCATTCTTTTCTTCTAAATCGCACCTGCGTTGAATGAAATAAATATACTCTTTGAAAAGTCCACAGAAACCGCTATGTCTATTTCAATGTACATTGTTTCCAGATTATAAAACCATTTTTTAATTTTTTTTGTCAATAGTTACAAGAGTTACGGCAATTTTTGTGAAAAAAGTTTTTTTTGCATATTTAAAATTTAATTTTTAATTTCCAACCAATATCCTTGTATTAAACAAGGTTCAAATTATTCCTCACTATTTTTTTTATATCGCTCAATGCATTATTTCATTATTTATAACAATTTAAAAACGCCTGGGTCCCATGGACTATGACTGTAACGTGATCCTAGCTAAGTGTGACTACTAAGGGTTGATGCAAATTGCTTACTTCTGCGTATATTTTCTTTGTTTTTTGAAAGACACGATTATCGTACTCCTGTTTCCGGTATTACAGCAATTACGCTACGAAAAACGTTGTCAGGACTGTTTTTCCAGACAAAATAGTCCTTCTATTGCTTCTCTTCAATTATTAGGTTTTTAATGGTTAATCGTTGTGTCGCGGTCTCTTTGCGCTCTGGCTTTTACTTTATTGCTCGGTCTCCCGTTATCGGAGCGACCCTGGTGGTGATTTTTTTAGATCGATCGCGGACGCTTTTTCCACAGCTTCCCCTGTGGAGTTAAGCCTCTCGTGCTCTAACCTCACACTACGAGACGCGTTATATAGACCCAAGCGCACCAACCCAATGCCTCTCGCACTTTACGCCAATAGTCTCTGCCGGTTTCGGTGCGAGTCGGTAAAGCAGTCGACGTGATCGGTAAGGTGGGAAATCCAAAAGTGATAACGGCCGGGCACGTGCACACGACGCCTTTGCTTCTCGCGACAGGCGAGAGGGCGGAACTTCTCGACGACCGTTACGAACCCTTGACCAGCGTTCTCGAAGGATTCGTCGTGCTTCGTGAAAGAACTCCAACGAATTCTTGAGCCTTGGGGGGAAGGAGAAAATGACCAAGGATCATGGGACGCCATGCATGAAAAAAAATCGAACCCAAACAAACCTTGTTTCACATAATTATTTTTGTTGTTGGGTCGCTTCGTTTGCATATTTTATCATTGAACTTTATGGACTAGCGAAAGCGGTGTGTGCTTTTATACAACAAATAACCCTTCACATTGGTTCGAATCGATAATAAACGATTATATATATATATATATATATATATATATATATATATATATAATTTCTTGATCTCACATCGACTCAAGATGGCGCTGAAATCGTGACAATTTCTCCTCCACACGGGAATGGGCAAGATTTGAACAAAAAAAGCAAAACTGTTCGAAAAACAATAAAACGCTAACTCTTTTCGAAAAGATACAAGTGTCAATTTTCAAACCTTTTCGTTTTATTCGCTTTCTTCTTTCGGATAATAACGATCACGTTTTTCGCCTATACCATTTGAGAAAAAAAATGATTTCGAGCCAATTTTTTCTCGTTCCAACATTGCCGATGCACATCGAGGGTAGCACGAGGTCTAGGATTGAGTTCCGAAAAAGCGTAAAGCGCTAATCAAGCTTCAATTGTGCACGAACCTGTGAGGTCTCAAGAGAACCGCTAGGATGTTTTGCTACTCGCGAGCGTATTGGAAATTGCAAATTACATATGTTCAGTCATTTTACAGCGCTGCTATATCTATAGTCTTGCTAGCCACGCGCGGGCCAGACGAAGATCAGCACAAAGCGGAGAGCGCGATCACAATATAGGTATAGTGAGAGCGTAGCCCACAAATAGATATAGACGCGCGGTAAAATACATCGTCGTCGAAATTCAATACTTCGCGAACTATTGCGAGTCGCAAATAACCCTTTTACAAATTCTTTTAGAACGTTAAAAAGGAAGGGCTTCAGCTTCATTAGGGCTTCACGCATTTCGGAACTTTACCCCAGGTCTATATATATATATATATATATATATAAACCTGCGCATATACAATAATAATAGTACAATGCAATATTATGAATAACGATCTTTCGCAGAGTGCGTTAAATGTCTATTATGCGTTGACATTTATCGAGATAGGCACATGACTGAAGGGAGGGGAGCGGGGGAAGATTGGAGCGGCAGGATCAGCGTGGATAAGACCGAGAGGTGAAAAATGCAGTTTCGTAGCTCTCAATTAATAACAATATCTCTCGGGTCTCGCAAACTCTATTGATATCATTATTATAATCGTTATTAACGTTATCAATATTATTACCATAACTATAATAATAATTATTATTACTAGTGTATTGCATATATGTATACCACAGACGCCAATTCGGTCTGACAAATTCCAAGTTCTGCGAGTTCTCACGAGTTTGCGGATTGAAAAGAGAAGGGAAAAAAAGAAAATCTAAGTCTCTGAAAAATTGAGAGCGCCCGTGCGTTCGTCCTTTCGGTTATCGATCGGCGCACTCTTAATTGTTTAACGTCTCTGACGCGATCCCTCTCGCTCTCTGCTCTAAAAAGCATTGAATAATAATAATAATAATAATAATAGTAATAATAATATCTATACGCTTCGTCTAGATACACTAAAGATCGCCACATGCGTCTCGGGGCGTGTCACGCTTTCGCGTTAAAATATTTAGCAGCGTGAGAGAATACGACGATATACTTACATTCTGTACTTTATCTTATTTCTTTTTAACGCGTGTGTGTTATTTCAGTGTCATCTTATTTTCTCGATTTTCTTTCGTTTTCACGGGGCAGGTGCTTTTTTTAATATCTAAAGCGTAATCCGCGATTTTTCCGTCGCTGTGATTCATTTTTTTCGTCTCTCACATGCACACACACACGCGCGCGCGCGCGCGATACTTCGCGGACGAAAATCGTTCCGTCGACTGACAAACACGTATTAATCCGCTACGCATCAGACGACGATGGCCTCGTCCCGTTCGCTCTTCGGCTCCGTTTCTACGTGAGTCTAAAGCAGCTTACATATATATGTATGTACATATAGAGTGCCGGTCAAAAGTTGTCGATCACTTTGAACAATTGCAAAATTTCCTATCACTTTGGATAATTGCAAAATTATATTAGAATGATATATTTCATTTTATACAGATGTATATAATATAGCTACATACTATTTATAACATACAGTACATTCGTAAAATAAGAAAAGAAAAAAAAATGAATTATCTTATTGCAATATAATTTTGCAATTATCCAAAGCGATCGAAAACTTTGCATTTTTCGAAAGTGATTGAAAATTTTGCAATTATCGAAGGTGATCGAAAACTTTTGACTGGTACTGTATATTATGCATTTTCGCTTTTCGTGTTCCGCGTGTTACGCATCCGTACTTTTTGTACACGGAGACCCGTTTTATTATTCGACTAAATAAAAAGAGGAAGGAAAAGGGAGAGATGGGAAAAAAGTTCGATAGTGTCGAGTGACGCGAATAAAAGCGGGATCGACTTTTCGTTTGTACATTGAGAACCGTTCTGTTTTTGTGATATATATCTATATATCGTAGTGAATTTAATGAAAAGTTCGTCGAGGGACGCGAGATGAGAAAGAAAGGAAAGGAAGTAATAAGATAAAAAAGGCTTGGAAATTGGGGAGGAAAGTGGGTGGCGACATGGCAGTGACTTGCGTCCGATTTCACTCTCTCTCTCTCTCTCTTTCCCTTTCTCGGCCCTCGGTGTAAAGCCGCAAAGTAGCTCGTTTCGTTGTCGAAAAAAAAGAAAAAAAATCATTGTCTCGCGCGACTAACATCGAACACTTCGTGTGGCAGCACACAATTTCTAAAACCTCCAAAACGACAAATATTTTGCGGCTAGTTGAGACGGTCATTCATACGACGAGAAACGCGTATCGCAAATAGACGAGGACACGACGGCTTCACCGATTTGACGTTCGAGGGGACACCGACTTCTCTGCCCGATATGCAGGGTGGCACATTCAAGTGGGCAGAACGAAATATCACAAAACATATCCATCATAGGGAAAAAATCTCTCGAGCAAACGTTTCACCTTTTTAAAAAACAATAATTGTGCTGTTGGTTTTTTCTTTTGCCGGCAATTCTCAAGGTTGTTTCAAGGTCAACTTCAGTTTCTCAGATAGGAACCAATTATTTTTATTTTGAGATCACCTTCCGCGTCACGAGATAGGTGAGTTCTGCCTGAAACTTTTTTCTGTTTGACTTCAGTTTTTCGAGATATTTTGAATCTTTATTTGAATTGAATATTGAAAAAATATATGGAAAAATCGAAGACAAAGGAAGAAGTTTCAGACAAAAGTTAGCTTTTTCGTTACGCTAAAGACGATTCTGAAATAAAAAATATTGGTTCCCCTTTGAGAAGCTAACGTTGACCTTGAAATAACCTTGAAACTAGTCCCCAAATAAGAAATATCCAATAGCAGCATTTTTGTTGCTGAAAACTGTGAAACTTTTGTTCGAGATGTTTTCCCCTAAAATGCATTGCCTAAAATGTAAGTCTCGAGGTATTTCGTTGCGCCAACTTAAATGGTACACTCTGCCTATGTATGTCTAAATCGAGGTGAAACGCTCGAGCCTCCTCAATCTCGTGTATGCGTGTATCGCGTGATACTCGTTCACGCTTTTACCTTTTTTTCGCCCGCTGACAGCTCAGAGTAATTTTTCTTTTTTTTTTACTCGTTTTCATCCATATCAGCGAGAGAATGTAACACGCGCGCGTGGAGACACACACACGCACGCAACAGACTGTGTACCGAATACATTAGCGGCACCGTGAAAATGGGCGACATTTTGGTGTATAGAAATTGTACGTGTATATATATAGAAGGGCAGTTGTCGTTGACGTATTTTTTTTCCTTCGTCCTCACACTTTTAAAATAAACGGGCCCGTCTCTTGATTTCGTTACGGCGCCATTGCGGTAGTCGATAAAATTCCGAGCGACTGCACTGTAGTATAGCTTCGAATTCGGCGTCCGAAAGATGGCGCTGCAATCAACGTACGAAGGAAGAGCATTAGTGTGAACTGTAGGGGCTTGGTAATCTCGAAGCCATCCCTTTTTATTGAGAAATTTAATAAAAGAAGTGGGGAAATATGGTAATGGTTTGCAAGGCCGGGAAACATTGGAAGAGTATCGAGGGGTCCGCGTGAGCTTGAAATTTCCAAAATATGATTTTTGATTGCATGGTTTTATAGCGTAGGCTCTTAACTTCGATTTTCAACAAAGATTTTGCAAAAATCGCGAAAATATATAAAGTTAGGACGGTTTTTGTGAAGGTTTGCCCACTGCACTATGAACCTATGCATTTTTATGAACACTGTGAACACTATGAATTTTTCTTTTCCGTTTTTCTTTGGCGGTTTAAGTCGTATCTCAATATCTATTTGTTGGATTCCCTTCAAATTCGGACAAAAGCATAGTTTATAACATTTTCTATAGTATGACCAGATAATTTTTATCATATGTTTATCCATTTGTTAATAACAAATTTTAAAAAGTTGTTTTTTTTTGTCGAAAATTCAACTTTTGTTTCTAAAGCTTGTCATTTTCGTAATTTTCAACATGACTCAAAAGTATCCCGTCATGAGCGAGTTTTATTATTATGCTGAAAGTACATTTATTTATTTTGTATTTCGGATGACTGGTTGCCAAAGCCACCTCCGACGATTGTCCACGCGGCGACGGCGGCACTTCTTTCGAACAATAATAACTCCATTATTGATCAATGTTTATCCATGAAAAAATTACTCAAACTCGGCAAGACCATGTATCAATTGTGTGTAAAATCCCGACCTCGTTATCCAAATACCCTCGTGGGGGAAAAAAACTGACAATCGATCTGTTTTCTAGTCAAGCTTACGGAAACCGATTAAAAGACAAAACATTATCTTTACCTCGAGATGGCAGCGATCGACGTCAGCCGGGAGCCTGTAGTTGGTTATAATTAGCAGGTGATAGGGATAAAGCTTGGGTGGCTCGTTGGGTGCTGCTCCCATGTCCGGTAGCGAGCGCCTCACGTGATGACCGTGACTTCCGCCGACAACGGAGCCCAGACCGCCAGTGTACGTTGTCGACGATGGCAAAATTCCACCGTCATTCTGAATTTAAAACGATCGATATTCATCTCCGCAATTAAAGTAAGAGTCGAAGCAACAACAAAAAAAGAACGAACATCAAAATCGCGATAAATATATTTTAAAGAAAAAAACTGGATATAAATTAAGGGAAAAACAATTCGAATATGCCTCGTCACAAAACACATGCTAGATTGAACCATGCCAGACGAACGTTCATTTTCCTTGCGCAAACTTTGACTATTGTTTCTCCTACGTGTGCAATTTCGATTTACGAACGTCAATTGCGACATTGAGTAATAATAAATCACACGACAAATGAATAAAGTGTTGAAAAAACGAAAGATACGTCAAACGAAAGGTAAACGTTACCAAGCATCGTCAAGTACAAAATCATAAGATAATCAACTTGAATACTATCCGATTTTCTTTAATGACGATTTCATGAGAGATAAAATTTGCCAACGAATACATTTCCATTCTTTTTGTACAGCCATGCATCTTGCGAGTTTTACGTACTGTTGAAACTTTCAGCGTTGCAAATTATTAATACATATATGTATATTGTGAACAACATTTTGTACAATATACACAAATATGAATTGGCTAACAAAAACAAAAATTTGCACTTATTTTACTGCTTTTTTAACACGTTAAAAAAATCGTTCATATTATTTCTTGTGCAAAGTTTCAATCGCGATATATATGATGATTATTATCAATATAATTTTTTTCAATGTATATTTTTATTTGCAAATTATGACAAAAGTGAATATTTAAGTTGTAAAAAAATAAGAAGCTTTTGAAAAATCATGAATATTATTTTTGTGAGCGTGAGAAAAAGTCGATTAAGGGCTTACACCTAGTTGCAATTTGTGAAAACATCATTTTGGTTTTCGGAGGATTCTCAAAATATATTAGAAAAATATTGTCTGCACATTTCAAGTCGATCTGTTAAAAATTAAGGGAGTAATGAGCGTTTGTAGGTAGGTTCCGCGAACCGGCGAACTTTGAACGCGCTTTTCTCAAAATTACTTTTGGAAATCGGTGACCACGGTATCTTCAAAATCACGGCACCAATTAACTTCAAGTTTGACGAGCTCCTCTTACATATAAAAAAACAGTGCCTGAGCGAAGGAATTTTTTTTTCGACGCGTAGTTTCTTTTGATCAACGAAAAGAGAGCGTTTTTCACTGCAAATCGATACTTTCACTTTGGACTGTGCGACCATTTATTCAAAAAACAATATTTTTTTAAATCCTTCGTCCAAGCACTAGATCAGTCATGCAATAACAAAATGCGTTTAATTTATTTTATTTCGGATGTTTTGTTTCCGAGTTTTTCGATGTTTTTCAAACAGCGCTTTACACAAACCATTTTACCTACCACATTTATCGTTTTTTTTTTAATACGAACATTGGAAAAGATACTTAAAAACATACTATTCAATGTAGAAAAAATATCTGAAAACCTACACGCGTTTTGCCAGACAAAAATTCACGAAAATTCCTCTTTTTTCCGGCCACGAACTAGGTGTAACTCGTTGAACGCACGTAGCCATTTATTTATAAACGGGCGATTAGTATAACAAAGTGGACAACGTTGGTTATATTTACATACATACAGACGTGTATCTATATATATTAAAAAAGTGCAAAAGCAAGCTACAAACCATGCTAATTCGCCGGGAATAGTAGGGGGCGCTTGTGGTACATACCAGTGCCCGTCGGTCCACATCCGTGATGCTGCCTGTTGATACTGAATTTGCGTTTTTTTTTGTAAAAAAAAAAGAAAAAGAAAAATAGAAAGTGAACGATGATCGTAAAACAGTATTTTACAAGGCACTTTTGAGCGATCGAGTATACGATCTCTTCGGGGTTCCTCGTACTCTCAAACCTTTATCCGCGATCGCCGTGAATTTGTCACAAGTGCGTGTGTATTTATATAAGAGAGTTTTTGGGTGATCGAGGATGGGCGCGAGAGTACGTGAGAATCGTCGTAGCAGGCATCGTCTACAATATATTTACAAAAAAAGTGAAAGTGAGAGTAAGCGAGAGAAAAAACTCGAGACAGAGAGAGAGAGAGAGAGAGAGAGAGAGAGAGAAAAATTGCAAAAATGACAGATCCGAGATCGAGGGTTTCATAGAAGCTTGAAATAATTAAATATTTTTTATGCGATTAGTATCTGTCGTTCGATAGTTACGACCGAAAAAGAAGGATAAGCGTAGCTCGTCCGAGAGAGAAAGACAGATAGGTAGAGGGACAGACAAAAAAAGAAAGAACCAAAGAACGAATTAGAGCGAGAAAAAACTCTATTCGGTCACGCCATTTTCTTCCTACAGTATTTTGAGCGTCGAGAAATGAAAATACTCTCGGCGTATCGATACTCACTGTCAGATTTGCCGGAGGAAAAGTCAGTGCTGTGCGTCTTGTCGCCCATTCCGCTGAACGAGTAATCACCCTATACGAGCGAGAAGAATTTATTTTTATTTTCAAATCATTCGAATCCTCGTTATATAATAATACTTTTTGTTTATAAACTAAAAATATATATGTATTATAAAAGATATAATGAACGAATAATTCGGATGATTATTCGTAGCGTCAAGAGCACGGTGCAATTTCGTATCTTTCGTTGAAACGCGGTGCGACTTCGTCTTGTTTCTTTTTCTTTGTTCTTTTCTTTGCATTTTTCCAAGACTTACAGGGAGAGCAGATACGGAACCCCCGGTCGAGGAGAAGGTGTGACTTCGCGGTGCCAGACCGTATCCCGGCTTCGGGATGTGTCGAAGTGAGCTCACAACTGTATGGTTTCGAAATTTCAATCGACATTACTCATTAGTTCGTTTGGAACTTTTGTTCCCCTTTCGGACGGAATTTGCTTCATTTTTTCTTCCCTTCTTCTTCTCTTCTCTATCCTCTTCTCTTTCATTTTATACTCTTCTTCGTTTTTTATTTTTATTTTTCGTTCACGCTCGTTTTCAATCCCATACGAATGTCCAGCGTTCGCAAGTTTGTATTACGAAAATAAATGAATAAATAAAACGAAAAGTAGGGTTTGAAAATATACATCCTGAATACACGTGTTTGAATTTATACGTATCGTGTTTTTCGGAGGGTTAAAAATGAAACAAACCAATGCAAGACCACTCTCGACCGCTCTCCACTAGACCCGTGCCAATCCTACTGTTAATTGCACTAAAGAATTTTTCTCATATATATTCTCGTATATGTTATTATAATGGTAATGATGATGATTGATATTGTTATTCTTTTTCAATTATTATATTGAACTTAAATATTATATGACACTCATATCATGAATATAAATAATATGACGATCAAAATAAGTATAATAATGCCAATAATAATAATAATAGTAAACGATTAATATATCATATTATGATGTATATTATTATAGGATTTTGAAATTTTTATACACAATTTAATTACTATTTGAGACCAACGTTCTAAATATAAATAATACGAAGAAAAAAGTTATATAATAATAACAAGAATAATAATTATCAAAATAAACATGCCCATAATAATAATAATAATAGATATCATTATTGCTTGTTATTATTATTAACATCATCATCATCATCGTTGTTAGTATATAAAATATGCAAGTGTATATATATATATATATGTATATATATATATACACACATGGATGAGTGTGTATCTATAACCGGCCGACGACGCGTTTGCTGTTTTATTTTTTCGATTTACCGCCTCGTTCCGAATAATCGGCATCCGTTTTAGCAAAGCCTCTATTTTCCTGTTCTTTTTTTAAACAAGTTTTTATTTTTAATTTAGCGCAACTACGTTCTCGTACTGTGAGCGCGCCTGGCCCCGCAACAAATTCCAAATAATTAACTCGTTATAATTTCGAGACAAAAAAAAACCAATTCTTTCTTACCGAGTTCTCAATTGACCATATTTTATATTTTCATCTACAACTGAATAACGAGTTTTCAATTACCACTTTCAATGTTTTGTTTTCGTCCGGTTGTCTGTTTTTCCGTGATTTCAGCACGAATTTTTCGGGGTCGCGTGGAATTGTTGCGGAGCGAGGCACGAGCGGATTTCGATATCGCCACAACTCACCGAATTATAATGCCTAGCTGCGTTCGGCAGTGTGAAGGCTCGCTGATTGCCGATCGGCGGATAATTTCTGGGAGCCGGGGAACGCGTCGATGATCTCCCGGCTGTTCTCGATCCCGGCTCACGCAAAAAACGACACGACACAAGACACACAAAGAAATAAAAGAGAGAGAAAAAGAAATACAACAGAGAAAAAGACACAAATAGTAAAGAGTACGAGACACAACGGGGGTTTGGAAGAAGTCACTCTGTCGGAGAAGGGAGGGGTTTAACTGTCTTATCAATAATTTATATATATATATGTATATTCAAAATTCAGGTACGCGGTATCTGGAGAGGCTACGTGTGTATGTGTCGGAAGAAAAACGAAGTGCCTTACGTGATCAATTTGTGGGGCGTGAAATGTGCATCGACAAAATTCAAAGGGTGAAATCGTGCGCGAATATCGAAGCGATGCGAAATCGAGAGTGAGAAAGAGAGGAAGCGATATTTCGAAATGACGTGAGAATAGTGTGAACATTCGACCCTCCGCGGTTTAGAAGTCCGAACTCTTTGAGTTTTAATTTTGTTTGTTCATAAAGTTTACTCGTGATGCTTTCGAAGTTATAGTATTTTTTTAAATATTAATATGTTTTCGTAATTCCCAAAATTAAGTTTAACAAATAAAGAATAAAAAATACAAAGCTAAGTTTATTACAGAAGTTGGCAAACATCAGTACTTTTATCATTATCATTATTGTTGCTGTCTTGGTAAGAAAAAGGGAGGCGACAGGAAAAATGAAAATTATTCAAACCACGGAGGCTTGAATTTATTTTACTCGTGAGATAGATTTGTGGGTGCGTGTGTGTTTAGTTTTCACGGCGAGCGCGAGAAAAGCTCCCATTAGTGAATGCTTCGCCTGTACGTTGAAGATTTTATTTAAGAATGAGCGTTGGGTTGCGTTGAAGTCAAGTGTTAAAAGTAAGAAAAATTAATCAATTATTGAAGTATTACGTCCCCGAGAATCGACAAATTTTCTTACATTATTAAATTGTCAGTTAAATTTCCAGAAAAAAAGCAAAACGGCTCGTATATGACGACACTTTTATATTTTATTTTATTTTTCCAAAAGACTTGAAAAATGTCCAAGAATCGGTGGGTCCCTCTTAAGGTCCGATCAATAATTAAACTATCGATCGAATATATAAATCTACACACACACACATGCACATTATTATTATTATAAATACGAATTGTGCGATATACGCAATCTTTCAATTCGAGCAAGTAAAAGAAAAATCAACTCTGCTGATCTGATTTTTGTTTTCGATCTTCTCGACAGCCCTAATCGATAATTCAACGTGTTGCCCCCGTGCGCGTACAAGCGAAGCATTGCTTAAGGTGAAAAGAGACGCGAGCGTGTTGCATGCAGAGAGGCTTCAATACGTCACCTTGAGATGTGAATCGAGACCCGAACAGCCAGTCTTTTGGGCTTTAATTTTTATTTATTTAATTTTTTTTAGCATCGATCCTTAATTCGAGCAAGCGCATCGACACTTCCTCATTGCGCTATACATTATCCTCATTGGGTGGACTGTGACAAGGCTTTGCGCTGCATAATGCGCCGAGCTATTCTCACCTTGCTCCACGGCCTTATTTATTTATTTATTTTAATCGTTCGTAAAACGGGAACGTGAGAAAAAAAAAATAACACGTGCGCTCATCATCGGCATCGGTCTATTGCTCTATTCGCAAGGAAGAAAACGAACGACAACGAAAATGGAGAATAAAAAGACTCGCCATAAATATGGTGAGGTAAAAATCGCTGTGTCATTCGAGATCGAACGGTAGAGATGGTTCATGTTAGTGTCATGTGCGAACGTGTGGACATGTATGAGAGATGAGCCATACGCGTGTGTTAATGAAGAGAGAGAGACAGAGAGAGAGAGAGAGAGAGAGAGAGAGAGAGAGAGAGAGAGAGAGAGAAAATAGGTAGACAGGAATAGAGAGAGACAAGAAAATAGTGATATCTCTAAGAAAAGGTGGAAAAAATTCAACGTGAAAAGTGTAGCGTTGAGAATTTTTCGTGTTCCGTTCGTGTGGATGTGTATCATTGTTCTAACTTTTTTTTTGTCATTGCCCTCGGGATGTGGAAAACTCACCGTTGTAACTTGGTCCCGTGCTGGATTTGTAGCTGACGCCGTCCTCGTCCTCCCAGGGCCGTGCGTGATCGATGTTTCTCGAAGGAGCTGCGTTTTTGCAATTTTTATTCTCTCATTTTTATTTTTAGCACTCCGGCTAATTCAGTGGATTGAAAAAAATAGAATAAAGAGTTGTTTGAGTTTTTTTTTTCGTCGAGGAGAAAAAGAAAAAACTCACAAGCTCCAACAGGGCTCTCGTAGCGAAGTCTGTAGGTCGGTTCGCGGGCCGCCGAAGCCGTTCTCGATGCGTTTCTCGGATCGACGTTGGCCGCTCTATGTCGCAGATTCTCCCGATCCTTCTCGCGATCCTGCAGAAACACCTTGGCTATTCCCGTGTCGATTTTTCTCAATTCGTCGTGTTCCTTCTTCAACTTTTGCTCCACCTCCTTTATGTATCCCTTGTGATCGATCTCGTCCTCGTCGTCGGATTCGGGTACGCCCTGGCATGAAAACCATTATTAACGTCCATGTTGTTCGAACGATCCTTATTGTTTACGCGTTTCGTTGCTCTATCTTTTGCAGCCCAAAATTTGAACTCGAGGTGACAAGATAGAACTTTATTCATACACGCAAATGATTATTTTTCTTCGTTGTTTTTATTAAATCATTTATGCATGTAAAATAAGTTCAATAAATAACTTTTTTTATAAACTTCACTGCAACTTTTATTTATTTTTGTAATCATTATTACTTTTTCGTGCAATTTTTCCATTGTAACCACATATAAATATATGTATTTTCTTGAATATACGTAAATTTCGCCATTATTTGCTGTTCTTTTCATTAACTTACTTATCTATGTAAAATAAATCAAATAAATATCTTTGCTCACTCATATCACTGTATTTTGAACTGCCACCAGTACTTAAATATGCACGTAAACACGCACGAGGGCAGGCTGAAAAGTTCTCGGCCAAGACGTCACGAGTCATTTTATTCGCTCTCTGGTACCTCAGGCCGAGAACTTCTCAGCCTGCCCCTCGTGTGTTTGTATACGCATATATACTGTCCCAATTGAAAACGTATGCAAAAAAAGAATATCAATAATGTAAAAAACCAATTGTAAAAATGACTGAAAATGAAATAAATAAAAACTATGCAAATAAAAGAGTGTGGGTGTATTGATAAGAATGCAATCTAATGGAAAGTGCGTAATGGAGCGAACCTTGTAAGTATCGGACCACCGTCTACGTCTCTCCGGATCGGTGTAGGGATAAGGAGGCGCGGGAAAATCGTCTCTCTCGATCGGTGGCTTAGCACCGGGCGGTGGTTTCATCGCGTCGGGATAGTGCGCGAGTTCGATCGGCTCGTCGTTGTCGGCCTGACTTCCGGCTGCCGGGGATTTCGGTCGCGCGTCACTGAGCGCATCGACGAGAGCTCTCATACCCGAACGACTGCTCCGTCCCCCGCTGCTTCTTATCGAGCGCGAAGCTGTCGACAATTTTCGTCGGTTGTCAAACGTATCGAGAATGAACAATTCCTCCTCAGTATTTTCTCTCCAACGAAGCATTTTCTATTTGCCCGCACAAAACTCACAGCTCGGTCTATGAAAGTGCGGACTCGTGGGCGGTTTGTCGTACGGCTGTATCGGACGTCGCAGGTATCCCTGACTAGGTGTTTCGGTGAGATACGAGTACGTGTAAATTCTCGACACGTCCTCGGCACCCTGGCGTCCGTATTCGCGCAGTATTAAGCCGGGACTTCCGGTTCTCGCAGGATAATACTGCACAAAAGGCAAAAATACGCTTCGTTTTTAGATGCAAAATTGAAAGAAAAGTAGCATTGTTGTCCGACCGTGAATAAAGAGTAGAGCTAAACTGTACGAGAGAGAGAGAGAGAGAGAGAGAGAGAGAGAGAACATTAGAACGGAACGCAGAAAAAAAACCGCAATAAAACATTGGTGGTCAATTGGGACGGTATAAATATGTGTATAACACACAAGGAGGAGGCTGAAAAGTTCTCGGCCCGAGGGACTAACGAACGAATACGATGCCTCGTGGGCCGAGAACTTTTCAGTCTACTATCGCATGTGTTTACGCATACATATATGTAAAGGGTTGCTTGTAGAATTGAAAAAACGATTATCAATAGAGCACACATGTGAAAATGGCGTACCTTGCGACTGAGGCTGCTGTAAGGGCTGCACATCGATCCGTTCAGGCTTGGCGTGCGTGATCGCATGGAAAACTACACGCAAATATCGTGCGACAAATAAAATAAAATAAAATAAATATACAGAAAAAAATCACATATATATATATATATATATATATATATATACATACACGCACACACACTTAAGTGGGCAAAATAAAGTATACGCACCTAGTCATTTCATTGACACTGTCCGTTGCGTACTTTATTTTGTGAAGTATATATATGTATGTATGTATGTACAAATTAATTTAAAAAATCAAGCATCAACCGAGTGAAAATGGCTGGCGGAGAAACTTAGAAAGGAGGGGAATAAAAACAGCAATTTTTTACTTTGGATGCCGAAGAGCGAGGTGTGGATGATGGGGGCAGGAACGGACGTCGGTTATTTCGTTCTGGGAACTTCCGTCTTTGAGAGTATCTAAACTATCAGGCATAACATATATATATATATATATATATATATATATATATATATATATATATATATATATATTACTGATATTAACATTCACATTAGCGTGCAATTAAGAGGCGTAAATAAATAAATGTGAGAAACACGTCCATGTATATGTATGCGTCGACCGTGGCACGATTAACCTCCAATCATGTTTAGTACAATTTATTCCATCAATATTAATTAACCCGGGAATAAGAAAAATCTTCGGTTGATATTTCTTGCGTTATTCTCATTTCGAGTACGCAGTGTTTTTTTTTCTTCAAATTTTCAAGACGCGTGAATCGACTCACGGAAAAGAGAAAAATCAATGAAAAAGAAAGAAAAAGTCAAAGATCCGAGGTCAATCGAGTCGAGGAATATTTCCGTGCTGGTTATAACTCGGCGACCTCACTCGAGACGAGGGAAATGCGGCTTCACCTGCATCTCTGAGGCGCTGCTCGATATGCGCTCGGATTCGCGATGCTGAGGAGTGTGAGGCTCGGCGACGTGGCCGTGCCCGTTGACGATGCCGTTCGCACCGGTCGGTCCGGGTCCGCAACGAGGATGCCAAATGGCAGCACCCTGGAGATACATCTCCTCCCCGTCGCCGAATGGATCGCCGCATTTGGTGCATCGCGCGCACGTTGGATGAAAGTGATGATTCTCACCGGCTTGCAACACCTTGCCGCTTATGTAACGACTGCAGTAGGCGCACTTTACGCCGAATTGCTTCTGATAATCCTTCTCGCAGTAAGGCACTCCGTCCCTGAAAAAAATCGATTTTCTCGTGAATATACATGGCATATATACATGTATGTGTGTGTGTGTGTGCGTGTGTGTGTGCAGGGTGTACGATTTAAATTGGCAGAACGAAATATCCCGAGGGGGATGCATGTTAGAAGAAAATGTTTCAAACAAAAGTTTAACATTTGTCGAGGACAAAAATGATGCTGCCGGTTATTTCTTATGGGGTGGCAATTTCCAAGTTTATTTGAAGGTCGACATTAGTTTTTCATTTCTCGCGTAACAAAATAGGTAATTTTTGTCCGAATTTTTTTTTTCTGTTTGTCTTCAATGTTTTGGCGATATTTTGAATATTCAATTAGGTCAAGGGCTTATATAAGCGAAAAATTTCAAAAAATTTCATTTTTAAAAATTTTTGGCTTCCATTAGCCTGAACGGTTAGGAATATTTTAAGCTTTACAGAATTGAAAAATTCCAAAAATTGTTAAAGTTACAGCATTTAGAGTTAGATGATAGAGACCGCGCGGCGCGCCCGACCGCCAACTTCAAAGCCGTTTTTCCACGATTCACTTTTTTGAACCTTGTGAAAGTGCTAACTCTAGAACGAAGAGTCAGGTCGTTTTGAATTGTTTACAACATATTCTTACTATCATCACCTATCGTGTGAACCACAGAAACAAAAATTTCAATGACACAACAAAATATCAAAAATAAAATACCGACAGAAAATTGAGTAGAACAATTTTAAGTTTCGAATTTTTATTATAATAATTTTTTTAATAATATTGTTGGTTCACACTGAAAATACATTAATTATGCAATTATAAATATGTTCATTTTTTTTTCAGACACTCACATCGATGCCGAGAATTTTCACCATCAACGCGCGCGCAAAAAAAAAATAAATTGCTTTATTATGTTATATCTCCGCCATTGTTAATATTTCTGATTTTTGTCTTTTTACATATACTTAACCATGTGCATAAATGACCTGTAAAAAATGTTGTCAGCATATGCGTCATTTTTTTTAACCGCGTCTACAAAATTACCTTCGAAAATCGGCGACATCACGTATATAAGGCCTTAAGGCGGGATGTACATTTACAACGTTAAAAAAATTCTACCTGAAAAAATGTTTGAACTTTTGGGCAAATCAAAGTCTACGGGAAACTAGACTGCACGCACGCTGTAACACTCCGCCACAGCTCCGCCATTTTGATGATGAATAAACTAAAAAAATTGTTTTGTATACTTAAATACATTAACTATTAAAGTATACCTAAAGCTTGATAGTCGTAGAATAATTATTTCCTAGTTTAAAAAATTCCTCAATTTTTCTTTTTTTCCTGTCTAAATGTACATCCCGCCTTAAATATTTAAAATATCGCGAAAAATTGAAGACAAACAAAAAAAAGTTTCACACTAAAGTTACTTATTTTTTTCACGTAAAAAATGATACTGAAATAATAAATGTTGTTTTCCATTTGAAAAACTAAAGTTGACCTTGATATAACCTCGAAAATTGCCACCAAAAAAATAACCACTAGCATTATTTTTATTTCGTGAAACTGAAACTTTTGTTCGAAACATTATTTCCTAAAGTGCATCCCTCTCGACATATTTCGTTGTGCCAAATGCTACACACCAGTAGGCACATTTGCCACCGACTCGTATTTCGTTCCAATTTCAACTTCTCCGAGCAAGTAACTCGTTACGTTCGTCTATCGGAATTTCCGGAATGGCCCAAGGCGGCAACAACTTCCGGATAGCGCGAGGAGAAAAAAGATTGAAATTCAGCAAAACGAGAAAAGCGACGAAATTGGAAAGTTGGCGATTTCTAGTTGGAAATGGTGTACGGTGGACAAGAAGCGGGGGGGGGGTATTACGTACTTTCCCATGTATTCGCCGTGGAGAACGGTGTCGCAGCTGTGACACTTGAAGCACCAAACGTGCCATTGCCGATCGAGAGCCACGAGGGCCTGACCCTCCTGCAGTCTTAGACCGCAACCGGCGCACGCACCCGGATCCGTCGTACCGGCGTTACCCGCTGTTCCACGATTGTGATCGTTCGAGCCTACCGGAGTCGAGGCCTCGCGTACTGGGATACCGACGCAACGATGACACAGTGCCTGGCCTGCGAACACGGAAGTATACATTATAATGGACATACATATTCATACGCGTGTCATTGTTGTATTGCAAGGAGATCGTGATTTTTTTTTCTTTATACTCTAGTTCTTTATTTCCAAGTATACCATTCCGGGTTTTTAAACGGTTCCCCCCTCTGTACATTGATACCCTTTTACACGTTTCCTTCTTTTTTTTGTTAACATTTCGCTCATCCACTAAAAAACTGTCATAACACAAAGAATGCTGTTTTGAGAAAAACACTTTTTTTACATTCGTGAGGCCACTGGGCCATCGATATGTATCTGAATAACCTGTAATGATTTTATTTATTATGAAATTTATTAACCTTTTTTCTTTTTTATGGCATACTTATCGCAAAACAGAATTTTTAGTGTTATGACAGTTTTTTAGTGGATGAGCGATTTGTCTTTTGTCCTTTTTCTCCTTTATGCTTCCTTTCTTGCCATGCATTCGAAGGCTCTCACATACTCGCACCATTCTATCCTCGGTTTCTCTTTCATTTATTTATTCATTTTTCCTTTTAGTGACTCCCCCCTTGGAGCCCCTTGGCCACTTTGCCATACCATCTACCACTTTCTTATTCATTTTTTTCTTTTATTTTCCCGCATTTAAGTATGTGCTCCAATCTGTTTTCTTCCTTCCTACAACATCGGCGTAGAGTATCTGCGTATCCCTTTTTGATTACCACGTTTGTATTAACTCGCTTTCTTGGTTGTCTGTTTGTCCGTTCGGTACAAATTTTGTTATTACAAACGATGTTTTTTTGTTCGGTACAAATTGTGCAATTGATTTTAAACTAACTTCCGGACGATCTAGAGACTTGAAACTTTGAACATAGCTCAGATCTGGATGAGACAAATAAACAGACAGGCAAGTCTGTCACAGAGAGAATAAAAGTTGTGAAAAAAATACATAAATAAACAAAAAATATAGTTTAGCGAAAGAGAACATTTAAAAAAATAATATTAATAACAATACTAATAGTGAATAGTGCATTAGTGAACATTTCTACGATGGTCAAGGAGACAGTACTCCAACGCCAGCGACGCCTAGAGAAAGAGAAGCAAAATTTCACACACAAGAATAAAAAGCAGAAACCATAATTATTTAAATGAAAAAAATTCAACCACGTTTTTAAAACGGACTAAAAGGTAAAAAATAATTTCTCCTAGCCCCATACAGATTGTCCTGAAAATTTGTGATTGTGAATTTTTAGCAGCTATGAAAATACTTGTAAGATTAAAAACTAAAAACGTGGGGCGCATGCAATAGATGAAGTACAGGGAGTAGCTGTCGTCGAGAAAACTCACACAACAGTTTATATCATTAACAGTGCAATAAAATTGTTAGTGACTTAGGTGAACTAATCATGCATCAATTATCTATTGCATGCGCCACACGTTTTTCCCTTTAAATCTTACAAGTATTTTCATAGCTACTAAAAACTCACAATCACAATTTATCAGGACAATCCGTATGGGGTTAGGAATCTGTATTGGGTTATAAATCTGTATGGGGCTAGGAGAAATTTTTTTATACATTTTAGTCCGTTTTAAAAACGTGGTTAAATTTTTTTTAATTTAAATAATCTTACCTCCTGTTCCTACATTTTCGCATTTTAACATGGCCCATGTTTCTTTAGTTTTTCCCTCTAGTCTCTTCCCAGTACTCTTCTAGTTCTATACGTTTATTTTTATTTTTGTACTAAGGCGAATAAGGCGAATTCTCAATTTAGTTCCAGTCTTGTTGTATTTCCTGATCGGTTTTTATTCCCATAGCTCTTTCGATTATTTTTCTTACTTCCTCCATATCTTCGTCTCTTATCCTTTGCCATATTGCTCCCACTCCCACTTCCTCCATGGCTCCCTTTATTTCCAGTCCCCATTTGCACCTACCTTCTGGCATTTTCATTATCTCACATATGTAGTTTGCTGCTCTTTTCCATGCGTATATTCCGATGCCCCTTATTCCCGCCTTCATTTTCCATATGTAGGCTACGCGTATTACCTCTCATACCCATTGCCATTTTAACACATGTACCCCCATAATTTTTCTATTTGCTCCCTCCTCTTCCACAAAGGCGAGCGAATCCACTACCTATCAATATGTTGGATTGTATTTGCGATCTTTGATTATTATTTTTTTTTGCGCCAAAAACGCACGCCAAAGAGACAAAAATTTCCATATTCGTGACAAATAATTTCGAAAATCGGGACGGCAAGATTGAATGGATAAATTGAAGAAGTTGGTAGCGAGAGGGCGCGCGAGTTTCGTGGGAGATACGAACCTTGAACGAGCGTCACCTTGGTACCTTCGCCAAGCAGAGGCTGCCGACACCTCTGGCAGTGAAAACAATTCGGATGAAAGCTGTGCTTGTCACCGGCGGTGACGACATCGCCCTCGACGTATTCGCCGCAACCGGCGCATCTCGTGCCCCAACGCTCCCGATAGTCCTGGCGAACACGTGGCGAAAAGATCAAACATTTTTCATCGAATGAGAATAAATAAATATTCCATAAAATACATTAAATTCAATCAAAACATTATTGAATTACATTTAAGAAAATATTGATTAAAATGTTTAATAAACACGAAACAGTGAACATCAAATTATAAGAAAAAAGAATCAAGATGAATGAAACAAAAAAACGGAGGAAATATAAAAAAGTAAATATTACACAAAGAAATATCGAATCACAAAAAAATAATATCTAAATAAATGAATAATAAGTAAAATAAGAAAAATCATTGGCTCACCTTCGTGCAGTAGTATGAACCATCACGGGGGAAGAATCCACCCTGGGCAAGGCTGGAGTTGCACTGGGCGCACTTGAAGCAACCGATGTGAAAATACTTATCCTGTACGCGAAGCACTTGACCGCTGCATTTCTTCTTGCAGCATTGACAAAATGTTTTCACTGAAAAGAGCGAAAAGGAAAAATAATAATTAGCATAAAAACAATAGAATAATCGAAAAATACATTAATCGAGGAAAAAAAAAGTGAAATTCGCGTAATTAGTTTTTTTTCTCTACAATCGTCGCCTTCCCACTGCATTATTCCTCGACAATGTGAAATCAGAAAGAAACGAAAACTCATATATCTCACGATAAAACAGACCGATAAGATGCGCATTGCCCCCCCCCCCCCCCGATCTTTTCATTGCAATAATGGCCTCGAGGAGATAGACCGGAGACGTGATTTCATGCTCTTGGCATTTGTGGCGTGGCATTTGAGGGGGAATTCAAAGGATAAGGGTCGGGGGGACGTTGCTGCCGAAAGGAGAAGATGGAGGAAGAGAAATACCCGAAATGTTCACGGGCTCGTATTACTTTGTCCTATAGGGATACGTTTCAACTGTCTCTGCCTCCAATTTTATACATAAACGATGATGATGATGGAAATAAGCTTATATGTATATATTTGTACAACAGCTTATACTTAACATGATCTAATTATTTTATAATCGTCATATTTAATTAAGACTCCACAATATCATATCATTCAGGATGGAAATTCAATTAAATCTATTATTATTATTATTATGATATATTATTTCGACGATTTTTTAAAACTACGAACATAGAATACTTTTTATGTTTTTTGAAATAAATGTATATACATTATACATTTATCTTTGATAATGGCGTTGAAGTTTGCATTGTTGGGATGCAACAATAGTTCTCAGTTTTTTAGCCTCATTGTTCGTATTATTATGTAAAATCTGTTTTGCAGATTTACGTGACACATACATAAGAAGAAAAAAAAACGTTTCAGTGACTTTCATAGCCTAAATGCGTTGGAAGAAGTTGGGCATTACGAGAAAAAAATATTTCTGCTGCATTCCAACGATGCAAACTTCAAGACAATCTGATATAGCCAATGTTCACTATTAATCAATCAATTATTTCCCATTGGCAATATTTAAATGGCCGCTAAAAAAAATATTTGGAATGGAAATCAAGTCATTTTTTTACACGATATATATACCTATATATTTTGTATCCACATATAGGTTTGCACATGTTCGTGTGTGTAAGTGCGAGGGCGTGGCGGAGACGCGCGGTTGCCCTGACAATCCTCGCGTGTCTCAAAGCTATACATTTAAACGTATATGTTAAATTCACACACACACACACACACACACACACACACACACACACACACACACACACACACACACACACACACACACACACACACACACACACACACACACACACACACACACACACACACACACACACACACACACACACACACACACACACACACACACACACACACACACACACACACACACACACACACACACACACACACACACACACACACACACACACACACACACACACACACACACACACACACACACACACACACACACACACACACACACACACACACACACACACACACACACACACACACACACACACACACACACACACACACACACACACACACACACACACACACACACACACACACACACACACACACACACACACACACACACACACACACACACACACACACACACACACACACACACACACACACACACACACACACACACACACACACGCACACAGAGAGAGAGAGGGAGAGAGAGAGAGAGAGGGAGAGAGAGAAAGGTACATATCGCGCACACGCGTGCACACACACAGGCGCGCGCGAGATTCCCGGCCCTCTCGATGCACACCGCGCAGTCACGAAGAATCTGCAACGAGTTCTGCAACGTACCTATCTATATTTTTTTACGATTAACGGGGATAGCACATGCGCGTTTAATTAGAAAAAAAAGGGAAAATACAAGCACGGATCTCTCTCTCTCTCTCTCTCTCTCTCTCTGTCTCTCTCTCTCTCTCTCTCTCTCTCTCTCTCTGTCTCTCTCTCTCTCTGTCTCTCTGTCTCTCTCTCTCTCTCTCTCTCTCCGGTTCCTGACACATGGCCGAGATTAAAGCGGACGAGGGTGGCGTACTTACTCTACAGTAATTCGTTAGTGCAGTCATTCGACGGAGGAGCAGTGCTCCTCAACCTTTGCCTGCGATATACGGAACGTTTAATTGGCTTATTTCATTCAATTTCTTCGTATTTTTCGTCCATATTTATCTGATTTTACTCAATTTGTATCTGTACTCAATTTGTACATATTTATCTGATTCTACTCAATTTGTATCGTCTACTTGGTATAATGATTGTTTTTTAGGAAAATTAATGGAATTAAAAAACTGCTCGAGACACATATGGTAATATTGATGGCTTCAAGTTATTTTTTCAAAATGTTTCGGGGAAATATTTATTTAATTCTCTATTATTGAATTCAGTAGACTTTTTCTTGGAAATTAAGTCCAGAATCAATTGATGAATTATCATTGAATATATTTTTTACCTTTTTTTTTTAAGCTGGGCGCCAAATTACCTGCGAGTTTCGTTACAATTTGATTGACTGATAAAATTAGATGATTTCCAATACACATGTGCGCGATCGTGACTAATTTTTTTATTTCTTTACCGATAATTTACGTTTGGGTTAATGCAATTTCTCTCGAGAATTTTTTGCGGGACAAATTGTCCAAGTGACTGATAAATTTATTTGGAAACTTTTTTTTTTGTATCAGGAGTTAAAAAGTGATCGACCTGTTCTGAATATGTATATACGAATGATTGGGTTCCGATTGAAAAACAATTCAGTAACGATAACCATTTTGTTCCGCCCAAGACGTCGTGAGAATATTAAAAAAATTAACAAAAGTATAAAATAACTAAAAATGTAAATTCGAAAACCGTAAGAAAATTGTTACCGTTCATCGAGAGATATATATATGTAGAGCGAGAGAGAGCTTCAGTAATTATCGTTCTCGTTAATGGAGCAATTGATCGAAGACATTGCCGGTGAGACTAATTCCCCAATTTCCGAGTACAACGATTCATTGATCGAGTCTCGCATACCCATGCGGGACTCTCGTACGACGTTGTTCGCCTCTTCCTTCCACGGTAATTAATTTCAACTGCTCAGATGAAAAATATCCTCCGAAAAATCTTCAAATAATTCCAAATTTTATATATGCATAAATAAATAGATAACTAAATGACGAACGAAACGCAAGTTTTTTCAATCTCGATTCACGTGATTTGTTTCGGACTTTGCCGCCTATTTTTATAAATCGCCTGATACGTTCGTACGGAACCGAAAAAAGTGGAAGCTTTTTTTTAGTTGTTTCTCGTTGTTGCACGTTATCACGAATTTGCCCGTGGAAGAGCAAAAGTTGCCTCGAATATGGCTCGTATGGAATGAGGAGACGTTTATAAATACCACGTGACATCACACTAGTCACACATAGGCGATGGAACGTCATGCTTTTTGCCAACACGGTAGGTATACGTTACGTGTAAATATCTCTCTCTCTCTCTCTCTCTCTCTCTAGGTACTCTCCAGCCCGGCAGCTCTATAGCTATTATTACATCAGCGAACTCAGGCGATATCCTGCGTGCATATAATTACGTACACATGTATACACACATATATATGCATACATTAACCGTGAAGAGATAAATCGGACACCTGCATAATACGCGCTCTCTCTCTCTCTCTCTCTCTCTCTCTCTCTCTCTCTCTCTCTCTCTCTCTCTCTCGCTATTTCTCTGATTTTTCAGCGGCGAAAAAACGCGAGGCCACGCGACGATTTTTTAACAACGTATTTTTTTTGTCCTCGAACGTTAAGTTGCCTTTTCCTTTCGCGTTTTTTTCCCCACTTTAGCCGAATGGGCGTTTTTTTTTCGTCTCACGAACGATTGTTTAGCTTTCTCGTTTGTGCGTTTTTTTCCGGCTTGGTATTTTTTGGGGGAAAAAAATGAATGATGACACAGATGAGGAAATATTATGGGAGGCGGGAGAAAAAATATGATTGGCGAGGAAGAATTTTATGACGTTAAAGCTTGCATAGTTGGGTTGCAACGATGTTTTTTTAAACTCGTTCTCTTCTTTGTTGATGTTTTTAAAAGCCTTCTTTTAAATTGAGGTCGTAAATTTCTAATACGGGGAAACGATCGAGCGACTTTCACATCCCGAATAGGGAAAAAAAAGTAAGTAAAAACAATCGTTTTTCGTTGCATTCCAAGGATGCAAACGTAAACTTCACAGAATGTTCGGAAAATGGTTCGTTTGTGTTCGCGCCTTTTCCGAGTGCCTTGCTTTGGGTTGGGGGAGGGGGTTGGATGAGCGTGAAATTTGTATCACTGCCTCGCTGCGATTCACCCTTTTTTAGGGCATTGACGTTTGCATCGTTGGGATACAGCGAAAATATTTTTCTTTCGGCCCATTTAGTCTACAAAAATCACCAAAATATTTTTGAAGATCGTTATTGAGGTTCGATAACCTGAATTTGGAAAACAGGGTTCAGATGGTAATAAAAAATAAAGAAATGAAAAAATAAAGTAGAATTTTCGTTGCATTCCAATGTTGCAAACTTCAATACCATATTTTTGTTGCATATTTCAAGAAACTGTTTTACGAAACGGTGCAACTCGTACCTCAAAATATGTGGGTCGATTTTTTTTATGTTTATAGATTTGTTAATAACAAACGGTGAAAGTTATTTTTTTCGGTTGAAATTCAAACTTTTTGTTCCACAGCTTGGAATTTTCGTAATTTTGTAAATTGCAGAAAAATATTCGGTCGGACGTAAGTTTTATTATTGTACTGAAAGTTAATTTTTTTAATTTTCCATTCGTGATGAGCCTAGTTGGCAAAAGCACGTACACCACTGTAACTGCCCATTTTCGACAGTTTTCTTTGGAATTTCTTTTGAAGAAAGGAATAAAATACATAGTCAAAAGTACTTTTAGGTTTTATTGCGTATATATTGAAGTATGTAAACAAAAATTATTTGTCAAAAGAACACAAAATGGCGACGCACGAGTCGCTATAGCACTACTGGTTTTTCAGCCGACCCTCTCCGCGACGCGCAGTAGAACTGTCGTTAAGGCGGTCCTCTAGTTTCTCGGGTCGAAAAAATCGATTTTTTTTCTTCATAAATCACATCGACAACATGTGTAGAAAATGTGTGCCAAAGGATTTTTCGATATTCGAAGTGGTTCACAAGTTACGGCCCTGGAACGCAGCAGGTATACGGAGCAGGTATACTTTCAAACGCGTTTTTCTCAAAACACCATTTTTCGAAACGGTGACCACGATATTTCAGAAACTACTGCACCGATCTTGTTCAAATTTATACAGCATCTTTAATATGTTATAAGCCAGCGATTGAACTAGAATTATCATGATTGCTTCGATAGTTTTTTTTGTACGAGCGAAAAACTTAAGAAAAAATGAGTAAAAAAAGAATGTAATTTTCAAAAGTGTATAAAAAAGTCAATTTTCGTAATTTAGAATTCACTCTAGTTCAATCGCTAGTCTTAAATATGAAGATTAAAATGCCGTTTGGTTTTTTTTATTTCAGATAAGCAGAACAGCCGCAATCTTCGTCACCGTCAAGCACCTCTTTTACTTTATGTCTTCCTGTCGGCCACTATAACTTTTATTCTATTATATATTATGACTTCAAAAAATTTGAACAATTTTTTTTATAAACTTCCAAAAATGAGGGAAAAAACCTCAAAATAAATCGATATGATTTTTTTTTAAATAAATCCCGGACAGATGCAACGTAGACTCGTAAGGGACGCTGCTCCGTCAGCAAAAATTCTTACGAGCAGAGAAGCAATAAAAAAAGGGTCGAAACGCGACACTTCGAGGACGCAGCGCCGGGTCCGAGCGGTGCAGCTTGTTAAATGTGCAGTACGACCGGTATTCGTTGTTGCGATGATAGTATATGTTAATGCGATTCGTAAGTGGACTAAATAGGATGTCGACGTGAGTGGGGGTCAAACGTCAAACTCACGACAATTCACCGCGGTAAATTTTTTCCCGTTCCTTTTTTTTCATCTCGCTCTCTCTCCCTTTTGTCTCTCTCGGTCGTCTCTTTTTCTCGCAATTATATATATTGTGGCATTGGCGCTTATCAAGGCGCGCACGTTTCGGCTTATATATATATATAAGCCCACACGACGAATAAATGAGGTATCTCTTCGGATCTACAACACGTGCGAATTCCAGACACGCTGTCCTTATGCAAATAACGCGAGGGTCACGTATAGTCACGAAATATTTTTCTTCGAACACATACATGTGTACCTATATACACACGTAAAATATTATCGTGTATTCGAAGATAAACATAGGTAAATTAATAATTAGAAGTGAATCTTTATATACATATATTTTTAATTCGATTTAATAATAATTAAATATTAAATCATTTAAATCATACAAAATAATATATACATAAATCGAACAGTAGCAAATCAACTAAAAGTGTGTGTGTGTGTGTATATATATACTTTTCACTTTTTTTACTATTCAATTTATTAATATATTGTTTATTATGCAATATGATTGTAATTATTTATGTTTAGTTATTATTAAATAATTAAATCCATGATTGTCTATCCATCTATGCAATGTCAATTAAAAGTGTGCACACATGATCCACGCCACACACTCATGTATAATTGCATTTACATAGCAATTTTTATTAATTTTTTCTATTTGAATTTGAAAAAAGAGCGTTTATATTAATAAATTTTTTTTTTCCAATTCTTTTATAATAATCCGAACAAAAGAAAATAAAAATGTATAGATAGATTAATATGTGAGTGTGTATATGTGGGAATCCACTTGAATAATAATTCTCAATTAATTAACTAAAAGTGAATCTATAAAAAGTCACTTCTAACTATAAAAATACTTATATGAATATTCGCAATATTTGTTTGGTTCTTCAATAATTTTCAAATAAAACAAAACGCGTAGGTCGTGAATTGTGAATGATCGTAAGAGACAAGAGAATGACATACTGACACGAAATTCCGGCGTTCAGCGCGTAGGTAGATTGAAGAGGAAGAGACCCGATTGACTGGGATACTTGAGATTATTAACGGGAGCTACATTCTGACTCCTACAACTATGTGGGCATATGTGGTGGCCATTATCATTCATATGGGCTTTTTTAAAATAGAACCAGCTTTATTTTTTAAGTAAACAACGTAATTTCCGTGTTCATATTTTAACGTTATAAGCGTTACTCTTGTCCAGATACGATCTTTGTGCTTAATCGAATTCCACCGAATATGTGCGGATTCTAATGAAACGCCTTATTATCATTATTATCATATTATTGTACGTTTGATTGAATCTACCTGAGCGATTAGCGATGAAAGTCGCATTATTCTCGGAGTACACGTAGTGATGTGTACCTTCGCCTGGATTATTATTTACGAAACATAATTGGAAACTACTCATTACAATTCAGATATATCTATTACAGTTCCAAAAAAAAGTATTTGGAAAAATTATTTATCGATATTTACACTCTTTACGTCGTTTTCTAATGAATCAAAAAAGAAAAACCTTATGTTAATAATGATATGTATACACGCATTTCGAATATGGCAGTTTTTACTTGGCAATTTATGTGACATTAAATTCAAAAATACAATTTTCGAAAAGAATCTTAAAATCAATTTTGTTAATAACATAAACTTATTATATAATTTAATTCTTCATCTATACACCTATAAATTAGGGTAGTTTTGTAATCAGCAATTTATGCGACATTAAATTCACGAATACAATTTTTAATAAAAATCTTTGAAACCATTTTTTTATTACACTAATTTGTTAAATAATTTAATTCTATATCTATACACCTATAAATTAGGATAATTTTTTATCGGCAATTTATGCGACATTTAATTCCTAACTACAATTCTTACGAAAAAGTCTTGCATTCAAACTTTATCATTCCAAGAAATTGTCCACAAATTGAATCCCCCTTATTTCGATTAATTACCGCCACATTTTTATTCGACACAATTCCTCGTTCATCGAGAGTTTCTCACCCTTCTTTCCATTCTTCTGTTGCTGGTGAGCCTCCGAGCCGGACGGATCGTGCTTGACCCCCTTACTTTCCCCGATTGACAGACTCTTTTTTTTCGTCCTCATAATCAGAACTTTTTCGTTTTTTTTTATTTATGTTATTATTGATACTATTATTTCGCGTCGACGAATGACCATTAATTGTTCATAGGTGTCTGGTACTTTTTATTCGTTTGCGTATATTTTATTTATCGTCCGGTTTGATACACACACAAACGATTTCCTTCGGTTTTTCTGGAAAGTTCACGATTGATTCGTATAATAACAAACAAAAAATTGGTAAAAAAACATCTCCATAATTTTCAAGGTCACCAAAAATGGAGATTATTTCTTTTGGAAAAAAAAAACAATTCTTTTTGCTTGTCACTTCGTCAACAAACAAATTTTCAACTTTACAACAAAAAAAGAAAACTAATATCTGCGCGTTATATATATATATATATATATATATATATATATATATATATATATATATATATATATATTCGCGGTACTCGATTGTGGGACTTTTCTGTTTCTTTCTTGGCTCGTTGCAACGACTCACGATTTCTTATCTCACTGATAAAATAAGTATTTTTCCTCCGTACATGTGTGTGTGTGCTTATAAGTTTTATACGGATCGGTAAATTTTTTCGTTTCTTTTCGTTCGGAATCGCGGAGCTCTCGACGTACGAACGTCGAGGACGATGATCGACTGACTTTTGCTTCGCATATACTTCGCTCGTGTGGACTAAAATATGGCGACCGGTATAGTGCGGTGTACTATGTCGTACGTGTAGTACGGTAAGCTTGTAGTTTGACGAAGGAGGGGGAGGCGCGGGTGGAGTGGCGGTGAAAGAACGCCAAGATTAATGGAGGGGGGGGGGGGGGGGGCTGATGTATCACTCGAAAGCATCTCGAAGAGAGAAACCCTCGGCGAAGGCAAGAGAGAGAGAGAGAGACTCGTTACGTTGCCACTTTAATTACATTCTCGCACCTTTTTGCTCTTTCGTCTTTTTTCTTTTCTCTCGCTCGATTGGTCCGATCTGTCAGCTTTACCGGGGGGGGGGGGGGGGGGGGGGGGAAGGTGAAAATTAAAAACGGTAAGGACGAAGTATGAAAGAGAGAGAATTGTTTTTTTTCTTTTCGGACTCGCCGGAAGACGTCATCTCTCTCAATAAACGGCTTTTTTATCGCAGCTCTCTCTCTCTGTCTCTCTCCCCGTAAAACATGACCTTAAATATAATGCAGTATGCCAAAATGCCGGCAATCTTATCGCGGGTCCACAAAGCCTTTATTGTCCTGCGTAGTTTCACTTTTAGATCGCCCGCAATACGTGATAATTCATTAGCAATGCGATTACTCATGAGTCAGTTTATTTTTCTTCTTTTAATTTGAGATTTTTCTTTTCTGATTTCTCTCGAAGACGTCTCCACATAATTGTGCGAGAATTGTGGGCACGTTGAACGTTTCGTCATGGACGTCGTTTGGGACTCTTGAAAGTATGGATAGTTGCGATTTTATGATTTACTTATACATTTTTACGTATAATTATTATTTTTTGTATTGTATATATTATTTTATTTCAATTTTAGTTTATATATTTTAGTTTTGTTTTATTTCGTAATCCGTTGCAGGATTTCTAATTTTTCGTTTAATTGCGATAAAATGATCTAAGAATCACTTAAGACTAATTCATTAAGAACGTTCCCGTATTAAATTTAGGAAAATTCGCAACAATATTATATGTGTAATTTTATTTTGTATTTTCTGAAATTTCATACTAGGAAGGTCATATATATATATATATATATATATATATATATATATATATATATATATATATATATATATATATATATATATATATATATATAATTTCTTACTTCGTTTATTTCAGAATAAAAAAATTTAATTTAAAAAAATGCATCCGCAACGAATTATGAAATACGAAAACTGCAATTCGTTGATTGAAAGCAATAGAAAAAAAATTCAACGGTATCCGATACCGAATTATTGTCCGTCGAATTATCAATAACGTTTTCAAACGCATTTCGTTAATCGAAAAAATGCTCAAATACAATTTATGGATTTTCTTATTTTCGAACCGAACTTCTCTCGATCCGTCTCGAGTGTCCGATAAATCTCTCGAATTTCCCTCTCGTCCACCGGTCGACCGTATAAATTCAGGTGAGGAAAAAAACCAACGTGAAGAAAAACAAGAGTTCGATCGCGAGAAAATTCGTGAGCGCGAGAAATTTATTTGCCCGGCGACGATAAATCGCCGAGCGAGTGACCCTGAGAAATCCTCCGTCACGATTTTGTCGCGGGTCGCGTATCGCGACTGTGCAGCACTCTTTTTATTCTCTCTCGTATTCCGAATTTAGACGTTGCCTCGTGTATTATCTTTCTACGCTTTCTACGTTTTGTCGTTTTGTTTTTTTTTTCTTTTACCTCGAGGTGACTTTGACAGTGCACATAACGAGAATTTGGGATGGAGACGAAAAAGTGTATATGAAAACGAAAAGAAAAAAATAAATAATAAGAGAAAATAAATCGATAACTTTTTTGTTTGTCGTCGATCGATCGATATTCCATTAGAAAAAATAATTTAATTGCAAAATTCAGCAGCGATCTTTCCATCAATTAAGGAGCGGATCGGGACAGTGTCGTTGATTGGTCGGTTCGCTTTTGCGGTTTCTCGGAGTCTTGCGCAGCGAGGCAACGAGTCGATGCCACCGTAGCGCAACATCTCACTCTCGTTTTCACTGCTTTGTCGCGTTACATGTACGAGGGTTAACGTTCTGCGCTCTTGGCACATAGATTCGTGTCTCTGCAACCTGTGGCCGGTTGCCGTTACCATTCTGGAGGGGCCATCGATTACGTAATGCCATTACCAATGTATGCCAATGATACATACGCATGTCTCGTGTGTGTGTGTATATATATATATATATATATATATATATATATATATATATATATATATATATATATATATATATATATATACACACACACACACACACACACACACACACACACACACACACACACACACACACACACACACACACACACACACATGTATGTGTAGTCTATTGATATTAATATTAGACGATATTATATAGTATTGAGGTTTGTATCCTTAAGACGTAATGAAAATAATTTTTTTGCGTGTTCCAATTTCTTTTCGCGAAATGTAGCTATAATAATTACTCAACTATTTGCAAATAATAATCAATAACTATCAATTTCAATATGTATGCGTACTAGGGTACAATTTTGAGCTCAATTTTATTTCCCTTTTTCTAACCATCCAATTTTCTTAGAAAAAAAAACCAATTTGTCACGGAAGCTGCGAGCGGTAAAAAAATATTGAGAGGTCGCTAAAGCCTTCCAAAAATTCAAATTTTCATTTGAAAATTCTGATTCTCGAAAACCTTGAGCGACCGCTAATTATTCACTGGCTGGCTAGAGCTTTCGCGAGGTTAATTTAAAAATTATAAAGCGTTAAATTCATGGGTGAAAAGTGAACGGAAAAGAAAATCGATTTTTTAATGAAAATTTAATGAAAAAGCCTGAACGACCTCTAACTATTTTTTGATCGCTTGCAGCTTACGCGGAATTTTTTTTTTTTTCATTAAAGAAGATAATTGTATGGTGAGAAAAGGGAGAAAAAATAGAGCGCAAAAAAGTGTCATCCTAATGCGTAAACACAAATCAATAAATCACTAGATAACTAAATAAATAAATATCTAAAGAACTAAATATGCACATGAAGAGCAGCGCCCTCGAAAGAGGTTCTCAAACGTGAACTGTGCTACGCACGTGTCTGTAGATTTTCGATGACGTTGAAGTTTGCATCATTGGAATGCAAAGATATTTTTTTACCATTTTTTATTTGTTTACTCTTATCATCAACCGAAGCCTTTTTTGTTGCAAATTGAGGTCGTAAATTTTGAATGAAAATACGTGCGACGTTTGAGAGATTTTCACAGCCTAAATCGGCTAATAAAATTTTAGTAATTAAAAATAATTAATTTTAATTTCATTCCAACGATGCAAACTTTGACATCCTGATTTTCGCAAATTTCGAAATACACGTACATTCAGAACGTACCCGCGTACATACGATGCGTGTGTGTGGAAAGCAGAAATTCCACGGCTACTCGATAAAACAGGACGAAAGGATCGAGCCAATTGAGCGTAGTTAATTCGACCTTTCCGGGAAAGAATTTCGACCGAGCCGGGAACGCTTGCACGTGTGTGTAAGTGTACACTTACGTCGCCGTATGTGCGCATACGTATGGAGGATGTGTGAAGATTTCTCGTTTGAGCGCAGTTCAGAGAGAGAGAGAGAGAGAGAGAGAGAGAGAGAGAGAGAGAGAGAAAGAGAGAGCAGGATGAGGAGGGGAAGTGCGAGAGAGGTGGCTGTCGAGACTCCAGTTCTACATATTTAGTGCGGCATAGCCGTGCACCCGTGCGATGTGTACGGTAGAACGCGTGTGCCTATGGGCGTACGTGTTTTTCGTGTATCGTAAAAAAAAAGGTGTATATGCGTTTCGCAATATTGTACAATAATCAGATTGATATCGATATTTAATTTATATATACATATATAAATTAAATATCGATAATCTATAACATCAATAATATTATATTATAGTTATTTTCATATCGATATTGATAGAATTATTGTACACCGCGCGTGCGCTTGTGCGTGTCTGTGTTACCATTAATATTAGAACTGGTTATAACGAGTAATCACATTAATATTATAATATACATAAATATTATATTATAATTATATAATATTAATACAATATTGATGTGAATACACACACACACACACGCGCGCGCGCGCGATTTGCGATAATTCTATTAATATGGATATTAATATTTACGGTGATTTTCTCGGTATTAACCCCGTGGCATACGTACGGTGTACGGCCTGGGGCAGAACGAAAATCGATATGAAATAACGAGACCTCTCAGTACCTATATGTACCCACTTATACACACCCATGCGCGTACACTTACACACGTATATGTATATATATTAGACACGAGGTTACTGACTGGTCAGATAAAAAGTTTCTCATCGATTTTCGGAGTTCGTCAAATTTGTACTCTTCTTTTTTCTCCCGCTGTCTTTCTCATTTTCTCTAGCTTTAATTCCATGAGGAGGGGTGAGACGGAGCTTGGTAGGGGGGTTGCGACAACGTCAAAGTCGATAATAGACGGCCAAGTCGAGAATGAAGAACTCGCTCGGCAATGCGAGGGAGCAAGAGAAAGACAGAGAGAGAAAGAGCAAGCCCAGCCCAAACCGCGGTCGTAGCCGATCGCGGAATGCTGACGGCTTGCGCCTCTTCCGATGTATGCAGAGCCTCTTCCTTCTCTTACACCGCTCGCGCGCTACGATCCCCGCTTCACGGTCCGCTATTTTTTTTCTTCCCCTCTCTCTCTCTTTTATTTCTTTAGGCGCATTAGACGCGCCGGCTTAAATTAACACGTATATACATGTAGCGCGCACGAAAGCGAATAGAGAGGGATAGAGATTGAGGTTAGAAAACGAAAACTCGAAATTCCAAAACTACGATACAGGGAACGTGCACGCAACGCGGCGAACCGCTGTACGAGAGCAGCAGCATGCACGCCCCTGTAAGAAACGCGTCAACTAATTTTAGCGACTGTTACCCACGCTTCTCTCTTTCTCTATCCTTTTTTTCCACTCGGACTTCGCTTCCCCGTGACATATATCGTTTTCCGAAAGCTACTCTACCTCTCTTGCTCCATTCTTGGTTCCCCGTTCCCCCTTTCCTCGCCCCCCTCTCGCGTAGACAGTCATTCCACAAATATGATTAAAAGGAGAAAAAACCTTTGCTCTCCAAGTAGATTTTATCGAAAAAATCGCGATTTATCGTTGAGAATGAGAGAAAAAAGGGAAATGAAGAGCACACGTAAGGTTACATCTGGGCGTGTATATCTGGAGCATCTCGTAACTTATCGTCCATCTATACATACATACGCACGAATCGTACACGCATTTATCGCTGCCTATTCTCATATATACGTGCAGAGCTCACACTCAACACGACGTACCGTGCTAAAAAGCTATATATATATATGCGCATAGTGAAAAGGCGTATGCTTGCAATTCGAGCGAACCACGCTTGTGACACCGCGGACTCGAGTCTCGGATATTAGAACTTACGGAGAAGAGAACGAAAGGCATTTGGGGGATATGAGTTTTGCGATATATACATATATAGGTATGTGTGTGTGTGTGTGTGTATATATATAGTTGGCACAAGGTGAAGGAAAAATGGAGAAAGGAGGCATAAGAGAGGCGAGCGAATACGCGCCGGTGTTTCTCGTTGAATATACCTATACATATAATTTTTCCCGGCTGGTCGAACTTCCGTCTTTACTCACCCATTGTTGCGATGATATTTGATAACCGGATCGCGCCAAACTACGCACTGTCGCGTATTCGACCACTTTTCTCTCTGTCACTCGCTCTCGCTCGTTCTCTCGATAATCTCGTGAACTTTTATTTCGGCGGCTGTGCTGGCGAGTGCGTATCGACACGGCGCAACGAACACGTCGCGTACACACACTCGAGAGTATAATTCTCGCGCGATGATACCGGGCACCGCGCGAGAGTCGCGCACAATGCGTGGTGGTTATAAAATTCGTCACTGCGCGCGTGTTCAACACAAAATCGGCCGCGTCGTCGTGAGTAATAAGATAAAAACACACTTGCTGGCTGAATAATACGCGGAAGGGAGAAAGTTGATGCGAAAGAAGGAAAAAGAGTTGACGGGAATGTCGGTGTGTTTACGCGGCGGGGAGAGGCGTTTCGCTAGTGATAAGGGATTGGCGGAGTCGATGATTCAAGAATGGTGAAGAACAAACTCGCAGTCTGACATTGTAACACCGACCGACTGGGGCCGAGTACGGACGAGTTTGCCAACGACGTCAAGGAGGCGCTCCGAGCACCCACGAACTCCGCGTACACAGAAATACACATACATGGGCGCTTGCCGGAATGATGTACACACGCGGCGTTGGCTGGACTGTGCGCCGTGTGGCTCCGCGAAAGATGCGCGCGCGCTTTCCCCTCCGCGCTCAACGACAGCTTCGTTCGCGCCGTCTCTCTCGCGCGCGCGAACTCTACGACGGGACGGCGTCCCCATCTAGCGACGTTCGCGCAGACTGGGCACACGCCTGCCGCGACATCCCGCGGCAGCGCGTACGCACTGTTTTTTGCCTCGTCTAGCCGGGCGTGCACGCGTACTTGCTCGCTGCTCGATGGTTTCCATATTGTAATAATTCATTCCATAACGATTTTATCCGATACTGATATAGGGTGTTTGAAAATTTCCTTCGTGGAAACGCTCTTTCAACCATAATTTATTGCCGTTTTTTTAAAACGATTGAGCGTGTTTTCTTTCCCAAGTGGAGGTAATGCGAGACCGATCCGAGAGATGAAGCTAGGTGCGCAACAATTGGGGAGATCCGTACATTAACGACACCAAGCGGCCCTTCTATTTGTGTGCGCCCCGGTCTACAGAATAGTCTAGAGACCGGGGCTAAGAAAAACGTGCAGTTGTCACACGCTTTCGTTCATCATCGAATAAAGAATTGAATTACAAGGATCTCAATTTTGTCTTGTCTTAATTGTGTGCGTGAACTCATGATTCGAACTCCACCGGCATGTACGAGGTTAACTTAACCTCACAAATTTTCGAACAGTTTTCTCATAGCCAAGTTTGTTAGAAAAAACAAAGCATTAGCCTCTGTAATTCACGGACACAATGGACCTGCCTTTTCCTCTAAATATGATTCTTCGGAGAAATTTCCCTTTGAAAATTTCAGCTTCGCCCTCGCACTCGTCTATCATACGGTACATCGTTCACTTCGTCGATTCTTATTAATTGTTCCATTTTTATTTTTGTAGCTGAATTTATTACGAAAATTCGTAGAGTTCAATTTCTCAATGAGGCGGTGAAAAATGTACTGGTGCGCAGATATTACTCGCTGTCAAAGGTAAGCCTGTCATCGTACGATCGTTCGGCTTATTCGACCCGGCAGTACGAGATTCCTGTGAAAAAAAATCATTTTTAAGCATTTTTACCCCACCAAAGGGCTACTGAGTGGAAATATATTTTTTTGTATCCCTTTAGGTTTGTACGCATTCGTCAAAAGTTAGCAACTGGTTACAATGCAAACTTACCCGCAAAAGTATGGTCCAGGATCCATTGAATAAATGCCCCCACTCGTGTATTCAGAGCAGGCTCGTTAACACCGCAAGCGCTTCCTCTGCTGATTATGCCAACCTGTACTACTCTGCGACTGGTACCGCTCTGTATGACCAGTGGGCCACCGCTATCAAACTGAAACACGCGAAGAACATCTTTACCAATTTTTATCCTGTATCTTATTGACTTTTTTTAGATGCGTCAAATGATCAACGAGTATATCTCTGCGAAGGTTTTTAGAATATTTCATACGGATTAAAAATAATTACCGTGCACGAATCTCGATTTTTCTCTCTGGTGCATATTTGTCTGCTCGTCAGTGTTGGATAGCTCGGTCGGCATTCGTCAGCTGTTATGACGCCCAGACTAGCTTTCATTAATATATTTGCCGGTCCACGGCCATGGTCAGTAGCTCCCCAGCCTGTCATCGGTAGAGAAATAAATCTCCTTATAAGACTACTTATTGAGAACGATTCATTGAAGCTATGTTTTTTAGTCTGTGCGGATTTTCATAATCGTCTGTAATGACAGTGAAACTTATCAAACTCACCCATAACGTCGACGGAGTCTCTGTAAAACAATGAGTCTTGCCGCGAAAATGGTAGACAAATGGGGCCGACAACGTCGTTGAACGTAATTCTGCCCTCAACGGTGATGAGGGCTATATCATAATCCTTGATATTTTTTGGATACTCCTCATGAACGGTGAAAGAGTTGACTCTCAGGAGTACAGTACCTGCAGTCTCATCGCCTGTGGAATAAAAGGGCTATATACTGATGCAGCGTTCAATTTTATTCATCAACAGTACAGGATTACTGCAATTAAGTATTGGATTGGATAAAAGTCTAAATGTGTATTTTAGTTGATGCTGTAAGAAACATCGCCGTAAGATTATAACTATTGAGCTCCAAAGATGACGCGGTTTACACTGGTGGACATCTTTGCACCAAAATACAATATATTTCTCGATTGTCGGACGAATTAAAAAATCTTGTTATAACAGAGTAGGGCAATTAAATTGGAAATTAAATAAAAATCGTAGAAGTACCTGTGGTCATGTCATGTTCTCCGACTAAGACACCAGTTAGATTGGCATTTCTACCGTGTACGCAGTGAGCCGCAGTCAGCACTTGCTTCACACTGATGATCGTTGAACCGCATATGACAATTTTTTTTTTGACATCGACGACAGCTGCCATCATCGGATATTCATTGACTCCGGTTACTTCACCACCGTGAATTCTCGTCTGGCAAATTGCAACAATGTTTTCATTGCAATTGATTGATGATATTTTTATTCCTTTACATTTTTTTAAATATAAACGAAATTTAAAAAAATGTATTGAACATTTTCAATTTGAGAATGTAAACTTAAAATTGAAGAAGGCTCAAATGTAATATTTCAAATATTATTGAAAATGCTGAAAGATCGGTGGCCAAAAAGTGTTTGAAAGAAGAAGCCAGAGCGATATAAAATGCAATGCCATCCAAATGGGGATCGGAAATAAAGGGAGCCATGGAGGAGTGAGAGGGATGTAGCAAAGGATAAGAGACGAAGATATAGAGGGAGTAACAAAAATGTTCGAGAGAGCTATACGAATGAAAACCGACCAGGAAATACAACAAGACTGGAACAAAATTGCGAATTCGACGTATTGTAGGGAGTTTAAAAGTTGAAAACAACGTAAAGAAATGGAAGAGTACTGAGAAGAGACGGGCATAGAGGGAAGAACTAAAGAAACATGGGCCAGGTTAAGGTGCGGAAATATAGGAAAAGAAGGTAAAAAGGGATACGCAGATGCTCAATGCCGGTGTTTGTAGGAATGACGAAGAAAGTGTGGAACACATACTTTAATGCGGGAAAATGAGGAAGTGGTAGATGGTTTGGGAAAGTAGCGAAGCGGCTACAAGGGGAGGCACTAAAAGGAAAAATTAATCAAGAAATAAAAGGGAAAGCGATCGAAGAATTGTGAGAGCATGTGAGAGCCTGTGAGTGCATGATAAGGGAAGAAGTATAAAGAAGACAAAGGACGATCGGCAAATGTTAACAAAAAAAGAAGGAAACGTGTAAAAGTGTATCAAAGTACAGAGGGGGTAGCTGTGTAAACGCCCGCAAGGGTATACTTAGGAATAAAAACTATACTATTGCGATTGTGATACTATTTTAAACATAATTCTCAAAGAATAATTAAAAGATAATCCTTTAAAAATAATGTGTAAAATAAAAATTTGCAAATAAAAAAAATTAAATAAAAATTAACAAATTTAATTGAAGTTATAAAATTATTCACGTTTTATTGAACATGGGATGTTGGAATCAATGTCGTTTTCTAAGTAGGGTAGACTGGGTACGGTTGTAACGGGGTATGGTTGAAACACTACGAATATTCACGAAAGTATAAGAGGTGCGGAGAGGGGTACAACGGAAAAGACGCACGTCTTATTGCAAGCCTCGACACGCTTGGCAGTGCTTCGCGCCACTTTCCGCTGAACTCACGCTCGCAGAGGGGCCCATTGAGTTTTATGGTTTAAAAGTAAGTATTTTCGATCAATTTCTTTTTTATATTATTTCGTTGATATAACAGTTTGCGTGTTGGGTGATTTTCTGAATAATCATTGAACTTTGGAGCGTAGTAAACAAACAACTGTATATTTGTAGGTTGCGTTTTTTGGTCACTGCGATGGTTTTATTGCCGAAAAGGGAGGGGGGTGGGTACGATTGTAACGATTTTCGTGAGTACAGTTGTAACATTATTAACATTCTTATTCTTCACATTTTTTTTGCGAAGGACAACCCTGGTCTCACTTGGAGTGCACTGACGGTAGTCGCCATTATATTTGCCATAATTGCGACTGATCTCGTTAAGTTTTCTTGGGAATTCTAATTGGTTTTAACTTTAAGGGATCATCACGGTGTAAAATTTACGAAAAAATTGTTTTTTTTTTTGCATTTTCCGATAGTGACGTTATAAACATGGACCTGGCATCGCCGATTGATCGCAAGTCGATAATTTATATAAAAATTCCGCACTCGAAACTTCACACGCGTAATGTTGTTTTTCGAAACGGTGTACACTCTCAAAGGAAGAGTTTTCAAGCTATTCGTCTCAAATTTTGACACAACATTCTTGACGACATTCTCTACCTTGCTATCAAAGCTTTTTTCGAAATTTTCTTATTTTTTTTTAAACAACAAACTGTCGAAAAGAAGGCTTAATTCGATACTTTTTCTTCAAACCGTCGTCATTTTGTCAATTTTGGTTGAAAAACCTCCATAGCAAGATAGCGGCTTTCATACTGATTAATAATCTTTTTACAAATTTTGTTTCAGATAATACTTGCGGCCACAACCGTGTACACCGTGAGATCTCCGTTTTTTCGAAGACATTTTCAACCGTTAAAAAAAAAAGAAAAATCGTTTCAAAATTTATTTTCTGTTTTTCGCGAGTGCTTTGATTTGACATAAAAAAATCAGACTAATCAGCGTATTTTAAACATGAAAAAAATCGCGAAAATCAGCTATCTTTCGACCCGTTACACTGCGATGATCCCTTAAATTGTTTAAGAAGCGTTGATACGATAAACAATTATCTTCATTAATTGAAAGGTTTCTTCCTATTTAAGGCCATGTGTCACATCGACCTAGCGGCCACGAGTGCCACGAGCCGATTTGCAGATTTCCAGTGTTCTAAATGGTTTATTTTTCGGAAAAAAGCAATGACACACCTTCCGCTCTATTGAACAACGAACAACGTCTTTCTCTTCGTTTGCCCTAAATATGGTCCGTCTGAGAGAGAACATGGCAGTAGGATTTTTACCGACTGGACGTGTGAGCCATGTCCTTAATGCTAGTTTTAGATAAGAGTACCCAAGAAGCAATTTTCAAAGAGTTGTCCAAAAGTCGGCTAAAAGGGTGTCAAATGTCCGCCCGGAAGTTATCTTAAAGTCAACAACCATCCGAAAAGATAACTGTTGAACACATGATAACTTATAAGTAACTTCCAAGCGGACATTTGGTACCCATTTGGACGACTAATGGACAACTATTTTGAAATTGCTACCTGGGTAATAAATATGTCAACGTTGATCTCATTTTTGTAGTAGCCTAATTATATAGGGCTGTGAAAATGTTACCCAAATAAAAATAAACAGTGCCATACTAGAGTAAAGTAATTTGAAAGTACCTCAATAAGTTTTTTCAATTCAAAGAGGGGTTCACAATTCCTACACTGTGTGTTATTTGGATGTGTTACAACTGACCCCCGCCCTGTTACAAAACGAGCTCTCATATTCTTTAAGAGATTGGGCACCTAATTGTGATTTCGATTCGAAGGCAGATGTCCAGTCTTCAATAGGAAGCATTTTATTCGCACCTCTTATACCATAAGTGCAACGTTATGGGCGATCAACGGAAAACTGTTACAACCGTACCCAGTCTACCCTACACATTCGTTTATCATTACAAATTTCATTGTGCAATGATCAACTTGTAGTCTTTGATTTTTTGTTTCTAATGAGGAATTTACCGGATTTCTTCTTCCACATTCGCACGGGGGCGCGAGAAGATCTCCTTCCGTTTCTACCGTACAACCGAATGATCCGCCAGGGCTGTGTTCGCTCGCAATGGCACTTATGGTCAATCGACCGGTGTTGCTGAGTATACTGAATCCGCTGCCGCCGCAGTAAAGCCTTCCGGGTGCATTGCCATCCTCAATTAACAGCCGATCATACACGCATCTCAGTGACTGGGAAAGACAAAAATACTTTCCATCAAACACAGCAAATTCGAGTGGAAGTTCTTATGAACGCTAAGCACTTACGGCTGGCACGTTGAAAAACTGACACGTGAATCGCATGCGACGATCGCTCAGGGCGATCCATTTATAGGCCCATCCAGCGGGGTAACTGAACGGATACCCGACACTTTGGATCGTGTATCTTACGCCCGGTGCCACCCATTGTTGACTATAAGGTAGTTGTTGCCCGTTATTACTATCGAATAACGTCAACAAAATTATCAACGACGATAGAAGACCTGATGAACGAAAGAAAAATTTCTTGCATTAATGGCTACGTTCATGACCACGCATTTTCCCTTGTGTTTTTGTATCCGAAAATTTTGCGCAACACAACATTGCACCGATCGACTAATCGCGAATGCGCTTCCAAAATGGCATTTCAAATAATTTATTGCCCCCTTGCGAGAGTACGATACTTTCGCCCAAAAAGCAAACGCCACAAAAGTCACTTTTGCGTCCTGACCAAGCATCGTACAATGTTTAAACTAGGACACAATTGCGATGACGAGAGTCGATCGTTGAGAGAAGCGGCTTGGGAAGAACAATCAGTCTTTGGTTGTCTTTGGCACGTTTCGATCCTAAGGCACCACCGACATGGTGTAATTAAAAACTTACAAGGAACATCATTTAAGTGTTCGTCTTCGATTTTGTTGAAACTCATATATGTGATAAAGCATTGAAAAATATTAGACACGTATTTTTTTCCGTAGAAAAACGTTTTTAAGGAGGGAAACGACCCCTCAAAGAATTCTTTAGTGGATTTTTCATTGTTCTACATTAGAAGAATTTTGCTTTTGTTTCATTTGGATCGATGGACTGCTTGTGGGTGAAACTGCAAAACCACTCCGCGACACGCCTTTCTTTTAGGGGTGGTTTACCCCCTTAAAGCCGTTTTTCCACAGATAAAAACGAATTTGTCGAAAATGAGAGTTTCGCCAAAATCGACGGCGGACACTTAAGTGATGTTCCTTGTTAGCCCAACTTAGTTAAACAGTTTATATTCCTAATTGGCGAGTTTGAGTTCCAGCTGTTTATTGGCAACGGTCCCGAAACATCATATCCCGGGCATACGGCACGCCACCCTGTAAATTGATGATGTTGAAGTTTGCATCGTTGCAATGCAACGATTTTTTTTTATTTCTGTATTTTTACTTATTATTCGACAGCTTTGTTTGCAACTTGACGTCTTGAATCTGCAATAACGTTATTATGTATTTTACAGGTAACACGCGTTTTGACCCGACGACAAAATATCCTCGACAAAATATCCAACGACAAAATATCCGCAAGACAAAATATCCTCATGACAAAATATCCGCAAGACAAAATATCTGCTGATATTATATACAGTTTAAAGTGTACAGTCATGCTGTTGGAATTTATTCCATGTCAAGTGTACAGTCATGCCGTTGAAATTGATTCCATCATAAGAAGGAGGAAAATGATTAATATGTAACGGCTATGTTTGGGTTTGTTTGTTTGGGTTCAATGAAGATATTATTAATATGTGACGGATATGTTTGGGTTCAATGAAGAAATTCGTATTATGCCCCCATCCCACTATCTCACACACCCCACTATCTCACACACCCTACAAAGGTGTTTTGCGCGTGACCCTGTTGATGTGGTGGACGAGATTTAGGATTTTGTCTCGCGGATGTTTTGTCATCGGATATATTGTCGAGGATATTTTGTCGTCGGATCAGATGTCACGCAGCCATTTTACATAATAACGTTTGAATTATTTTCATAGCCTCAATCGGCCCCAAAGAAATTTTATCAATGGAAAATAATTAATTTTTGCTTCGACCCAACAATGCGAACTTCACGATCGTGTAAATTCTGGGATACAACAGCTTCATTCTGTCCAGTATTATAATTGGGGTATGGCAAAACAACGTTTAAAACATTGATTTCGACTCTTACCTCTTTAGGCAATAATAAGTATAAGAACAATTCATACTAAATTTGAGCTCTAACCCAAGCCTAACCAGAAAATAATTCCCGATGTTCTCCGATTTTGTTTACTTTCGGATATGTTATTCTCCATCGAAATCTAGAGACATGGAGTTTTTTCATTGGCGGAAAAAAGTCTTCGGGAAGTGTAGAGTTCAGTTTAAAAATTGGCTATCCTGAAGTGTCATTTTCATAGATTCGCATATTTTTATATGAGATATTTTGATTAAATCAATTAGACAACAACACTTGTGGCGAAGGCACAATAATTTTTTTTTTTCGACACACACAATACACAGACACATATAGAGAAATAGTGACATCACATAAATGCACATTAAGTGTGATTTTTAGTCCATTTTCTTTTAGTTGAGTTAAATTAAATTTGGTAAAATGCAATTTTACTAAATTTCATTTATTTTGTTGAAAAAAGATTGTCGTTCATTATGACATTCGAGATTTCAAAAACTTTCGTAACCAGTTTCACTGTTATTGGAATTTTCCGAAATTTCTATAAAGCGCGATGTAAAAAGTACTTACGGTACATCGTGAGGGAAGATAGTGATTTGCAACGATCTACATTCGCTCACGGAGTAAATCGTCCGGTTCGTTTAACTCGACTATATATGCACAAGGTGCCGCGGCTTCCACGCGCTGAAGTTTGAAAGTGCTGATAACGTTTTTACATAGATCTTACGAACAGCCATGCTCTTCCAGGAATACAACACGTAGGACAAGTTAAGCGTGCAAAAAAAGATATATAGCAAGAATAAAATATGTTACAGCGACGAATGGCTCCAGAAAAAACGTGTCTTGTGTCAACACGTTCGGTACCTTCTTGTTATAACCAAGTAAACGAGCAATTGGTCGTATTTTATGTAATCCCTGTTCTGATAACGGATTAAGCTGATTGATTGCTGCATTACGAAAGTGTTCGGAAGTACAATGCTTGTTATCGATCGGGTATTGGTGACGTTTGGCCCAGAAGTGTGAAAGGCAGTTTTTGGCTGCACGCCAAACAAGAATTGACACTTCCAAACACAATAAAGTTCAAGCAACTTTGAATTGACAAAATGTGGAGGAAATTATGCTACAAATACAGCAATTAGGAGGATATTATGACGTGAATGAGATTATGGAATGCAAACATTATTGTACATAATTATTTCACGAGTCCTGAGCATGTAGTCGCGTCTTAAGAATGGTATAAGGAAGATGTCATTGAAACTCCGCTGTAGTTCTCGTAAGTAAGTCAAACCTCGGTGGCGATAAATTAACGCTGTTTGATCACTACTGACAGCTTTTAGGCAGCGTGGAGCTTTAGTTTCTTTGCTTTGTGGGTTGTTTAACCGGTGTTTTGTGAGATGCCGGAGATTGAGAGTAGAGGCAAAAAATATGCCTCGTGGGATTCCAAATCTTGCTTTTAAAAGATAAATGGCCGCGAATGTAACATGTCACGTATTCTGAAGATCACATAACAAAAAGACCTCGATGTGATATTCTTAAAAAGTTCCGGTAGTTACGAGTACCCGTAATAATTGTTCTGGAACTATGCACACAAGTACATCGAGAAAATTATCGCTTGGCTCGATAAGATATGACTCGATGAACTCGATAATGAACACATTACGGTGGGCCAACGAAACATTGAGATGAAATACTAAAATATTTAATTATATGGAGTATTCATGATTCGTAAATACATTTTTTCTGTGACGCTGTGTAGCGTGCGGAAAGTGACTTGTGTCTCAACGACTCAGTGTGCCTTACTTTACCGCACTACCTTGGATGGTAGCTTCTTTTTCGTTGCAGTCATCATCATTATTACGGAGGGATAAACCGGATAAAGGGATTGGGTATTCAATAAACTTTATAAACATTATGAACGTTTTGAACAATCAATGAACAATGTGAATATTCAATGAACCTTATGAACATCCAATGAACGTTATGGACATTATGAACATTCAATGAACCTTCTGAACATTACGAACGTTCAATGAATATTCCAAATGTCCAACGCACATTATGAAAATCCAATTAACATGATGAATATTCAATCAACATTATGGACATTATGAACATTCAATGAACCTTATGAAGATTACGAACGTTCAATGAACATAGTAAAAACCAATGAACATTATGCACGTTCGATGAACATTGTGCATATTTAATGAACATTCGATGGACATTGTGAATGTTCAATGCACATTATAATCCTCCAACGAACATTGTGAACACCAATGAACTTTTGGAACGTTCGATGAATGTTATGAAAAGTCAATGAACATTATAAACATTTAATGAACATTCACTGAACATTATAAACATTTAGTGAACATTCACTGAACACAGCAAACGTTCAATGAACATCATAATCATTCAATTAACGTTGTGAACGTTCAATGAACATTATAATCATTCAATAAACAATGTGAACACCAATGAACATTACACACGTTCCATAAACATTATAAACATTTAATGAACGTTCAATAATAATTGTGAACGTTCAATGAACATCTTAAACATTCAATGAACATTATAAAACTTCAATGAATATTACGAACATTCAAAAACATTGCAATGATCATTATGAACATTGTGAATATTCGATGAACTTCATGAAAATTCAATGAACATTAAATAAGCATTATGAACATTCCGAACAAGTCACGAAATTAAGTATTTCGAAAAATACAAGACCGACCGCCAATTCTCCGCGTGTTACTTACGACAGGTATTTTGTCGTATTACTTGTGATGGATGGGTGAGGACGCAGGAAAGAAAACGACCTTTTCCGTTCTCGTTATGTTTCTTGATATTTACTATTTTTTTAAGAGTATTATTGTGTCCATATTTGAGAGAAATTATTTTTGCGATGGATACAGCAGTAAAATTTGACCTTTCGCGATACATATCCGTTAGTAATGTGCACATGTGTACGTATACACGTCTATCTTTATTGTGCATTCAATATTTTTTTTTAATTCGAATAAATTCACCATTGGCAACGGAATATAAGATTCTCAGAACGGCATATAATTTTTCGTATCTCTTCTATGTACACGAAGAAAGATGGCCAATTTCCAGCATCGTCTGCTACATCGTTCTCTTCACTCGATCGCGCAGTACATGATACCTAAAAAAATATGCATTTATTGTCGATAAATTATCATTCGATTCGTTAGGATGAATTTTATGGAAATTAATGTTGTATTGAATAATACGTGGACAAAAAATTGTGATTAAAAATACGTCACCTGCCGGTGTATTCGCGACGATCCAACTGATGAATGCACCGACTCGAGTATTTTCAACTGCCTCGCCGATGGCGCAGGCACGTCCCGAGCTGATTATGCCAACCCCCACGATCCTACGGGTGGTTGGATTTTGCCAAAGTAGCGGGCCGCCGCTGTCAAACTGCAATAATACACGAAATATGCATTATGTGGACACAAAGTCTCCTGTTACGAAAAGATAACTCTGCAACTGTCGATAAGTCAGATCATCCCCGACTATATGCTTGAATTTCAGTTTAGTGAAAGACCCACGGTTTTCGAGATTTTCGGCTTTGTGTTATTTTTTTTAAATCGTCTGCTTTTGGTTTTTACATGCCATTTCTGAAAATGACATGAATCGACAATAACTCTGCAACTTTTTTGAGTATTTGGCACGTTATGCGTAGTACATTTTTTTTACACTGCAGGCTATCAGAGTCAGATGTTTGAATTGGTTTGTATGAAAATTCTGCACAAGATCTTTTTTCATAAAGTTTCCTTATGGGGGGGGGGGGGGGGGGTGACGTATTTTTTTGGCGTTTTTTTTATTTGTCACATGAATGCTTTATGGGCCTGGGTTCGATGATTCTGTGTAAGTATATGAAAAAAAACACTCGTTTAGTGATGTTTAATTTTTTATTTTCTAAGGTAGAAATCTTTGAAACTTTTAAATGCATTTTTCTCACACTTAGCATTATCAAAGTCAGTGAACTCTCTTGCTCAAAATCTACTGCACCGATCCTTTTGAAATTTTACACACTCTTTGTACACATCAATTACGAGGTGATGCTGACGAGTTTTTAAATATTTTTTATATTTTTAATTTATTTTACAAAAACAAAATTTCCGATTTTTCAAATGAAAAATCGGTATTTTGACTTCTAAGTCTAACCAAAAAAAATTTAAATTAATTTTAAAAAGCCCGACCGCGTTACCTTAAGAAAATGATCAACTAATGAAATCTTTTTGGTTTTTTATTTCGCATGATCCAGTGATGAGTTATGCGGTTCACCGAAACGTAACTTTTTTTTCGGCGCCTGCGAAGATTTCCTGTCAATGGCTCATTTCAGCATAATTATTAATGGAAATTTCACAGAATATTCTTCAAATATCCTTTTATTATATACTAAGAACATAACTAAATATATATTAACTGTGTCGTCAAAAAAATTATCGTAAATATGCTTTTTATAGCGCATTAACGTTAACCCCCCCCCCCCCCCCCCCCAACATTAAAGGTTAAAAAGAAGACTTTTCTAGATAAAACAAATAACCAGGGCGAGAAATGCGTGCTCTTTGCGACGCATTTCTCGCCCTTTGTCGGTGCCTGGCAGGATGTTCGGCTCAATATTTTTGCCAGTCATTATGCGCAAACGATCTTGAGGGTTGAATCTAACAAATAATTGTTGTTCCAGCCCTCTATAAATGAGACATCTCCGGCAGTTTTTTGACCCCTTTAATGTCATCTGGCGCTACATGTCCACCAACCAAAGAGCCTGGCAATATTATTTTCGAATTTAAAACATAATTAGCTACTGCCAAACAAAAAACCAGCGCTCCATAAATAAAACACCTTCGATTTTTTAACCCTTTTACCTGGCGCTACTTTTCCACCAACCAAAGAGCCTGGCAATATTATTACCGAATTTAAATCATAATTAGCTACTACCACACTAAAATCCAGCGCTTTATAAATAAGACACCTTCGATTGATTTTTTAACCCCTTTACAGCCGTACTGCCCCCACACCCACCAATGAAAAGCTGCCAGACATCCGAATCAATTAACAATTATGCAAAGGCAGACTGCTGAAGTGGGTTTAATCGATTTATAATTCGGACACCTATTTTGGTTGTCAGTTCTTCGACTATAGGACATGATCTGACCTATCGACAGTTGCAGGATTATCCATTCATACCAGGGCATCCAGTTTGTATATCCCGGGTGTCCCAGGTGTCTCCGACTAAGTATTGAGTTTAATAAAACTTTGAGAGTTCGAAGGGGGACGTTGAAAACATATATTTTTTGGTCCAAAACTCAAAATGGCGACGTTAAGATGACCGACATGCTTTTAAAAAATGAGATCATGAATTTTTTCACCAAAACATTTTTCATGCCAAAACTAACAACTTTTGTAGGAAATGTTTTCCGATAACGTTCATGACTTTTAGGTTAGAATACGATTTTGTACAATTTTAGTGCTACCCAGACTGTACCACGAGGAGGTAAAGCCTTTAACATCCCTAGTATAAGTGTGCATATGTATGTGTGTGAAGTGAACACCGCCATTTTGAAATACCAAAAAAATAATCATTGTGCTCGTTCATGCTAGCAATGTGCTACGTTGTGCCGCAAGCCGATTCTAGAAATTAAAAAAATAAATAAAGCCAAAATTCGAAAAAAAAAAATGTTTTTAAGGCCCAACACTGCCATTTTGTCGGAATGAAAAAAATGGCTGTGCTCAATTGTGCTAAGGTTGTGCTAGTTTGTGCCACAAACTGCGATTCGATACCCCAATTAGTTTCGTAGAAAATCGCGTTTGAAAAAATATCGCAGCACCGCCATTTTGTCGGGATGAAAAAAAATAGTTGTGCTAGACTGTGCTAGGGTTGTGCTAGCTTGTGCCGCAAACCGCATTCCGATATTGCACTTAGTTTCGTGGAAAATCGCGATTGAAAAAAAAAATCGCAACACCACCAATTTTGAAACGGTAACTTTTTTCACGCCATTCAATTGTACTAAACATCTGCAAGTTTGTGTCGTAAACGAAACTTGTCTACGACGTACATTTCTCATTAAAAGTGGAGAAACTTTTGAAAAATGAAGCAAAAATTAGAAGAAAAAAAAACGTATTTAAGGCCCAACTAATTTTTTTAAATTTCGTAGTGCGGCTTGCGGCACAACGTAGCATACTTCTAGCACAAACTAGCACAATGATTATTTTTTTGGTTTTTAATAATGGTGGTTCACACACATTTTTTCACTCGCGATTTTCTACGAAACTAATTGCGGTATCGAATTGTAGTTGGCAGCACAAGCTAGCACATACCTAGCACAATCGAGCACAACCATTTTTTTTTCATTCCGACACAATGGCGGTGTTGCGATCTTTTTTCAAACGCGATTTTCTACGAAACTAATTGCGGTATCGAAATGCGGTTTGCGGCACAAGCTAGCACAACCGAGCACAACCATTTTTTTTTCATTCGGCTAAAATGTCGGTGCTGAGATATTTTTTTTTCAAACGCGATTTTCTACGAAACTAATTGGGGTATCGAATTGCGGTTGACGATACAAGCTAGCACAACCCTAGCACAATCGAACACAACCACTTTTTTTTTCATTCCGACAAAATGGCGGTGTTGGGCCTTAAGGGCGTTTTTAGCGAATTTTCGCTTTATTTTTCGAAATTTTCAAGTGCGTCTTACGGCACTGCGTAGCACGTTTCTAGCACAAACTAACACAATATTTTTTTTTTAATTTAAAAAATGGGGGTGCTGCGATTTTTTTTCAAACGCGATTCTCTACGAAACTAATTGCGGTATCGAAATGCGGTTTGCGGCACAAGCTAGCACAACCCTAGCACAACCGAGCACAACAATTTTTTTTCATTCGGATAAAAGGCAGTTCTGTGATTTTTTTTGAAACGCGATTTTCTACGAAACTAATTGCGGTATCGAATGTCGGTTGGTGGTACAAGCTAGCACAACTCTAGCACAATCGAGTACAATAATTTTTTTTCCATTCCGACAAATGGCGGTGCTGGGACATAAATACGTTTTTTTCTTCAAATGTTCGCTCCATTTTTCAAAAGTTTCTCCATTTGTAATGAGAAATGTACGTCGTAGACAAGTTTCGTTGAAGACAAAAACTTGCAGATGTTTAGCACAATTGGATGGCGTGAAAAAAGTTATCTTTTCAAAATTGGTGGGGTTGCGATTTTTTTTTTCAATCGCGATTTTCCACAAAACGAAGTGCAATATTGGAATGCGGTGTGCGGCACAAGCTAGCAAAACCCTAGTTCAATCTAGCACAACTATTTTTTTTTCATTCCGACGAAATGGCGGTGCTAGGCCTTAAAAACGTTTTGAACAAATTTTCCCTTCATTTATCGACATTTTCAAGTGCGTCTTACGGCACTACGTAGCACATTTCTAGCACAAACTAGCACAATGGTAATTTTTTTTATTAAAAAAATGGAGGCGCTGTGTTTTTTTCAAACGTGATTTTCTACGAAAATAATTGCGGTATCGAATTGCGGTTGGTGGCAAAAGCTAGCACAACCCTAGCACAATTGAGCACAATCATTTTTTTTACATTCCGACAAAATGGCGGTGTTGCTTTATTTTTTTGAAAGGCGATTTTTTACGAAACTAATTGCGGTATCGAAATGCGGTTTGAGCTAGCACAACCGAGCACAACAATTTTTTTTCATTCGGATGAAATGGCGGTGCTCTGATTTTTTTTTCAAACGCGATTTTCTACGAAACTAATTGCGCTATCGAATTGCGGTTGGCGGTACAAGCTAGCACAACCCTAGCACAATCGAGCATAACCATTTTTTTTCATTCCGACAAAATGGCGGTGTTGGGCCTTAAATACGTTTTTTTCTTCAAGTTTTCCCTTCATTTGTCAAAAGTTTCTCCATTTGTAATGAGAAATGTACGTCGTAGACAAGTTTCGTTTACGACACAAACTTGCACATGTTTAGTACAATTGAATGGCGTGAAAAAAGTTACCATTTCAAAATTGGTGGTGTTGCGATTTTTGTTTTCAATTGCGATTTTCCACGAAACTAAGTGCAATATTGGAATGCAGTGTGCGGCACAAGCTCTCACAACCCTAGTTCAATCTAGCACAACTATTTTTTTTTCATTCCGACGAAATGGCGGTGTTAGGCCTTAAAAGCATTGCTATCGAATTTTCGCAGTATTTTTCGAAATTTTCAAGTGCGTCTCACGGCACAACGTGGCACATTTCTAGCACAAACTAGCACAATGATTATGTTTTTTTTATTAAAAAAATGGACAAGCTTCGATTTTTTTTTCAAACGCGATTTTCTACGAAACTAATTGTGGTATCGAATTGCGGTTGGTGGCACAAGCTAGCATAACCCTAGCACAATCGAGCACAACCATTTTTTTTCATTCCGACAAAATAGTAGTGTAGGGCCTTAAAAACGTTTTTTTAGAATTTTTGCTTTATTTTTTAAATTTATAATATCGGCTTGCGGCACAGCGTAGCACATTCCTACCACAAACTAGCACAATGAATTTTTTATTTTTAATTTAAAAAATGGAGGTGTTGCGATTTTTTTTATTCGTCATTTTCTACGAAACTACGTGCAATATCGGAATGCGGTTTACGGCACAAGCTAGCACAACCCTAGCACAGTCTAGCACAACTATTTTTTTTTCATCCCGACGAAATGGCGGTGTTGCGATATTTTTTTCAAACGCGATTTTCTACGAAACTAATTGCGGTATCGAATAGCAGTTTGCGGCATAAGCTCTAGCACAACCTTAGCACAATCGAGCACAGCCATTTTCTTTTCATCCCGACAAAATGGCGGTGCTGTGATATTTTTTTCAAACGCGATTTTCTACGAAACTAATTGCGGTATCGAATCGCAGTTCGCGGCATAAGCTAGCACAACCCTAGCACAATCAAGCACAGCCATTTTCTTTTCATTCCGACAAAATGGCGGTGTTGGGCCTTAAAAACGTTTTTTTTTTCGAATTTTGGCTTCATTTTTTTCAATTTCTAAGATCGGCTTGCGGCACAACGTAGCACATTCTAGCACAAACTAGTAAAATGTTTTTTTTTATTTAAAAAATGGAGGTTTTGCGTTCTTTTCACTCGCCATTTTCTACAAAAGTAAATGCGGTTTGCGGCACAAGCTAACACAAGCCTAGCACAATCTAGCACAAATATTTTTTTTTTTGGCTTTTTCCTTAGGTACACGCTTTTCGCGTTTGTTACCTATTCTTCCCCTCATTATGACCGTTCTTTCCTCTACTGTTTACTCCATTTTTTCTCCATCTTTCTCCCTGTTCTCCCCTCTTGCGGCCTCAGCTGACTTCTCCCTCTGTGTTATATTCATCATGAAATTTCTGTCATGGGTATAGGGAAACTGCGGAAAACGTATACTAATACAGCCGGTCATCGAGTTCGCCCCCCAGTCGTGGAACTAGTCTTATTTCGCCACGAAATGCCGAAGAAAAACATTTCACGACGAAACGTACGCGACAGGGATTCGAACCCGGGACCTCCCGGTCCGCTGGTTTAGTGGCGAGCACGCTAACCACTAGACCATAATCTAGCACAACTATTTTTTTTCCATTCCGACAAAATGGCGCCGCTGCGATGTTTTTTTCAAACGCTATTTTCTGCGAAACTTATTGCGATATCGAATCGCAGTTTGCGGCACAAGCTAGCACAACCCTAGCACAATCGAGCACAATCATTTTTCTTTTATCCAGACAAAATGGCGGTGTTGGGCCTCAAAAACGTTTATTTCGAATTTTGGCTTCATTTTTTTTAATTTCTAAGATCGGCTCGCGGCACATCGTAGCACATTCCTAGCACGAACTAACACAATGATTTTTTTTTATTTAAAAAATTGAGGTTTTGCGTTTTTTTTTCACTCGACATTTTCGACGAAAGTAATTGCGGTATCAAAATGCGGTTTGCGGTACAAGCTAGCACAAGCCTAGCACAATCTAGCACAACTATTTTTTTTCATTCCGACAAAATGGCGGTGCTGCGATATTTTTTTCAAACGCGATTTTCTTCGAAACTAATTGCGACATCGAATCGCAGTTTGTGGCACAAGCTAGCACAACCCTAGCACAATCGAGCACAAGCATTTTTTTTTCATTCCGACATAATGGCGGTGTTGGGCCTTAAAAACGTTTTTTTTTTTCGAATTCTGGCTTCATTTTTTTAAATTTCTAAGATCGGCTTGCGGCACAACATAGCACAAACTAGCACAATGATTATTTTTTTGGTTTTTCAAAATGGCGGTGCTAACTTCACACACATTGCATATGTATGTGGATGGCAGTTTATTGTTTGAGTTGTTTTGCTTTCTTTGATACTGTAAACAATCCCGCAAAATGATTAGGTGTCTGCGGCTCGTCACTTCCGTTACCAAACAAACCCAAACAAAGTCACACACACTTACATTTGGGCTTGTTTGATAATGGAAGTGACGAGCCGCAGAGACCCAAACCTTGTTTGGGTTTGTTCGATGACCCAAACAAACCCAAACAAACTCACACGCCCACTTACACTCGGGATGTTAAGGGGGGATTGTTTTTTTTTCGCAAAATTTACCGCTTTTTGGGAATTTTTTTATGAAGAAAGTATACAACGGAAAACTTGTGAAACTTGGCATATAGTTTTATTGATCTGTTTACTACATACAACATTTTTTTAAAACAATTTCATCAAAAAATCCGCCTCCCACACCCCTCGGCGCGCGATGGTCCTTTTTTGATGGTGTGCACGATTTCTCAAAAACTATTCAACCGATTGCCTTCAAATTTGGACAGAATGCTCAGCTGACATCCTTTTATCGTTTGATGAAGCAAAAAAGCAATACGTTTAATAGTTTTTTATTTATAACAAAAAATCGATCAATTTTTTTCGAAAAATCGATACTTCAAGTTCAAAACGTCACCAAATCGTCAATTTTTTTTTCCTTCATCGAACGATAGCTATATGTGTCTAAAGTAAAATGCTTTTTGGGTTTTTGTTGCAGGATGAACGTGAAGGCTGTAATCGTGCACACCATCAAAAAAGGACCATCGCGCGTCGAGGGGGGTGGGAGGCGGATTTTTTGATGAAATTGTTTAAAAAAATTTTTGTATGTAGTAAACAGATCAATAAAACTATATGCCAAGTTTCACAAGTTTTCCGTTGTATACTTTCTTCACAAAAAAATTCCCAAAAAGCGGTAAATTTTGCGAAAAAAAAGACAATCCCACCTTAAAGATTTCACCTCCTCGTTGTACATTGTGCATAGCGCTAAACTAGTTGAAAGCGGTATTCTAACCTAAAAATTATGAACGTTATCAAAAAACTTCTCCCACAAAAGTTGTTCGTTTTGGCCTGCCAAATTTGTTCGTGAAATAAAAAATTCATGATCTCATTTTAAAAAAACATGTCGGTTAGCTTAACGTTGCCATTTTGAATTTTAAACCAAAAAATATTTTTGTTTACGTCCCCCTTTGAACCCATCCAGATAGAACTGGAAGGCCTAATATACCTTCCAGTTCTATCTGGGTGGTTTCAAAGGGGCACAATGTATATTAGACATATATTATATGTATATATGTATATGAAATGTATACGTCTATGATATGTATTATACGTATATTGAACGTATATTGTGGAGTTATTTCTCTGATGATAGTGAAAGAATTTCACATACGTATATTTTAAGTAATATAATAATAATAATCGAGTTTTATTTGCACAACTTGCTTTACAAGTTTTTTACAAAAAGTTTTCGCTTTGTTCAAACACATTTTTCTTACGTCTACCTTAATCCTATGTTCTACCCCGCATATCTTTGCTCTCTTTTTGTCACTTTACTCCTCATCTCCCTCGCTTTCAACTCCCTCTTCCTCCTTGCGCATTTTTTTACATAGTTCCTCTATTTCTCTGAAATACTGGCATATCCCTATATTTCTCTTTCCACTCAACATGTTTATCATTTCCCCCTTTATCGCCACCTTATCCACTCCTTGCACCCACTCCTCAGCTTCCTCTTTCGCTTTCGTCGTTACAATTTCCCATCCTTTTTCACATATTAGCAGGTGCTCCATTGTTTCATTTTCTTTCTCGCAGATTCTGCTTCTCCAGTCCTTTTCCCCCTTCTTCCCCGCCCTCCATGTATTTCCGCATCTTAATCTTGCCCACATTTCTTTATCCCTACCCTTCACACCCTCTTCTGCCTAATACTTCCATGGCTTTTCGTCATTTTCCACGATATATTTATAGTTGCTATTATATGACGATTTTCCTATTCTTTCCTCCTCCTCGTCCAAAATTTTCTTTTTTAAGCATTCTAAACCTTCTTTCATCTTTTCATCTATTTTACCTTCTTCCCTTTTTTCTCTTATCATTGTTATTACGTCCTCTATCCCCATATCCTTTAACACTTTCTCCAAATTCTTTCCTCACTTTGATGGCATTCCATTGGCAATTGCCCTTACCTCCTCCATCAAACAGATTTTTGGCCATCTTGAATCTTCCATTCTCAGCACCTCTCTTATGTACCTAAACACTCTTTCCCTTATCAAATAGGCCATTGTTGGCACACCCAGCTCCCTTCTCCAAATATAATTCGGGATTGTTTTACTTACTCCTAGCGCCATTTTGCAGTATCTGCTCTGTATTCTTTCGAACACCCCAATTTCCCCTATTCCCAAAATCTCTACACCGTACATGGCTCCTGCTTTTACTATAGTTTCTAATAAATCGAGTCTCTCTTCTATCATATGTCTTCCCGCTCTCTTCCATATCCCCCACACCATATTTGCTGCCTTTTGCGTTTCCCTGCCAGCTTTTTACCATGTGCCCAAATTGAATTTCTGCTTGTAAACCAATACCCTAAATATTTAAACTCGTTCACTATCTGGATTTTGTCCCCTTTAATCCCCCATTCTTCATTCTTCCTTCCTTTTCCCTTATTCCTAAAAATCATTATCTTTGTTTTTTTCGTTTTTATTTCCATTTTATTATTGTCTGCCCATTTTTCCATGTCCTTTAATATGCTGTTTAAACCCTCCACTGTATCAGCTATCGCCGCCACATCATCAGCATATTTTATTGCAAACATTTTTTCCTTCCCCACTACCACTCCTCCTTCATTTTTCCTTTCCCATATATCCTCTAAATCATCTACGTATATATCGAATAAAACTGCACTTAATGCGCATCCTTGCCTTACCCCTATCTTTGTTCTGAAACTTTCTGTAGTTATTCCATTCGTTTGCACCTCTGCCCTTGGATCCTTATAAATTTCCTTTATTTTTTCCAGCATTTTCGCTTCCATTCCTTTCTCTTTTAATTTTCTGATCATTATTTCCCTACACACTCGATCAAAAGCCGCCTTAAAATCGACAAACGGTACATATAGCTTTCCTCCCTTCACTTTTAATTGTTTATTGATAGCCGCGTTTAAAGTAAATATCTGATCCCTTGTTCCTCTGCCTTTCCGGAATCCTGCCTGACTTTCTTTTAATTTTTTGTTCCTCTCTATCCATTTGTTTAGACTCTCTGTCATCATTTTTGTTAGCAACTTATATCCTATATCTAATAGTGATACCCCCCTATAATTCTCCGCCTTGTCCCTCTCTCCATCTCTATATGTCGGCACAATCCTTGCTGTTTCCCATCCCTTCGCTATTCCTCCTCTTACCCATATTTTGTTTAAGGCCCCTCTCAGCTCTTCCCTTTGTACCCTTGGTAGTGACTTCAAAAACTCCCCACTAATCCCGTCTTCCCCCGCCGCCTTTCGGTTTTTCATCTTCTTCGGAGCCCCATCCAGCTCTTGCAAACTGAACAGCTCGTAAAATTCCCTTTTCTCTTCCCTTTCCGCCTCATTTATTTCTGTCTCTTCTCTCTCCGAGCCCCTTTCTTCTTCTTCCTCTACGCCCATTTCCCTCTTTTGATTCTCTTCCCCATTCAGTAATCTTTCAAAATGCTCTTTCCATTCTTTCTTGGTTATTTTACCCCCAATTGTACCCCTTCCTTTATTCCTGAATTTATTAATTGCTTTCCACCATTTTGGGGTAAGCAATTAATAAATACCACATATATGTGGTACTTATTAATATATGTATGTGGTAATATATGTGGTATGTATACCACATATATGTGGTATACATACCACATAAATGTATTCAACCATATCTATGGTATACGTATGCCATACATATACCATACGTATTTTTGCGTGTGTGGTATACATCTTTTATGAATTTATTATTCGTATATAAGGCGTTTATGACATGTCTAATATACGTTAATACGATGTCGCTATCGACGTCTATGAGACGTATTTAGTACGTATACTGAAGAGTTAAATGTTCGGCTAATATCCGTATAATTTACATATATTCTACGCTGGTTAAACAATATATTTGACGTATTTTCGACATCTTATATACGTAAAATATACCGTTTAATCAACGTAGAATATACATAAATTATACGGATATTAGCCGGACATTTAGCTCTATAGTATACGTACTAAATACCTCTTGCAGACGTCGATGGCGACGTCGTATATACGTATATTATACGTTAGTGTTCTATCTGGGCATACAAGTTTTATCATACTCAACACTTGATCAAAGCCGTATTTTTCGAGATAAATCAGGTGTAAGATTAAAATGGGACACCCAGCATATAGTATATATATGTATATATATATACATTTTATACCGACAGCAAAGGAAGCGCGATTTATGTGTGGCGGCGGCAGTCTCTTGTATAAAGCAACGTTGGCCCGACACTTGAATTTATGAGTTTTGGGTAGTAACACAACCGGAAGTTACTAAACTATAACTAAGAATCAGCGAACCTTTTCCGTAGTTTACCTGACAAGCATCTACGCCTTTTTTCCCCTGGGTGCATATCTGTCTCGGCGTAACCGTCGAATGATCTCGTCTGCACTCCAAATTCGTAACGACCGGAACTTCTGCTTTTTGCAGAACGTTCGTCTTTCCACCGTTGGGCTGAGTGAGGCCCCAGCCTTTGCGCATCAAAAAGAGAATTCATACTTGACGAAAATTGCCTTGATTATGTCTGGTGAAAATAAGTCACGCTCACCCAAAATGGCGACGACACTACCGGCAAATGAATCAAGAGCGTGTTGAAACGGAAGACAAGCGGGACCGACCTGCTGATTGAATGGAATCTCGCCTTTGACCGTTACCAGAGCTATATCGTTGTCGAAGGTTAGGGGATTGTACAAACGATGTACGATGATCGATTCAACCTGAAGTAGTTGCGAAGCGTTCGTTTCGGAGCCTGCACACGCAAAAATTATGTTCAAGAGTCCAAAGTTCCGGTAAAAATGTTCACAAAAAAGAAATATTTACCCTTCGTGAGATCGTGATCACCAACCAATACAGCGAGGGTGCTGATGTTTCGCTTCAGCACACAATGTGCCGCCGTTGAAACTTGCTTTTTATTGATGATCGTTGCACCGCAATAGGCGAATCTTTTCGGCACGTCGATCAGAGCTGCCATCATGGGATATTCGTTCACCCCAGTATCCTGGCCACCGACGATTCTCGTCTGATAAGTAATTACAAGTAGGTCATTTTCCGCATCACATGCGTTAACTTATGTTTCTCCAAATCTCCATGATTCAAAGAACGATTAATGAATAATTCCTCCAAGTTTTGTATTAATATTCGTATTTATCGGCTTACAGGATTTTTCCACCCACATCTGCAATTGGAATTTTCTTCTTCGGCCGTTTGCGTCCTTACGCTGCAGAGAAAATGACCACCGGGTGATGTCGGGGAAGCTGAGAGTATAACGGTAAGCTTTTCAGTTCTACTGACTATCGTGAAATTCCCGGAGCCGCAGTAACGATGACCCGTCACATCGTCCAGTTCTTGAACTATCAGAGCGTCTTCGCGGCACTTCTCGCTCTGAAGGAAAAACATCTCGGCCAAGTGCGAGTCGGGCCTTGATCTATTAGGGTTGCTGTACATATGGCCATTTTTTGTAAACTAGATATTCAATTGGTTAAAGTTTTTTTTCAGTCTTACAAGGGGGCATTCCCTACTCCCCATCACCGATTTCGCTCAAATTTATAGGACATGCAGGACTTGGCTACAAATGAAAGTACCCGAAGTGGGAACTCCAGATGGCCAAGCGTTTAGAAAATAAAAATGGTGACGCGGCTCTCGCACTGTATGAGCCATTTACGTTAGTATGTTTGCCAAGCAGCGGTTGGCGTATCGGTAAGAGCTCGGACTAGTAATTCGATGGTCGTGGGTTCAACTCCCCGTGTGGAAGCTTTTTTTTTTCATTTTCTATCTTTTTTTCTCAATTTTTATATTATTCATTTCTCAATTAAGCAAAAAGGTGAATAATTTATTTTATTTATTTATTTATACGCAATAGGCATATGGGACGTCATTTTTTAATGAGCGCATAATCGTAGAAAATTTGGAGTTGCTGATTGACTCGTGGGGAGGACAAACAAATCCGCAATTATACGACTAACTCTGCCAAGATGCAGGATTGCCAACGTGAAGCATCAAAGTAATTCCCCTAAATGTACGCCACTGGTGCAACTCTGCGATATATATTTTTATCGTCAGGTTAAAAACTTTATTAAAAAAATACAAAGCTGCTCTTATCTCATCGAGCAAGAAAAATAAATAACTTCCCGAGAAGACTGCATAAAAATACATTCGATTGTTCATCATCAATTATCCGCGCCAATATTCGGTAACATGTTACGTTACGCGTGGTTCGCTTCTAAACTTTGCGATGAGAGAGAATGCTTTATGAATGTCAATTGAGTATGTTTTTCTATGGAGACGTTGAAACAACGATGTGGTTGTAAAAATGCAGCGTTTATAACGTGTGCTAGATGCAGAAATAATTGTTGTTTCCCCCGTTTCTACGATAAATATAATCCCGACACATGTAAATTATCGAATGTCAACGAACAAAGTTTTGAATTTTCATGTACAAAGTCTTTTCGTATGCGCTTTAATACAACCCCTTCTTGAAAAGTCCGAAATGTCAATGTTTTACCTTTTCTATGCCTTTTGCGTATAAATAAATAAACAAAATAAATTATTCACCTCTTTGTTTAATTGGAAAATGAATAATATAAAAATTGAGCAAAAGATAGAAAAAGAAAAAAAAATCTCCAAACGGAGAGTCGAACCCACGACGATCGAATTACTAGTCCGAGCTCTTACCGCTACGCCAACCGCTGCTTGGCAAACATGCTGAGGTAAATGGCTTATACGGTGCGAGAGCCGCGTCGACATTTTTATTTTCTAAACGCTTGGCCATCTGGAGTTCCCACTTCGGGTACTTTTATTTCTAGCCAAGCCCTGCATGTCCTAAAAGTTTGAGCGAAATCAGTGATGGGGATTAGGGAATGCCCCGTTGTTAGTTCTTAGGTAGTAGCGTAAAACGGGACTACTTTGAACAGATTTTGGAAGTTTTTTTGTAGGTGACTATTTTTAACATCCTAAATTCTAACTTTTTTGCTCCTATAGAACAATGTGTCCGTTGGCTATCAAATGTTTAAGAAAGTGAAGCCCCACCACCTCGCCCACAATTTTATACATATATTTTAAAAGTGCCACAGTTACCCCGAGTTCGGGGTTTCTTTGACAGGGCATTGAAATGCAACTTATGTCAAATATTAAGGGACATCATTTGGATAAAAAATGTAATATTTTATGCATTATACATGGTATTAAATGAAAAACAACGATTTTTCACAATCAAATTGTCATCTTTCGCAAGGGAGGACACCACTGTGACAGGCCGAAAAAAGGTCGTTTTTAGCGATTTTTTTGTCGACTGGATTATTTATTTTGGATTTGTTAAAAAGGTATGTCATTAAGCATACATTTAACTTATTACGTGTAAATTTTTATTTTTAAAAGTTTACACGAAAATAAAAATAAATGGTTTTCTCAGAACCATGTTTTTTAAATCGGCACGCAGCAGAACTGGAACAATCTTCGTTCAATCGACTTGAAATTTTAACGGTAGCTCCTTAGATTGCGTTAACAGTCAAGTACGAGCGCGTTTGTCGATCAACTGAAAATTGTAAAAAATATATCACTTTTGATATGAAAATTATGGTCGAAAAAACGATCTTTTTTTCAAACTCGTCTCATTTTTTTTTAAATCATTTTTTAATTTATCCCCGTACTTTACTGCTGAAACTAATATAAGTAACGAAAATATGTCACTCTTAGTTCCGGGGCTAAGTTTACGACAGTTTTACTGCGTGCTGCGCAGAGGGTCGGCAGAAAACCAGCAGTGCTATAGCGACTCGTGCGCCGCAATTTTGTATTCTTTTGACAAATATATATTTTTAAACATACTTCAATATATAGTTTACAAAACGTAAAAGTTTTTTTGATCGTGTATTTTAATCTTTTCTTTAAAAAAAAATCCAAAGAAAACGGTTGAAAATGGGCAGCTACAGTGGTAGCTTACGGGTAGCTCTTAAGGGCTCTTAAGGGCAGCTACCACTGTAGCTGCCCTTAAGAAAACATTTTGCATAAAAATATCAAGTACCTAGGGTACTATTATAGGCACTTAATCAGTCTTATGATTATCATTGGGATCAAAATCAACTTGAGCAACATTACAATCAACTTTAGCAACATTATAATAAACTTGAACAACAAATTGTTGTTCAAGTTTATTCCCCGCACCCGCTGCCCGCCACAGGTCACGCGGACTCGCTGCGCATACATTTAAACCGTATTTTCGCGTTCTGTCAAAGTAGCCCTAAAAACTGTCAAGGTTACCCTGAATGTCAAAGTACGGTATTTTTTCAACGGTTCAAAGCACGGTTATTTTACGGTACTAAACTGAAACCATATGGGGTGATGATAGCTAAAGAAATCTTTTTATACCCTTGCTGTAAGCTAATAATGAAAGTATATAAAAATATTGTTATTTAAATTTTTACAATACCAAAGGACTTATTTTTGGAATCGATACCAGCCAATTGCCAATATTGTCACATTTTTCGCAAAAAAGGGGAGGCGAAGGAAAATAAATTAAATAAACGATCTACAGTCTTTTTTAACTTTGCAATCTCGTTTCTTTCGTGACGTCAATCTCTCGTTTTTGGCTGGCAACGACTCCAAAAATAAGGCATTTGGTATTGCAAATACTTAAATAACAATAATTTTATATATTTTCATTACAAATTTATTGTATTATGTATACGATAAATTATTATATATACTACATTATGAATTGGCGTTTTCAGTCATTGTTGTTTAAATACAGCATATGGCACATAATATACAGAAATTCCACATTTCCAACTCCTTCAGTTTTGACATAGACCCCGTAACAAAAATGATCTAAACCTGACAAGTTTGACGGCCCCCCATTTCTTAATTTTTTAAGATTAGAAAGAAAAAAATATTTGCACTCTACTCAATGAGCTTTAAAAAATCACACCTCACATGCCAGGCGAAGAAAACAACATTCCTGCTCCTTTTTCATGTATCGGCACCCCCATGAAAAATAATTTCATTGAATTTCTAATTCAATATTCGGTTTTGGGTCAACATTCTACACAAAATATCCAAACTTCAGGTTTGTAACTCATTCCGTTTACGAGCTAGAGACCCGTGACATACGGACGTACAGACAGCAGAGTCTCAGCAATAGGGTTTGGTTCTGCCCTTTGGGTACGGAACCCTAAAAATGGATCTTCGTCTGGCCATTTTTCACGGCTCGAATGATCGTCAAGCGAACTCGTGTCTTTAGGGTTCCGTCGACACTGGCAACTCTCATCATTTCCTCTTTATCTGTCAGTCTGATCCATTGAAAATTGTTCATTTTGACAAAAAAAAAACTTACAGCGGGTACGTCGAACGATTCGCAAGTCATTCTGATAGGGCGGTCGCTTGTCAAGACCCATCGACATGAAGCTCCACTCGGATAATTTTGAGGATACCGTGGATTGTACACCCAATATTCCCTGTTCGGTTCCATTTGCTGGGCATAATCGCAGCCACTGTATTGCTGGCCGTTACTTCCGCCCACCCACACAAACAACGGTAACAGAATATCTGGAATGTGAGAAAAAGAATAAAAAATTATCACCCAACTAGGCCAAGAGCCACGATTTTGTACTTTTTTTTTCCAAATATTTGCGATTGATCAAAACGAAAAAAGAAAAAAATTTGTCGAGTCGTATGCGCTGCTTACAGAACATCATGGCGAGAGAAGCCGTGATTTGACTCGAGCAACATTCGCACGCGTACTAATTATCCCGTTTGTCGGTAATGCGAAATATATATACGAAGTCACGATTTGCACACGGTAAACCGAGGTGGCTGATAACGCTCTGGCATATTTTTTACGAGCGAATGTAATGTCTCAAGGATAATATTTAAATTGAGAAAGGGGTAATTGCGAAGTGGAAGAAAAACAAAACCAAGGACCGGCATTTAATTTCGGATTTGTCGCAAACGATAATCCAAATTAAATGCCCAATAACGTATCCGCCAAAGGAGGGATGGGAAACTGGTCCCCACTTGTTCGCAAAACTTTCAGGCCGACCTAGCTCTCGAATTCAGAATTTCATTTGTAACAAATATTCCGCGGAATTATTAATCATAATAAAAATGTAGAAATTGTTTTTTTTTTCAAAACAGAGTATTACAGTTTTTCTATTTTATTATACATTTTTGAATAGTACATTTTACTATCTTATTCATAAAATTTAATGTCTAAATTTTATATTATTTTTGAAACAACATTTGTTTTTCTCAGTACAACCAAATAACGTGATAAGAGAATATTGGCAATTATGTGTAACTGAAAATGAGGGGTCATCGTACGTGCATGCGATATGATTTGTCTAGTGTTAAATATGGATTATCCTGGTAATTAGAATTTTTATGGCAAGAGGTTGTTTTCTCGTTGCTGCGAGTGATAACGCGTCTGTTCAGATTACATAATTAATAAAGGTGAGCGCGAGGACTCTGAGTTCGGTATTCCATGCGAGCTGCATATTTATCGTTTAATACAATTGTTTGCGAAACAATACATTATACGACGCGAATGCATCGCGCGACAACGAGTAATTAAAATCTTTTAAAGAACCACGTTACAATATTTTCCTTATTCAGATTTAATTTTACAATCGCTTGTTTACTTTTCTGATTAGACCGGAAGAACTTGCAAAGTAATTACTTCCAACGTCGCTTGACTTTTTGTGACATTTTTTATTTAACTTTGTTTGTGCCGCGGTACACCTAAACCAAACCCGATCACTCTTCGTCCCGCGCTTACGTATTGAAAAGAAAGCTTGTACACTGTGGAAAAAGTGGTACTTTTTTTCTTGCTGGTGCATTTCCTAAAGATATTACCTAGATGGTCGTAGAATACTCCTAAAAAAATTCTTCTAAAATCAATTAAGGCCTTTGCATGGTCAGGAAACAAGGCTTTTTGGGATCCTAATCAAGCAATCAGAATGAGGTTCAGAGAGTTTATTTAACATATGTCTAGGTACTTGGGAAGATTTTTTATTTTCCAAAAAAAATACAAAATGGCGGCCCAACGTCCGGTAGAAAGAAAACGCCTCTTTTTCGCCCCTTCACGGGCGGACTCGTTGGTGATGCACATAAGCATATAGAACGAAAAATAACTTTTTTCCGTAATCTAAACGAGTTTTGCTAGCTAAGTACACACGATTAGTACAGGGTGCGCCAGAGAAACTTACTTATTTGAAAGGTCAATAAAAACAAAAGTCCTTCAATTATTGTTTTAATTTTTTTTTTATTTGAGAATACAATATCCCAATTTTTTTTTCATGCAGTCTTGAAAATGACATCGGATAAATGGCGACCCCCATTGCGCATACACTGATGAAGTCGATTTTTGAAATTCGTATCCACTCTTTGCAGCATATCAATCGGTATGTTGGCAATGGCGTCGCAAATGTTGTTCTTGAGGTCTGCTATGGTCCGTGGTCGATCGACATAAACCAGAGATTTCAAATAACCCCATAAAAAGAAATCGCATGGAGTCAAATCTGGAGGTAATGGGAATAATTGGTCCTTATTTTTTTGAAGAAAACGAACGCGCAGTTACCGTGAATGGAGCTCGTTACAGGAACATGATCGAGGAATTTTTTCTTCCAAGACTCGAAGAAATGAACGTTAGGAGCGTGTGGTTTCAGCAAGATGGAGCCACAGCACACACAGCACGAGACTCAATGAATTTGTTGCGACAACATTTCCCCGACCGCCTCATCTCTCTCAGAGGCGATCTCCAATGGCCGGCACGCTCTCCAGATTTGACTCCATGCGATTTCTTTTTATGGGGTTATTTGAAATCTCTGGTTTATGTCGATCGACCACGGACCATAGCAGACCTCAAGAACAACATTTGCGACGCCATTGCCAACATACCGATTGATATGCTGCAAAGAGTGGATACGAATTTCGAAAATCGACTTCATCAGTGTATGCGCAATGGGGGTCGCCATTTATCCGATGTCATTTTCAAGACTGCATGAAAAAAAAATTGGGCTATTGTATTCTCAAAAAAAAAAAATTTTAAACAATAATTGAAGTACTTTTGTTTTTATTGACCTTTCAAATAAGTAAGTTTCTCTGGCACACCCTGTACAAAATATTGATTTTTGCACAATTGGTATCATTCTTTTAAAAAGTCGCATTTTCGACTAAAAAAACGGCTTTTATCTATTTACAAAAATCGTAATTGTTAATAGATCGTAATCATCGTATGCACTTCGCTAGTAAATCAATCTAAGAAGCTATTGTTAAAATTAAAAGCCAATCGGTTGAAAATTGTAGGAGCTATGAGACCGCTTGATTTTGAAAACATGGTTTTAACGCAGTCATCCCCTGTGACACGTCCAAAAAATCGAAAAAGTTTGTTTTGCACAAATTCCAAAAAATGTGTGCGTGTTATATGGTCCCGGCATAGCAAATTAATGGTGAGTCAACATGTTCTCTGTGAAGATGGCACTTGAAATTTGAAGCGTGTTTTTCACAAAACTGTATTTTTTAAATCGTCTTCCATGATATATCGAAAGCTATCGATCGGATTTTGCTCAAATTTTGACGGTATAGCCAGCACATTCGTAGATTTCACCCGAAATAGAATATTTCTGATACCTGCCAAAGTCTTTTTTTAAAGCTGAAAATGTCGAAAAAAGATTACGAAACTTGGAACTTGACTTGTAAAACCGTGCCAAAAATTCAATTTTCTATATTTTTACTCTAGTTCCGGGGATAGCGAAGATTATCATCGCCGGCGCACCGACATACGTGGCTCCCCCCACTCCCACCACCATGTTTTGTCAAACTTTAAAAAATATTTTGATGTTCAATGAAGACCGCTTAGTCAAGATACCAAATATCAACATTATATATTTAATACTTTTCGCATAAAAAATTTCAAGTCAATCCGATGAATAGTTTCCGGGATCTCCCACAATTAGTGAAGGGACGTCGGATCCCCATGGCAGGTAGCGGCTGACAAACGCGCAAACGATAATACCCGGGAAGGCAGAATGCTTCGAAGACAACAACAAATTGATATTTTGGAAGCTTCCACACTGGCAGAAGCCTTACTGTATGGACCAGGAATTGATGATTTGATGTAAGTAATTTTTTAATTAGTATTTCTACACGGAAAAACATGATTCGTCAAAATTAATAGTTGGTGTTTATAAATTACTGAGGAAAGATGAACATAATGCAGTTTCACACTGTAAACCAATCATGTTACAGCACTTTTAGACAAAAAAATGGATCAGACGTGCTTTTTTACTATTCGAACCGATGGAAATGCAGATTCAAACTGTAAAAAAATCATAATGATCACCGCGATAAAGTAAACTAACGCATTTACAAACTAAATATAAGATATCGCGGTACTCAATGCGTAAAATATACGGTGTACCTTAAAAAAAATGAGATTAGACTAGTAATCACTGATTTGAACCATAACATTCTTCAACATGCAAATATTAAAAATGAGATTAAATTCTATTGAAATATAGTATTGTCTTCTGAAAAATGTGGTGTGAGTTTAAATTAAAAACTGCAGTGTATCGTAGCTCGGTATTATTCAATACGTACAGATTTAATTTTTACAGAGTCAATTGTCATTTTTTAACAAATCGGGCAAAGCATATTTTGATAACGGGTTGTTGAATACTAATACGGATATTTAAATTTATTAGTGTGATACATGAAAAAAATTTCAAAGCGCTCAGTAGAAGTTACAGCCGACATTGCGCGGTACACCGCGTGTACCTCGAATTTTTACAATGTGCACTGTAAACGCGTGACCGCGTCAACTCGGGGGTTAAGGCGTTCAAACCTGCACACCTAAATCAACAAAGAAAAATTCTATCGCGTGGTCGCCCTCAGTCTCGACATCTACTCAGTGCTCTTTTGGATCTCGTGGCGTAAAGTTTTGCGCAGTGTCTTCGAGAAACGACAATTATTTATAATCAATGTGAAAACGGACACACACACAGTGAACAAGGACAAGCTGTTAGTGAAGAAAAAGTGCTGTGAAAGATTTGTTGCTGCTGAAAAGAGGACAAAAAAACGAAGTGAGTATTGTATTTGTACTTTTCTATCTCGCTTTCACGTATAATGATGCTTGATTTACATAAAGCTATTCACTATCTGCATTATTTGCTATTTCACAGTGTAAAAATTTGTCAACGAAGTCGTTCATTTTATAACATTTTTAAATGTAAAAATTCGTGGGTCCGCTCGTTTACTTTTAACAGTTTCACATAGTAAAAATTCGCAAGTCGGTCCATCTACTGTTTACAGTTTCACATTCTAAAAATTCGTGAGTCGGTCCATCCACTGTTTACAGTTTCACATTGTAAAAATTCGTGAGGCGGTTCATCTACTGTTCACAGGTCCACATTGTGAAAAGTCATGAGTCGGCTCATCTACTGTTCACACTTTCACACTGCGAAAATTTATCGATCGCTTAGCATAAACTCAATAGTCCTACAGTTCGTTGTGTGAAACGTGGCGTGCACTTTTTAGAGTTTTACGTAGCAAATATCGAAGTTTTTGTACCGAGAGGCACTATTGATGTGAGACACAGTACATTTTGATGGGATTTATTTAAAAAAAAATTGTTTTAACAATTGGCTATAAACAATTGAATGCTCGATTTTTCGGCAAAAATTGTGATATTCGGATTCAGAGGATAAAAATACACAAAAAAAGTTTAGCTTCATCCATCGAGCTCAACATTTTATGAACATATAATACCGTATCCACATCGAAAAACTTTAAACGCGTTTTTCTCGAAACCATGTTTTTGAAGTCGGTGACCACTATAATTCAAAAACCACTCGATGGATCATGATGAAATTTGGTGTGCTTATTGATAGCATTAAAAACTAGTCCTTAATCGAAGGATTTTCATTTTTGTTGAAAATTTATATATTTTTTAACAATAAACGAGCCATATTTGGTCAAAAATCGAAAGTTATCTGTCGGAAGGCGCCATTTTGTTAATTTTTTAAAAAAGCTTCGATTAAGGACTAGATTTATTATTAAACTATTTTTTTTGTTGTTTTTTTATTTCAGATGATCCAGTAAAATTTGATGATGGTCACCGCGAAGCACTATATGCCAAGGGGGTCCGACAAAGATGGCGATATTTTTATAAATAATCGATATTTTTCTTTGAAAATTTGTACAAGTCAAATTGAAATATAACATAAAAAGTCTGTGTAACCACTTTGGTAAAACAAATTTAATTACTATAAATTTTTTTTGTTTGAAAATGCTCTTTTTTCACGCCTCTGACTGCATCTCACCCCTCAAGGAGTTTTGGGACAAATTACGAAATGTTACCATTTGCTTCTAATTTATACAGTAAATTCTTTGTCATATGTTGAATGCACTTTCCAAATTCAAAATCGCTCGTCTAGACCGTTTCTATAAAATTTATAATTGAAAAGCATTTTCTAATAAAGAGGAATGCCTATGATCAGATAACATAAAGAGTACATTATGTCACTGATGACAGAATTGCCATAATGTACTGAGTGATTTGACGGTTTTGCATAACATTATAAAAAAATTGTGATGCGTAAAGTGTTATTTCAATTCTCAATTTTACAGCAACGCGACGGTGTAGACGATCGTTTTAAAATTTGGAGGGTACATTCAGATATTCAACATGACATTTTTTAAAAATTGTCATGCGTAAAGTGTTTTTTCAATTTTTAATTTTACAGCGATGCGACGGTGTAGACGATCGTTTTAAAATTTTGATGGTACATTCAGTAAGAGACAAAGAGTTTACTGTATAAATTTAAATCAAATGGTACTATTTCGTTAATTGTACCGAAACTCCTTAAGGCTGTATTCTAATCTGGACACCCATTTTCAAGATGATTTTTTGGGAATTGAATTTAGAGAAATGTTAAATCTACAGTGTTAGTATTTTACTGTTATATTTATCCATGTTTGAAGTAGCATCTTCAATTTTTTAAAGCATTTTATTCGTCATTGTACGTGGTATTTGATGTTGCGCAAGTCATGTCCTAACATTTTTTCTTCGTCGGGCGTGTATTTCTCTTAGAAACTACTGGACCGATCGACTTGCACACATGTAGAGTACAAATCGAGGTATCATTCGGCCCTCTATCTTTTTTCATTGCCATATAATGACTATTTCTTCGGGCCGCGAGAAGTGAAAACTGCATTCTAAACATTAGAGTATTGTTTTTCAAACGCCGATGTTTGGTAAATTTTTCCTAAAATTTGTTATTAGAGGGCGGAACGATAACCACATTTGGAAAGACTAGAATATAAAAAAATCGTTTGCTTCACAGTTAAAGTCTTCATTGTTAAAGTTACAGCGTTTAGAGCTAGACAATAGAGACCGCGCCCGACCACCAACTTCAAAGCCGTTTTGCCACGATTACCTTTTTTGAACCTTGTGAAAGTTCTAACTCTTGAACGAGGGTTCAGATCGCTTTGAAATTTTTACCACGTATTCTTAGTATCATCACCCATCGTGTGAACCACGGAAACAAAAATTTTAATGACACAAACAAATATGAAAAATAAAATGCCGACAGAAAATTGAGTAAAAAAATTTTAAGTTGCCAATTCTTATTATAATAATTTTTTTCAAATAATATTATTGGTTCACACTGAAAATACATTCATTATACAATTATAAATATGTTCATTTTTTGCAGACACCCACATCGATGCCGACAACTTTCACCATCAACGCGCGCGCAAAAAAAATACATTACTTTATTATGTTATATCTCCGCCATTTGTTAATATTCCTGATTTTTACAAGATATATTTAAGAATGTGCATAAATGATTTGCAAAAAAAATGTCAATATATGCGTCATTTTTTTTAACCGCGACTAGAAAAGTACCGTCGAAAATCGGCGAAATTGCGTATATAAGGCCTTAAGGTAATCGCCAGGCTTTTATCCATAGGATTTTCATTTTTGTTTTGTTGGGCTTCATTAAATATATAGATAGATAAACTTCTTTTATTTCATGTACACCCTTGCGGGCTTTTTCCATTTTCTCCTTTCTTTCTTCCGTTACAGAGCTTCTTATTATTAGACATCGAAAAAGAAAAAACAAAAAAACATTAATCCTATTATCGTTGCGCTTCTTGCGTTTGTACAACTTTCTTCCCCGCTTTTTTCTTTGTTTTCCTTCGCTTTCCTTATCTCTGTCCTCCGGACCCCTGTTTCGTCGCCGCATTCTCAAATTGCCTCGCAACTTCACACATCTCTTCTACTAAATCCTTTCCCTCTAGTGCCTTCCTCCACCCTCCGTTTGGTTCCCTTTTTTGCTGCTTTTCCCACTCTTCAAATTCTCTATGGGCCTGCTCATCCATTATTTTCTTGGACTCCTCACACTCCCAAATATCCTCCTGCTTTTACGCATACTCTACACCTTGTGTCTTTGAAACCCTTTTCTGCTTCTCTCCCCACACCCTCGCACCTCATTCTAGCCCACATTTGCCTGATCTCTCCCCTTGTTGTTCCTTTATCCCAATAGTCTTCCATTCCCACCTCTTTTTTCCTTTCTTTATATTCTATGCAGAAATTGGACCGGCGAATCTTTTCCCACATTCTCTGCACTTCTTGCTCCGCCAACTTCTGTACCGCTCTTCTGGCCTTCCTCTTCCATTCCTCTTCTTATCGTCTCCCCTATCTGCCCCTCTCCTGTTTGCTCCATTGCCGCGTTCATTTCTTCGCCCCATTTGCTTCCGTCGTTGTTCATTAGCCCTCTTGCTTCCTCCATCCGGCATTTTCTCGGCCATCTTTCTTCCTCCATCTCTATGACTTTGCCGATGTAGTCGCCCGCCCGTTTTCTCATCACTATATCCACTCCTATACATCCTGCCTCCATCTTCCAGATGTACTCCGGCGTATTTCTTCTCAGTCACATGGCCATCTTCGTGTACCTGGCCTGTGCTCTCTCTACTCTCTCCCTTCTTTTCTACCCTCATACTTCTACTCCATACAACAACCCGCTTCTTGCTATTGCTTCCGCTATTCTCAACCTGTCTGTCAGTCTACTTATCCTTGCTCTCCTTGCAATTCCCCAGGCTCCGTTTGCTGCTTTCCTTATCTTGCTTTCCACCATCTTCGTGTGCTTCTCGAAAGTGTTACCGGTCGAGGAATATACTCCCAGATATTTAAACTCGCTATCTACCTCTAATTTCCTTCCGTCTATCTCCCAATCTTTCTCTTTCTTCTGTCTCCCTTTTTTCCTAAAAATCATTACTTTTGTTTTTTCAATATTGATCTCCAATTTGTGTCGTTTCACGTACTTCTCCAATTCCCTCAGCATGTCTCTTAAACACTCCCCCGTATCTGCCACCAGTGCTACATCATTTGCATACTTTAAGGCGTAAATTTTTTCTCCTTCTATTACCGTGCCTCCCTCCTTTCTTCTTTTCCAGCCTTCCTCCATATCCTCGATAAACAGGTTGAATAGTGTAGGGCTCAGTGTACACCCCCTCCGCTGTTATGACCTCGTTTTGCGTATCTTTGTAGATGTTCTTAATCATTTCCATTAGCCTTCCTCTAATTCCCGCTCTTCCCAATTTCCTCATCATTCCTTCTCTGTCCACTGAGTCGAACGCCGTCCTCAAATCCACGAACGCCGTGTAGAGTTTTCCTCCTTTTCTCTTCAGCTTGTTGTTGATTAGCGCGTTCAGTACGAAAACGTGGTCCCGTGTCCCCCTGCCCGCCCGAAAACCGGCTTGACCTTCTCCCATCTGATTCTTGGCTTCCAGTAGGAATCTTACCCGGTTGTTCACTATTCTGGTCAGCAATTTGTATCCTGAAACCATCAGTGTAATTCCTCTATAATTTTTCACGTTTGTTGAGTCGCCAGCCTTGTGGATAGGAAAGATCCTTCCGGTTTCCCACCCTTTTGCTATCCTTCCGTTCTTCCATAGCGCATTCAAGATGTTGGCCAACTCTTTTCTCCCCTCCTTCGGCAACCCCTGGAAGAATTTAATCGTCAGTCCGTCTTGCCCCGCCGCCTTACCCTTTTTCATTTTCCCCAGTTATTTTTCCACCTCTTCTATGGTTATCTCCCGATTTGCTAGTTCTTCCAGCCAAGTTCCTCTGGCTCTGCTGTCGCTGGCTTCTTCTTCTTCCTGTCCGCTCTCCGCGCCCGTTTCTTCTATGCCTTCTTCTAAGCCCTGCCCATCGTCCTTACTTCCCAGAAGCTTCTTGAAATGCTTAATCCATTCCTCTTCCGTTATTTGCCCGCCGTTTCTTGCTTTCCTGGGCCTAAAAGGCCTCAGCGCTCTCCAAAGCTCCGTGGGATTTTCACATTGGCAGATTCTCTTCCAGCGCTCCTTCCATCGTTCCTCATCCTCTTCAGTGTTTTCCTTGCTTCCCATAGTCTCCCTTTCTCTTCTATGTCCGGTTTTTTGAGGAATTCCTTTAATCTCTTCCATAGTAGCGTTTTCTGCTCTTTCATTTTACCGCCTATCCTATTTTTTCTGCTCTATTTTCACCCACCCATTTCGCCATCCCCACCTGTTGTGCCGCTTCGCTTATGACTTCTACCAAAGTATCCCATCTGTCTAAGACTTCGCTTTTCTTCTCCTTCGAATCCCACAATTCGGAGAAAAACGTGCCGTACTCCTCTGCTTTCTCATGCTTCCATTTTAGCTTTCGTTCTCTCCTTCCTTCCTTCAGTTGGTGTGGTCTGCTTTGCCTCTCCTCCTTCCCCTTCCTCTCGCTCCTCTCGAATGTCACCACTAATGGAAGGTGGTCTGATTCCGTGCGTTCCTCTACTCTTATTTCCTTTATCATTCCCTCCGCTTGACTATTTAACACAGTGTAGTCAATAACCGACCCGCCCTCCCCTTGACTTCCTACATACGTCAGGCTTCCCTGCCTGTCCCCTTCCCATCTTCCATTCGCCACTATTAATCCGTTTCTTGCGCAAACATCTAACATTTTTCTCCCTTCCGTGTTCTCCGTATTATCTTTTGACACGCTTTGGCTTTCCTGCCCCTCCTTCCCTTCTATACCTACCTGTTGGTTCCCGATCCTGGCATTAAAGTCCCCCATTATGATGACTGCGTCTCCCCTTTCCTCCGCTTGGTCTATTAATTTTTCTAACCTTCCAGCTCTTTCAGGTTTCTAATGTATATACTTATTACCGTTCCCTTGTCTTGTCTGTTTCTTCTTAGTTGTATATCCCTTATGACTAGGCCCCCCTTCCACAGTCCCACTTTCCCCTCTCCCAAAATTATTTTCCTGACTCCCACTAGATGCCCTCCTTTCGCCCTCCCCCTCTTCTTTTCTCTTATCGCTGCTTTAGTGACCCACACAAACTCCCTATCCATCTGGTCTCTTTGTTTGTCTGCTTCGCCTTCTTCCATCCACGTTTCCTAGGCCGCGATGATGTCGAACTCCTTCAGCCACCCCCAGGCCTCCTTCACCGTCTCTGGTCCCGCAGTTGAAACCCCGTTGTCCTTCCCAGCTCCGCTATCCCGGTCTCTTCGTAACGGCTCGCTTCGTCCAGATCTCATATTTTCTCATTCCAGGTTTTCCATCTCCCGTCCACCATTACTTTGAGATATCCGGTCTTTACTTCCTTGCCTTGTTTTCTCACATTCGTGGCATACTCTTCAATCCACTCCTGTACTTCCCATTCTCTGTACGTGGGATTGTCCCATATTGTCCGTCGTCCTTTCTCCCTTTTTCCTGCTGCTTTCATTATTCTCACCTTGTCTTCCATTTTCTCCGTTTCTAATACTATTCCATCCCTTGTCTCTTTCCATCTCAGAAAACGTGGTTTCATTCCCGTTCTTTCCCACATGGCTCTTTCGATGTCCCAAACCATGCCGTGTTCTGATCTTCGCACTTCTTGCACTATGATGTTCTTCTTCCTATCCCTCCTCTCTCGCCATTCTCTCTGCCATTCTCTATGGCTGAACCGTTTCGGCTTCTTTCTCACCAGTTGTCTTATCCGTTCTCCTGTTTCCTGGTCTGTTGTTCTCCTCCTCCTGCTCACTTCCACCCACCCTTCCCCTCTACCTTGCTCTTCCTCAACAATCACTCGTTCGTCCCCTGCCTCCGTGTCTTGTCGATAATCCGCTTCTATCTCATTCTGATTTTCGTCGCACCTCCTCTCGCCCCTGCCTGCTTGCTGCCCTTCCGCCTTCTCTTCCTCTTGCGCCCTCGTTTCCTGCATTCTCTCCAATCTTCTATACATTTCCTCGTTTTCTCGTTGTAGTCTCTCAATTGTTGCTTCTTGCTGTTTAACTCTCGCCCTCCATCTCTCCTGCTCCCCTGTAAGCATTTCTTCCACTTTTTCCCTCGGAATCGCGTCCCGATCCTGTTCCTCTCCCACTCTTTCTTCTCGAATTAGCCCTTGTATGCCTTCCGACCTTCTTATAATCTCTTCTACCGTCCTTTCCACTATCCTCCTTATTTTACTTTTCCAATCTCCCTCCCCTATGCCCGCACACATATTCTCCATCCTCTCAATTTTTTCCATCTCTTTCTCCCAGCTTGATCTTCCTCTCCCCCCCGTGATGTCTCCCCGTCGGGTCTCCGTCTCTTCTTCTCCCCTGCGTCTTCCCTCGCCAAGAACTCCTTTGCTTCCTTTCTGTTGTTTTCCTGCCCCCCAACAATCCATAAGCGACCTCACGCCGTGGATTTTCCTTTTCTTCGGCCCCAGTGCCCCTCTTGGTCCACCCCTCCTCCTCTTGCCTGTTTCCAGAATCTCGTCTGTTGTATCTCTTTCCTCTCCCGTCTCCGCCCTCGGCGTTCCGTCCTCTATCGTCGTCAGGCATGTATAGTCTGTCGGTGTATCGCCGATTCCGTCGGTTCGGTCGATCCCGTCCTTGCCGGCGCCGATCTCGTCTTCTCGGTCGGTATTATATTCCTCCTCTCCTAGTTGGTCCTCGTGCCGCCGCCTACTGCCATCGCTGCTGTTGCCCCCGTCATTTCCGCTTTCCGCCATCTCCTTCGCTCTTTCTTCGTTCTCCCTTTCTAACCTCTTTCTTGTCGACCACCTAATTCTCTCTCCCCTGTTCTAATTACACTTTTCCCTTTTTCACCAACACTTTCACTGTTTCCGCTCCTCCTCTGGATATCTTCGAACCAGTTCCCACTTATTTTGCGTCCTTCGCACTAGCCACTTTTCTCTAATATTCGCTTGCATATCAAACCGCGCGTCTGTCTCGTCGGACGCTCCGCTCGCGATCCACAAAATATTATCTCTGTAAAATTTCAGGGTCGGTTATCGCCCTAATTGAAGAGAAAAAAAATATTAAAATTGCGTTTTTTTGTGAAGGAATTCCGAGATGACATACAAAAACCCAATTTCCGGTCGCTCCAAAAGAGTATATAATGGTGGGAATCCGTGAGGTTCTTAAAAATAATCAGATTTACATATTTAACACTTATAGTAATCCAATGCTCTCAGACAAAATTACGCTTATTGACCTAATTTTTATGAAACATCAAGTTTAATTTGACCTTCCGGTATTGGATTTATTACCACTTGCTACGATAAAGAGACGTGACAGCAAGGCAACAACTGACTGTAGTACTAACCTCATCTCACTCATTCGAATTTCCACACATATTTCATTTTCAACCGACATATTTCGCCTACCGAAATTTTCCACGCTTTTTACCAGTCATGGCCCGAATACAATGCTTTATATTTCCCGCACCTGACATTGTTTTGACAGATCGACGTTAAGAAGCATGGAGGTTTAACTCGCCTGGTTGAGTAAAAAGAAACGGAGATAGATCCAATGTTGCCAAATATCAAACCTAGAAATACTGCGCGAATCGTTGGAATAACAATTTTTTTCATTTTTTAAATCAAATGTGAACATTAATTAAAGTGTTTACACATTTAAAATTTTGGTTATTACAAATTATTTTTTTGCATATGTTAAAAATATAATATGTTCAAGTCTCAAGTATGATCAGTGGTATGGCTAGTGTGAAGCGATAGGATTACCTTAATAAAAGCGGCTTAAAATTTTTTTTTAACATTTTTCTTTGCGCTATATCATGATATGATACATTTCTATCATATCATGTTTAGGATGTTTATACATCATTCAAGCTGATAAAAAAACGATAATTTTTTTCCCCCAAGGTAAATAAGGCTTTAACTCTTTCACACCTGAGGGGGAATATGTTGTCCCAGTCGAGAATTTTTTTGAAATTACGGCCGGGACAACATATGCCTCAGTTACTGAAAAGCATAGGCGCATTTCAGTGGTGAAGAATTTGCCCCCTTTTTGAGCAAGTTTCAGACAAAAAAGTTATTTCATCGTAATAATCACTTGGAGGAGAAATAACTGTTCCCGGTGAGGAGGCGCACTAAACTGATTGTTTCGCCGTATTGACAGGGTTAAACAGCCGCGATCTCAATGGCAAATTGAAAGAAGAGGTTTCGAGAAAACATTTCGTTTTCAGGCTTATGTATTTTATCCATTTTTACGAGCCCTCTTTTTACCCTAAGGGGGCTCGATTTTTTCTTGTTCCTATTTTCCACCGAACCCATAAATACAGACATTCCAGACAATCTCGAAACACGTACCACAATTTTATTGCTTTTCATACGCCACGGAACAATTGTGTTTCTCGAGTATAGCACGGGTACTCTTTCCTTGTTTGTTGTGTTAGAACCGTGGATTTATACTAAATGCACGTGGTTCCCTGTTGCGAGTCATTGTGTTATTTTTTTTCTTGCTCTGCATCAGAACAGTAATAAAAGTTCTCCGACCCACGATCCGAGCCTTATCATGCCCGGGCAAGCTGACACGGTGACGTCACTCTGCCCGTTCGCTAACTTATCTCGCTTTTATTGCCTCTCAGGAGGGACCGAATCGCCTGGGGCAAGTGAAAAAATGGTTCAACTTCTGTGTGCCCCAATTATGAAAATGACCTTCTCGCTGAGTAAACTTCGAGGTGTAAGTAAACACCCTTCAATGAACACGTCTAGTCTCGGCGAAGTTTTCTCTACTGGTACACTGAAATCAGGGTCTTCCTTAGAAGTGTTCTTTTTTTGATGAAATTATCTAGTGCTTGGACGAATGATTTAATAGAATATTGATCTTCGACAAAAATGGCCGCAGTCCAAATCCATACAGTAAAAGTATCGATTTTCGGTGAAACAGGTCTTCGGTGATCAAAACAAAAACTATGCATCGAAAAAATGTCTTCGTTCAAGCACTGCTTTTTGATCTGTAAACAGAGTTTGTAAAATTTGAAGTTGATCGGCGGAACATTTGTGATATCGTGATTACCGATTCAGACAAAGTAATTTAGAGAAAAACCCTTTTAACTCGGAATTGTCAGAGAATATTTTTCACATGTTGTAGTTGGAAAATCCGTCGAAAATAAAAAATCGATATTTAAAAAAATGTCGCCTAGTTGTAAGTCCATAAAATTTGATTGCATACTAAATAAATTTGAGTACATACGTAAAGGGAGAATATCCTTTACCATTTATCGGCAATAGGCTCGTCAACAGGTGATGTGAAGCCTATATCGATGCGCGACGGCCGCAAATTCTCCGTGTCTTACTTGCAACAGGTATTTTCTCGTATTACTTGTGATGGGTGTCTGAGAACGCAGGAAAGAAAACGACGTCTTCCGTTTTTATCATGGTTGTTGGTATTTATTTTTTTAATAGTATTATTGCGGCCATTTTGGGGATAAATGATTTTTGCGATACAGCAGTAAAATTTGACCGTTCACGATACATATACGTTACCAATGTGCACATGTGTATGTATACACGTATATCTTTATTGTGACTTTACTGTCAATTATTTTTTTTTTCATTCCACTAAAATAACTATCGGCAACGAAACATAAGATTCTCGTAAAGAAATATGATTTTTCGTATCCCTCCTATGTTCACGAAGAAAGATGGCCAATTTCCACCGGCTTCTGCTACATCGTTCTCTCTACTCGATCTCGCAGTACGCGATACCTAAAAAAGATACCCATTTATCGTCGATAAATAATTATTCAATTCGTTAGGTTGAATTTTATCGAAATTAATGTTGTATTGAATAATATGCGAAAGAAAAACTTATGATAGAAAATACGTCACCTGGCGGTGTTCTCGCGACGATCCAGTCGATGAATGCACCGACTCGAGTATTTTCCGCTGCCCTGTCGGTGGCGCAGAGATATCCCGCGCTTATTATCCCAATCTCCACGATCCTACGGGTGGTTGGATTTTGCCAAAGTACCGGGCCACCGCTGTCATACTGCAATAATACACGAAATAGGCATGACGTAATATACATATATTTTACCGCCAGTGAAAGACGCGCGATCGATGCGCGTCTGCGGCAATTTCTTCTGTAAAGCAAAGTTGGCCCGACACTTGGAATTGCTGAGTTGTGGGTAGTAACGCAACCGGAGCTCACTAAACTATAACTAAGAATCGGCAAAGCTTTTCCGCAGTTTTCCTCACAGGCATGCCAAAGACGGGCAACACTCTAGGAGATTTCTGTGGAGCTGTTTAAAAATGATTGGAGTTATTGAAAGCTTCGTCAAGATTTACCGTACAAGCATCCACGCCGTTTTCCCCGTGTGTGCAGATCTGTTTCGCCGTAACCGCAGGAAAATCACGTCTGCACCTTACATCCGTAATGACCGAAACTTGTGCTTTTTGCAGAGCTTTCGGTCTTCCGCTCATAAGCGCCGTGAGGCCCCAGCCTTTGCGCACCGAAAAGAGAAGCCATTCTTGATGAAAATTGCAAATTGCCTTGATCACATCTGGCGAAAATTAGTCACGCTCACCCAAAATCTCAACGAAACTTCCGGCAAATGTATCAGAAGCGTGTTGAAACGGAAGACAAGCGGGGCCAACCTGCTGACTGAATGCAATCTCGCCTTCGACCGTTACCAGGGCTATATCGTTTTCATTAGTCACGGAATTGTACGAATCATGTACCACGACCGTTTCGACATTATAGAGCTTCGAAGAGTTCGTGTCGGCGCCTGCATACGTAGATATTGTCTTCAAGAATCCAAAGATCCGGTAACAATGTTTATTAATACAAAAATGGCCACAAAAAAGAAATATTTACCCTGTTTGCCATCATGATCCCCAACCAAGACAGCGAGGGTGCTGATGTTTGGGTGCAGCACACAATGCGCGGCTGTTAAAACTTGTTTCTTATTGATGATCGTTGCACCGCATTCAGTGGAATTTTTGGCAGTGTCAATCAGAGCTGCCATCATGGGATATTCGTTCACCCCAGCATCCGTGCCACCGACGATTCTCGTCTGATAAATAATTTCAAGTACTCATTTTCCAAAACCCATGCTTCGCTTCTTTTTCTCGACATTTTCATTACACGACGAAACATTGGTGAATAATTTCTACTCTGTATGTATTATTCGTATTTATCGGCGGTTGATATATGGCTCACAGGATTTTTCCATCCACATCTGCAATTGGAATCTTCCTCTTCGGTCGTTTGAGTCTTTACGCTGCAGAGAAAGCGACCACCGGGTGATGTCGGTGACGTTGAGAGTATAATGGTCAAGTTGTCGGCCTTACTGACTACCGTGAAATTCCCAGAGCCGCAGTAACGATGACCCGTCATTTCGCCCAGTTCGTGAATTATCAGAGCGTCTCTGCTGCACTCCTCGCTCTGAATGAACAAAAATGGATCTTCGTCTGGTGATTTTACACGACTCGAATGAACGTCAGGGGGACTCGTGTCTTTAGGGTTCCGCAGACACTGGGAACCCTCACAATTTTGTCGCAATCCATCTATCCGATCCATCACCACTTGTTCATTTTGGGGAAAAAACTTACAAAGGGCATGCTGAACGTTTCGCAAGTCATTTTTAACGGGCGGTCGCTCGTCAAGACCCATCGACAGGAAGCTCCAGGCGGATAATTTTGAGGATACCGTGGATTGTACAGCAAATATTCCTTGCCCGGTGCCAAATGCTGCACATTATCGCAGCCACTGTATTGCAGTCCGTTGTTTCCGCCCACCCACATAAACAACGGTAGCAGAATATCTGCATGTCGAGAAGAAGAAAAAAATTATCACACAACTAGGCAAATTCTCACGATTTTGTACTCTTTTTTTAAATGTTTGGAACAGATCGAAACGAACAAAGAGAACAATTGTCCAGACGTATACGCTGCTTACAAAACATCATGGCGAGCGAAGCCGTGATTTGTCTCGACCAGCAAACGCGTCCTAATTATCCCGTTGGCCGGTTATGAGAAATATATATACGGCGTCACGATTTGCGCACGGTAAGCCGAGGGGGCTGATAACGCTTTAGCATATTTTTTACAAGTGGGTATAATATCTTAAGGATAATATTTGAATTGGGAAAGTGGTAGATGCGAAGTGACAAAAACAAAACTGAGGACCTGTATTTAATCTTGGATTTGTTGCGAAAAACAATCAAAATGAAGGCGGTCATCTCATGTGACAGGTCCAAAAAATCTTTAAAAAATATCTGCTTGTTATTTGCACCCGGCATACCAGACTGATGGTGAGTCAACGTTTTCTTTGTGTAAATCGTACTTGATATTTTAACCCTTTTTTGACACACCTATATCTGGCCACGACTTTGACATACTGGGTCAATTTGGCCCGGATAGTACTTCATCCACCTGCCCTTAACAATCCTTCGGTAGGTTTTTATTTATTTTTTATCTGGGATACATTTTGAACATTTCTCAATATGTCTGCAAAATAAAAATTCGGAAAGTATAAAATTGAATTGTAAAAAATTATTGGAAATTTTCAATTTTGGGAAAGGGAGCGTTTTATTTTAGTGTGTCAAGGAAGGGTAAACCCTTACTTACCACACTTCTGTAGATTACACGTTATCTATACATTTTCGTATAAGAAAAAAAGTGGTTGGGTTTGTTTTGAGCCTCACAGTGGCAAGTAAGGGTTAAACGCGTTTTTCCCAAAACTTAATTTTTGTAATTAGCTTCCGTGACGTCTCAAAAAGTATTGAACGAATTTCGCTCAAATTTTCATGGTATAGTCAGCACATCTATAGTTCTCACCCGAACAAGAATACTTCTGATATTTGCCATTGTTTGTTTTTAAGCTGAGAAAGACGAAACTTGGAACTTAACTTTTAACACGGTGCCAAAAATGTCATTTTTTTTGTATTTTTACTTTACTCTAGTTCCGGCGATAGCCACGGGTCTACAAATAAAAATGCCGTTTTTTTTATTTCACATGAGCACTACCGCCGGAATCATGGCAGCCGTAGACCAACTTTTTCTGCACATGAGGGTTTTCCGAACGGTGTAAAGTCGATTCAACTCGTTATTTTTGTTTGATAAAATTCTGAGGAACTGTAAAAATGATAATAGATGTGTGGTAAAAATTGAAAGATAACGTGTTCTAATGGTTCATGAAAAAAGTCGCATAAAAAGGGAAAAAGATAGCTGTCACGTGGTATGACCCCCTTAAATTGCAAATAACGTATCCGCCAAACGAGGGATAGGAAACTGGTCACTCCTTGTTCGTCATCCTTTCAGCCTAACCTAGCCATAGCATTCAGAATTACTTTTGTAAAAAGTATTCCGCGGAATTATTGATCATAATCAAAATGGAGAAATTATTTTTTTCGAAACAGGGTATATCACTCTTTCGTTTTGAATATCAAGTTTTGAGTAGTGTATGTCTGTATTTTATTCATAACATTTAATTTGTACATTTTATATTATTTTTCAAACGACATTTCTTCCCCAGAACAATCAGATAACGTGATGGGGTGGTGTTGAAGCGTGCACAGTTTTCTTTTTAAAATTTTTATTCCTATCATTTACTATCACATATAAATGTTTCAGTAATTTTGGTAACCTAAATGGGCGAAAAAGGGGCAATACGGAAAAAAAATGTTCCATCCTAATGATACAAACTTCAAAACCTTGTAATGGAAAATTTTGGCAACTATGTGTAACTGAAAATCAGGGGGCACCGTACGTACATGCGGTATGATTTGTTTGTCGTTAAATGTGCATTATCCTGGTAATTAAAATTTTTATAGGCAGAGGTTGTTTTCTCGTCGCTGCGACTGATAACGCGCCTTTTCAGATTACACGAATGATAAAGTAAGCGCAAGGACCGTGAGTCCGGTATGACACGCAAACTGCATATTTATCGTTTAGTACAATCCTTTTCGAAACAATATATGATACGACGCAAATGAAAGCGCGACGGCGATTAATTAAAATCTCTTAAAGAGCCACGTTATCATATTTTCGCCATTCAGATTTAATTTTGCAATCGTTTATTTACTTTTTCGATTAGATCGAAAGAATTTGCAAAGTAATTACTCCCCAAATCGCTTGACTTTTTTTTGACACTTATTATTTACCTTCGTTCGTACCACGGCACACCTAAGCCAACCCATTCACTCTTCGTCCTGCGCTTACTTATTGAAAAGAAAGCTTGTATAAACTGGGGAAAAAATGTTACTTTTTTCTTGTTGGCGCATATCCAAATAGTACAGTCGTGCTGTATATTGGAATCGGAAAAAATTAGAAGAAGGCTAGTTTTTTGACAGGTGATTTTGTAGGTGCAACGGGTGCTAAGTCCAAGTTTGCCTAAAAATCGGGGTGTAGGGTTTTTTAGGGGATGGGGGTGGATTAAGGCGAGAAATCCGTTTAGAATTTTCAAAAAATCGATTTTTTTAAACATATTTCGAAAGTATGATACCCAAAGAATATACTGACCTGAGGAAAACTCGAAATATTGAATATTTGCGGAGTTATCGCATATAGTCTAGAGGGCGGGGACAGCATGCGGTCAGGTAGCGAGTCACATGTTGAAACTTTAAACGCGATTATCTCGAAACTACTTTTTCAAAAACTGTTCGTGTTGTAGCTCAAAAAGTTATCGACCGATTTGGATGAAATTTTTGGAGGTTACTCTCAGTAATATTATCGGAAGGATATATAACCTAAATCGGAAGGATAGATAACCTAAAGTTTGAAAGGTAACGTGTATATAAATAATTTTTTTGGGGTCAAATATGTCGAAAAAATGGTCGCAAATTCGAGCTTTGCAGTAAAAAGGCTCCCAAATTTTTAATTTTGCACTTATCCAACATTTTTTCATCCCCTCTAAAAAAATTCCCGAAAAATACCTATTTTTCACGCTCCTAAAGAGATTTTTCGCCTTAATGCCAAACTACGATCCCTACCAGTTCGGCGCCGGGAGACAAGATGTTCAGAAAAATCCGGGCTTTATTTTTGTCTACAGCGCCAAAGTCGTGGAACTTCATTTTGGGGGTGAAAAAGGGGGGTGAAATTTTGAAAAATCAGTTTTAATTCGATAATTCTTTAGGCAAAATGCATACAATTTTTGTTCAAATGGGAACGTAGCCCCTGAAAAGACGCGTCGATTGAGTATTTGATCATCCCTCTCCAATAATATCTTCAACGCCAAAAAAAAGTTGAACTCAAAAAAAAAAAAAATTATTGAATAACCAAAAAACAATCGATTTTTCGGAGATGGCTTAAATGTACGAAATGTAGAGAATAATTTTCTCTATGTTTTCGTTTCTATGGACCACCCTTGAATTTTGCTTTTTCCAACCCCTCTCGGGGGTTGAAAATTCAAAATGAAATTCTGGAAAAACTATTGACCGAAAATAAAGAGAGAGAGACAATAGTTTTCCTAGAATTTCATCTTTAATTTTTAACCCCCGAGAAGGGTTGGAAAAAGCAACATTCATGGGTGATCCATAGAAACAAAAATATAGAGAAAATTATTCTCTACATTTTGTACATTTCAGCCACACCCGAAAAATCGATAGTTTTTTAGTTATTCAATAAAAAAAATTTGTTGCTATTTCCTCTATTTTTTGGGGGGTGAAGATATAATTGGAGAGTGTGCATCAAATACTCATCGTCGCGTCTTTTCAAAGGCTACAACGTTCCCATTTGAACGAAAAGTATACGAATTTTTCCTAAAGAGTTATTGAATTAAAACTGATTTTCCAAAATTTCACCCCACTTTTTCACTCCCAAAATGAACTTCCACGACGTCAGCGCTGTGGACAAAACTAAAGCCTGGATTTTTCTGAAAATTTCGTCTCACGGCGCCGAACTCGTAGGGGTTGTAGTTTGGCATCAATCCATCCTCATCCCCCTTCATCCCCTAAAAAAACCTGCACCTGATTTGTAAGCAAACTTGGATTTAGCACTCGCGGCTATGACAGAAAACGATTCAGACTGTACTAAAAGGATAGAACGTAGTCAGAGAATTCTATTTAAAAAAATGCTTTTGAAATTAATTTCATTGAAAAAATCAATTAAGGCCTTATTCACCTTTTATCGGTTGGAAAACAAGGCTTTTTTGGGAGTTTTTTTTAGTCCTAATGGAGCAATGATAATGAGGTTTGAAGGATTTATTTTACATGCCTGTTAGGTAATCGAATCAATGTTTTATTGTCTAAAAAATACAAAATGGCGGCCTAGCGGCCGGTAGAACGAAAAATAACTTTTTCTCGTAGTCTACATGAGTTTTGCTAACGAAGTACAGACGATTATTACAAAATATTTATTTTTGCAAAACGAACACGATTCTGAAAAATCCGTCGCATTTTCGACTTAAACAACGGCCACCATTTGCTTTTTAAAACCGTAATTGTTAATATAGCGTGAAAATCGTGTGTACTCCGCTAGAAAATCTATCTAAGAAGCTATAGTTGAACTTTAAACTCAATCGGTTAAAAATGATAGAAACTGCGAGACCGCCCAACTTCGTAAAATGATTTTGAGGCCATATTGTACGTACAGCATTCCCAAGGTGATTTTTAGGAATTAAATTTGGAGAAATGGTTGAATCTACACTGTTAGTATTTGATAGTTATTTATACATATTTGAATATGTTTGAAGTATCATATCCATACAATATTTATGCATGTTTGAAGTAATATCTTTAATTTTTTCAAAGCATTTTATTCGAAATTATACATCATATTTGATGTTGCGTAGGTGATGTTACGAAACTTTTTCATCGTCGGGCGTGTATTTCTCTTAGAAACCACTGAACCGATCGACTTGCAATTTTTCACACATGTAGAGTACATGTCGGGGTATTGTTGGGCCCTCCATCTTTTTGATTGCTCTATATGTAATATTTTTCCGGGCCGCTAGTAGTGCACATTTTATTGTAAAAATCTCAGTGAGTACTCTTTTTCAACCGACGCCATTTCACAAATATTTCCTAAAATGTTGTTTAAGGCCATGTGCCACATGCCCCCGACCGCATCGAAATTTTGAAATGGGAATTCTCCCAAACGGATCAACCAATTGGAATGAAATTTGTTGTGTGCATGCAGGATGCTTGCTCCGAGAGCATGATTCGCGAAATTTTCCAAAAGTTCGAAAAAAAATTTGCCGTTTGTGGTTACCATGCGAAAAACTGTGAATTATTGACCATTGCATCGCCTTTTCGTTAATTTGACGCGAATCATGCTCTCGACAGTCAAAGAGCACGCATTTTGAGCTTTGTTTCACCTGTTTTCATGAACAAATGGCGGAGAAAAAGCATTTTGAAATTTTTACATGAATTTAGCAAAAATGTACCAACAAAGCTCAAAATATCAGGTACCGGAGCGAGCGTTCAGTTCATCCGTTTTCTCACTGGCGGCGCGCAGCTCGCTTCGTCCTGTTTTTGCCGACTGCGCTCGCCTCCTCCCGGAACAATTTATTTTTTGACGGGTCGAAGCCGGAGCCATAACCTCCGGCCATAACCTCGAACATTGGTTCGAAATATACTTCATACGATGTGTGTGATAGAATGTAAATAGTGTGTGTTATCGAGTGAAGTTTGTTTTCGTCGCGTTTTGGTCAGTTTTTTTGCTGTGAAGAACGCATCAGGACGCCGGCACACCATCGACGACAAAAACCGACAAGGAAATAATCGACGAGAAAACCACCGCGACCGATTACATGAAGAAGATCGAGGAACACAGTGACAGCGAGAAGTCGAAGGAGAAAACACCGGAAGTCAAGGTACGTACGCGCTATAACCTCAATTTACGTACTTTGTAATTTGCCACGATCTTCCCTCGCATTGCTTTCTCGCTCGCCGATGTGTCAAACAGCCAACGGCTCCGGTGCAAAAAACTCAAGCTTATTTGCTCTTCGCAGAAATACCTTGGTATTTATTCGTGAAAAAATCGGAGATAGCATATTTTCCGATGATCCGTAGCCATTTCCATTACCCCTCAAAATCCTCGATTTCCTGATCAGTGTGCGACTAAAATGATGCACGAAAGTTCAACACCCTTTGCTTACGAACGCAAAACTATCACGTCTCAAACACGGATGATTTGTGGACCTTTGACGATTCCTCGATAGCTTCACCCTGATGACCGAGAGTACTATTGGTATGGTGTACAAAGATAGAAGACCCTCGGTGTACCTGTACAGTAGTACCACCACTACATGCAAATGTACGTGTTACTACCCACATGAAAATAAAATATATAAAAAATATATCGAAAAATATATAACACATGTATTAAATATAATTTGTTCGAAAAGTTGGATATGCCAATTATATTTTTGGGTAAGAGTAAAACCTATGCGATATATAAATATAAATCCATTTAAGATGCATCTTAAATATATCAAACATACAAACTGAATGTATGTTTTATATATTTTGAAGATGGGTGGTTAAGCAACTTGAGTGACAGATGACGTTGCGAATGAAAAACATCTTCACATCGGTATCTCGCGATGACCTAGCCGCACTAGCCAGAATAAATGATCGGACAAAAAAATTGAAGGTTATGTAATTCTATTCGATTATCCCTCTCTATGCGAACGCAATTAAGTAATTGATCCGATAATTTTAGTTACTCTTGTTAATCCAAGCATTTCTCAATAAACTAATATTGTGTATTGTACGATATGCAGGCGATACGAAAGTTCAACAATTTAATAAGTAGCACTGGCTCAGTGGACAACGTCCCAGCTCATCACTCAGAGGTCCCGGGTTCGAAACCACCTTACGGCGTGTAAGCGCCTGATATAATTTAAATTTAAACCATTAATATATTTGAAGCGCAAGCACCATAATCGTAATTAATGACAACGAACAATATCGTAAAAGGGTGCAATGATGTAAATAACGTCATAACAAAATTTTTAAGAATATTTCAAGTATAGTTTAAATGTATTTCAAGTATATCTTAAATACACGTTGAATATATTTCAATAATATTTGAAATGTAGTATGAACATATTTAAAGTTGATTTTAAACGGAGTTTGAACATATATCATGTACATTTTAGATTTAGTTTAAATACATTTAAAGTGTACTTCAATTATAATTCGAATACGCTTAAAGTACATTTGTAGTGTGTTTTTAGGGTAATTTGAGTACATCGTAAGTATATTTTCAATAAATTTTAAATATACGTAACCGCCTATCCAACATATATTTTTTATATACATTCTGAAGATCTATTTTGGCCGAAAGGTTTGATATCGCGAATATATTTTTAATGCATTTCCCGTATATATTGCATATATCTAAGATGGATAATATATATCTGAAATATACTTTACATCCATTTTTAATATATCGAAAAATATATTTTTACATATATTTTATTTCCGTGTGGGTAGTATGGTATTGGTACACTGTGCAATGGTAAAATATACCGGTTCCGTATCCTCACCATACTAAACTGGTACCGATAACGTACGCATACACATGGTAGATACGGTACCTGGGCTATCATGTAGAAAACAGAACTAATGTAGCGTCGATTTACCATCTAGATGGACCATCGGATTTATCCAAGGCAGCAAGTACGTACTGCCGCAAACTTGCATAATAATATGAACAATGTCTGGTTTAAATTTGAACAAAATCGATAGAAATCAAGAGCGCACGCTCGTTTTACCATAAGAGCTTACACCACTGTAAACGTCCAAAATTGAGTGATATTTCGCGATTTTTTTTGTAGAAGAAGGAATAAGAGAATATTAATATTCAAGGATGTTATTAGCCATATCTTTCAAGTGAACAAAATGAAATTTATATTAAAAAATTATGCCAAAAGATGACGCTAGAGCCATTCTAGCGAGGCATGTTGAATTTAAGACGCTCTGTGCCACGCAGTATAGCTGACGCAAATTTGATTTTAGAATAAAATAAAAAAATTCTATTCATTTACACGAGTATAGCTAGAGAAATACGTAGAGAATTGTGAAAATATTAATTTTTGTGTAATTGGCAAGCATTAAACTAAAAACTTAATTTTCGACAAAAAAAGGACAATCGTTCGGTAATAACTAATGTTATAACTAACTCATACAAAATCCCGTACTTATTTCTCTTCGGAATGTTATTTTAAACATGTACCCAAAATTGGGAGTGAAAATGATGAAAATTGTTGGCGTTATGCTGCGTGCCGTTTTGAAAAATTGTGTTTCGAGAAAAACGGTCGATGTCTCGCACACGGGCCAGCCACTGCCACCGCAGACCCATACGGGCCTTGCGGACCTTGTTTTACAGGTACCAAACTTTTTTCCCCTTATTGTAGTTGGTTCAAAGCATCGTTTAAGTCAAGTAAAAAAAAACAATTTTTTTTTAATTCTACAGTGGTGTGACCCCTTAGATGGGAGTACACGGTGACGATTTTTTTCAACAATCTTGAAAAATGGTAGAAGGATTATTGTAAGCAAAGGTTGCCGAAATATAAAATAGGACTTAACAAATTTTAATTTTCTTTGCGTTCCAACGTTGCAAACTTCAACCTCCATACCCTGTCCGTGGAACGCAGTAGAACTATCGTCAATTTAATCGTGGAACTAAGAGTAAAATATTTTCGTTTATTACGTTAGTTTTAGCAGTCAAATGAGGGGAAACTTCAAAATAATTAAAGAAAAGAGAGGAGTTAAAAAAAGTTCGTCTTTTGAACCATATTTTTTATATACGACTCCAAAAATTACAGGAACAAAATTTCATTATTTTTAAGGGTTTGTTTAGGTCTGTTTGTTTGGTTTGTTTTAAGCGCTGTGTCTATGTGAAAAATTGTCGCATCGAGATGAAAAAAAGCCTTTTGAACCTTCAAGATCATAGTTTCGAGTTCTTTTGGCAAAACAAATTGTGATCTACGGCTATTGCGCAATCATGAGAAATACCGGGAGAAAAAATTCTAAATTTGTTTTTTCTCAGGGGTCATCGGACTAAGGAATTTTGTTTCAGTTAACTCAATGTATAGGTCAGTTAGCTTGTTTATACAACTTTAATTTGGTTTTTATCTCTCTACGTCAATTTTTTTGCTGAGATATCCGACTTCGAATGAAAAAACATCCTTTTGTCTTTGATTATCGATATCTCAGCAACCAATTATCGCAACGGGAATTAGAGGGCAGCTTTGAAAAGTCGAATAAATTTCCTGCCAGCCCCTCCCGTTGGTTTTTGTGATTTTTTTTTCAGCCTTAACCGTTATTTGGTAAAGGACAAAAAATGAATTTTTCTTGATTTTCAATAAATCTACCACTACGTTACAAATATTAATGCCAAGACTAATGCAGCCGCGTTTTTTTCAGCTGGATTTACCCCCAATGCCTCTGTTACTCTGCAAATTGATTCATCGATCCGTTTTCCATCAAAAGTTGGTCGAAGTTTTACAAAACAATTAAAGGAACAAGTGTATTATTCCTAAACATATTTGTAAAATATTTCAGGAAACAATACTGACTCATTTTTTACACGATTCGGCCTTTGCGCTCTTTAATTTCACTCGCTTCAATTGCATCAATTAAAGTTGATCCTCCCAAGCTGTATTTAATAGTCGATCTGAGAACATTTGTGCAATTAATTCTCAATATTTTCTACGAAGGTTATTAGGGTTATGGAAAAAAATCTTTTTTTCAAAACTAGGCATGATCAAAAATTGAAAAAAAAGAGAGTTTACAAAAACATTAGATTAATTTTTTTTACCAAACGAGAGATCATTTTTGAGAAAAAAGTGTTTTTTGTATCCCTAATAACCTTCGCAGAAAATATCGACAGATAATGGCATACAAGTTCTCAGATCGACTAGTGAATACCGCTTAGGGGTATCAACTTTTAATCAATGCAATTAAAGATGAGTGAAATTATGGTGCGCAAAAGCCGAAGCGTGGCAACAACGAGTCACAATTGTTTCCTAAAAAATGTTACAAATTTAAACAGATTATAATTTTTTTTTAATTTCTCAATTTTTTTTCTTAAATTTAACAAGCAACTACTGCAAAGTTCTAAAAATAGTCGAAGAAAATGGGTGTTTTCATTTTGATCATGATTACGCGATGTTTAGGAACACTTGATCCTTTAATTCTTTTGTAAAACTTTGATCGATCGGTCCGGAAAAACTGGTTGGTGGATCAATTTGAAAATTTACACGGCTATTGGGGGTACATTAAGCTGAAAAATAAACGTGGCGATATTAGTCTTTCTACCAATATTTGTAACGGAGTAGTAGATTTACTGAAAAACTATAAAATTTCATTTTTTGTCCTATTTTTCAAATTACTGTTAATGGTGAAAAAAATTATTTTTTTCTCGAAAAATCAACGAAAGGGTCTTGTACGAAATTGATTCAAGTTTTTAAAGCTGCCCAATAATTTCCTGTGCGATCATTGGTTGCTGTGATATCATTGATCAAACACAAAAGGAACATTTTTTATTATAAGTCGGATATCTCAGCAAAAAGTTGACGTAGAGAGACCACAAGAAAACCAAATTGGAACTGAATAAACAAGCTAACGGACCTATGCATTGATTTAACTGTAAAAAATCCCTTGAAAAATAAAATTGGAAAAATAATTTTCTCGCTATCTCTTATGATTGCGCGATAACCGTAGCTCACAAAATTATTTTGCCAAAAGATCTCAAACTAGAAACTTGAAGCTTAATGTTTTTCTTTTTTATCTCGATACGACTATTTTTAACATTGATACAGCCTTTCAAAAAACACTTTAAGAAGTAAAGAAATTTTTCGTTTCTTTAATTTTTAGGGGTTGGGTATAAAAAGTGATATATTTTGACAATTTTCAGTCAATCGAAAAAAGCGCTCGTTTTTGACTGTTAAAGCAATCTAAGAAACTACAGTTAAAATTTCAAGTCGACTGGTCGAACATTGTTTGAGTTTTGGTCCGTCCCGATATCAAAAACATGGTTTTGAAAAAAACGTGTTTGAAGCCAACGATTTCAAAGACGCTACAGCTGAACAAGCTTTTTTTTCCCGTAACCTAATGCCACCTATTGGTCGGAAATAAAACTAATTTTAGTCGGTAACTTCGTCCCCACAATAGGCTTACAAGAGTTGAGAACTGCGCCTACCGGCATGAGACATCGCCAGAGACGGTTTTCAGCGGCGGAGACTTCCTTAAAAAATAGCTCCAAAACCACTTTAAAATGGCTTTTTTCAGCTACAAAGGAATATGCATCATATTTTTTAAGGTTTCAAGGATTTCTTAAAAGTGTTTCTAACAAAACGATTTTTTGAAAATTTTACACCGATGACCTCTAAACAATTTGCGATAGTAAAATTTTACCGCTCTTCTGTAGAGCGAGACTTCTCCGATCGTCATTGCTAGAAAATTCGATCTTTGGAGAAACCTGCCGAAGATGAATTCCGGCAGAGAGAAAAAATGCTAAACGATTTTTTTTTACATAATTAGTAATAATTTAGTAATAATAAAATTTTACCAATCTTTCGCAGAGTAAGACCCGGTCGATCTCGTTCGCTCGCGGATTTGGTCAGCCGCAGACAACCTGCCGAAGATAAGCCACGGCAGAGAACAAAATGCCGATCGCAATTGTTTAACACGTTGACTGCCGTGTCACCCGTATTCGGGTGACAGCAAAAGTTCTCATCAGGCCACGTCACCCGTATTCGGGTGACAGCAAGAGTTCTCATCGGGCCGTTTCACGGGTGGCCTGACGGGGATTTCGCTGTAAACACGCGTGGCAGTCAACGTGTTAAACAAAGAGCACTAAATTTTTTTAAGTCTCCAAGGATTTTTTGAAAGTGCTTCCAACAAAACGATTTTTCGAAAATTTTACACCGATGACCTCTAAACAATTCGCAATAGTAAAATTTTACCGCTCTTCTGTAGAGCGAGACTTCTCCGAGCGTCATTGCTAGAAAATTCGATCCTTGGAGAAACCTGCCGAAGATGAATTGTGGCAGAGAGAAAAAATGGTAAACGTATTTTTTTCCTGCAGTAATAATAAAATTTTACCACTCTTTCGCAGAGTGAGACCCGGTCGATCTCGTTCGCTCGCGAATTTGGTCGGCCGCAGACAACCTGCCGAAGATAAGCCATGGCAGAGAAAAAATGCCGATCGCAATTGTTTAAACAAAGAGCATTGTAAAATTTTACAACTCTTTTGTAGAGTGAGTCTCGAGCGATCTCGATCGTGACTCGAGATTTTAGCAGAGATCGAATTCGTCGATGATGAGCGACATCGAGATGCCAAGTAGTCTGCGAGCTTATTTGTTTAAATTAATTAAAAAAGAGTGGGAAGATACTAGCACCTTTTCACCGTACGAGTCTCTAGCAAACCCCGTTTGCTAGAAAGTTCAACCATAAAGAAATTTCCACCGATGTCCGCCGTCGACAAAAAAATCGAATCGAGGGCATTTGTTTAAACAATGCGCGGTCGCAAAATTTCACCGCTCTTCCGTGGAGCGAGGCTAGCGATCTTGATTGTTCGAGAAGCTGACCAGCAAAAATGCTGCCAAATATGAACCCTGGCAGAGATAAAAATGCTGAACGCATTTGTTTAAATAATGAGCATTGCAAAATTTGACCACTCTTTTGTAGAGTGAGTTTCGAGCAATTTCGGTCGCTCGAATTTTTGGCAGGGATCGAAATCGTTAACGATAAGCGGCATCGATGTTACAAATTGTGCTCGAGCTTATTTGTCTAAATGAATTTAAAAAGTATGGGAAAATGCCTGAGTTTTTGGTTGTGGCCGTCGTCGAAAAAAATCGATTTGATGGCTGCATATACAATGTAAAATGCAACAAAGTTTCACCGCTCTCCTGCCGAGCGAGCGCATGCTTCCAATACAAGCGTACCGTGGTCGCTACGCATAGTTGTGTGAATTGTGTGATACATACATGTAAGGTGCTTGCGTACGACTGAACGGCGTGCGAGAACGGATTCGTTCTTTCTGCAACGCGGTCAGCGCAGAAAACACACACACACACGCGCGCGCGCTCAGCGATCGCCGTTTATTTGGCTTCGACTCTTCGTCCCAGTGCGAAGCAAAGATGGATAGTTCCGGATTTTAATAGGTCCAGGAACTATGTTCTCTACTGGAACGATATCGTTCCGATCCGAGATGTCAACTGAAACATGTTCAGATAGTTCCATGTATCCTAGGTGAGACCGAGCGCTGTGCGGGTCGGGAACGTTCGGAAAGAGTCGGATTGTTCGGTTCGACTCGGTCGAACGAACGGAACGGATTACGGATTAGGACCGACAACGAGCCGTCGCGGGGCGGACCGAACAGCCCGACTCTTTCCGAATGTCGTGAAGAGTCGGGAACGTTCGGGTAGGGTCGGACTGATCCCGAACGTTTTCAACTCTTCACGACGTTCGGGAAGCCTCGCGGTGGCTCATTGTCAGTCTGAAATTCATTTACTTAGTCATAGACCCAGTAATACTTAGTGATACGCACAGTAATAGTGTATATAGAAATAGTTGGAAAATGGCTTCACGAAGAAAAACCAGCGCCATTTGGAACCACTTTAAGGAAGAAGACTCAAAGAAAGGAAAATGCAATTATTGTTCCGAAATGATATCGTTTACGTCCGGCAGTTTAGGTAATTTAACCAGGCATTTAAAACGAAAACATCCCACTATTTCTACAGCACCAGTGGAACGTCAAGTACCTGTTGATGATAATAGTTCTGAATCTGTGCATCCGTGCACAGAACCTGAACATGAGCACCATCAAGGACGGCAATTAATTTCAGTTGATTCAAATACAGGAGCGTCGTCGTCAGTCCGTGCAGTACAAAAATCATCTGTGCAGCCCAAAATCGACGGGTTCACCCAAAGACCCTTGGCACCGAATAAAAAAACTAAAATAGACCAGCAATTAATTGTGATGATAGCTAAAGCGTTTTATCCGCTGAACATAGTAAACGATCCCGAATTCCAAAAATTCGTTGCCCTATTGAATCCGTTCTATAGTTTGCCAACCAGGAAGACACTTTCCGAAAGTCTCCTACCACAGCAATATTTGAAGCTGAAGCAACGGGTGAAAACTGAAGACTGTTGCGATTTGCGTTACGACAGATGGCTGGACCTCTGATAATGATGAAAGTTTCTTAGCAATCACTGCACACTATATTGACCCGGAAGTGGGTAATTTGTGTGCAAATTTACTTGGCTGCATACAATATGATGAAAGCCATACGGCCGGCAATCTCTGCCAATTTTTACAAGACGAGCTAAAGGAGTGGCAGATTGAAAATAAAGTAGGAGTTGTGGTCAGCGACAACGCAGCAAACATACTCGCAGCAGTCCAGCTAGGAGGATGGCGATCCGTCGGTTGTTTCGCTCACACTCTTAATCTCATTGTCAATTCTGTCATTGACACAATCCCCGATACGATAAACAAAGTAAAACGAATTGTAGAATATTTTCAAAGAAGTACGACTGGACTCAACAAACTTAAATCAGTTCAAAAACAAATGAACACGGAAGAACTGAAGCTAAAACAAGATGTCAGCACTCGGCGGAACTCCACATATGATATGTTGGACCGTGTAGTAAGAATAAAAGAGGCACTGATAGCTACATTGGCGTTAGTAAGAACTGACTTGGCTTTATCTCCCGAAGACTGGACGCTTATTGAAACGGCAATACCAATATTGAAGATATTCTATGAAGTTACAGTGGAGGTATCGACGGAAAAATCTGTAAGTCTCTCCAAAGTCATTGTGTATTGCCGGTTACTTATGAAACAAATAAGGTGCCGAATGACAGAAGCTGAAGCTGCACACGACAGTAATCAGATACGCACCTTGTTGCGAACATTAAATGACCAACTAAACAAGCGAGTTGAGTCGATTGAGCGAAATACGCTTTATGCGGAATGCACAATATTGGACCGAAGGTTCAAGGAAAAAGGTTTCCGTCACAAAAACAACTTTACGAGAGCGCTAGGACAACTGAAGATGAAAGTCGGAGCCATGCAGACACCAACACCCATGCCCCCACCGAGCATTTTACCTACACCATCATCTTCAAAAACACCGTCAATATGGATTTTGATTCTTGGTTGACAGTACTAAGCCTGAATCGTATGAAGATAAATCAATTGACGATTTTGATATTTCATATATAAACGTATCTATGTAAATAAAATGGTCTCCCTCGCTGCGCTGTCTAATCGAATTGAGGAACTATAAAAATCTGTTTCAACTATTATGCATAACATAGTAGTTGGATCAAATCGATTCACAATTTCGCATTCTGCCTGCCTGACATCTAACAGATGTCAGTGCCTTATTATTTGTTTGTATTGCGTAGTCACCAAAGATACATGTGAACTAGTGGAAGTATATAGTTCCGTGAACATGTTTCCTGGACATAGTTCCTTTAAGAAAAGGAACCTTTTCATGTCCAATCCGATGACGGACATGATTTGCGCATGTCTAGTGCGAAGTATCGAGACCGAATTCGCGATAGCTGCGCTGTCCGTCGGTAGCGACTGGTAGCTAAAAACTACGAGATCTGCGCTACCGACGTAACGAGAGGCCGCGTTGAAATTTCCTGGCGTGTGGCACATGGCCTTAAGACGGAATGACACCTCATCGCGGTCGGTATGGTAGAACAATTGTAGATACCCAAAAATCTTTGAAACGGCTCTTCAGATCCCGTCGAAACTTTGCCAAACGACGTCAAATAGATGGACGAACAGCTGTCTGCCCCTCAAATTTTCTGAATGTGAGAAAAAAAAACGTAGATTGACTTATCATGAGCCATTCTACTTTTTTTTTCTCAAATTAAAAAGAATTAAAGGGCAGACAGGTGTTCGTCTATCTATTTGACGTCGTCTGGCAAAGTTTCGACGGGATCTGAAGAGCCGTTTCAGATATTTTTGGGTATCTACAATTCTTCTACCAACCGCGATGAGGTGTCATTCTACCGACCGCGATGAGGTGTCATTCCGTCTTAAGAGGCCGCACGATAACCACATTGGTAAAGAATAGAATTTAAAAAATCAAACCAAAGTCTACGGGAAGCTAGACTGCACGCCGATTCGCAACTCCCGCGGCAACCTTTCTGTAACACTTTGCCACAGTTCCCCCATTTTTATAATCAATAGATGAAAAAAATTGTTTTGTATACTTAAGGGGTTACCCCCACTTGCGATTTTGAAAAAAATCGATTTTTTTTATTGCATTTTTTTGAAGTATAAGTATCTGAGAATATGTCCTGAAAATTTCAAGTCGATCCGAACAAAATTGACTGAGATATGAGCGTCGAAAGAGAAGAATCCGCGTTGAAAGAGCGTTGAAAGAGAAACTTTAAACGCGTTTTTCTCAAAATGGCATTTCTGAAGTGGGTGACCAAGATTACTCGAACACTAATGAACCGATCTTCTTGAAATTTTGCAGGCTTATTTAATACATAAAAATGTAGTCTTTAATCGTTCGATTTTTTTCGTTAAAATCGAACCATTAACTTTGACTGTCCGCCATTTTGTGAAAAATGAATATTTTTTAAAATCCTTCGATCAAAGACTAGTTTATACTTATATTTGACTAAATCCATCCGCATTTTTTTTTCAGATGATCACCTTCGCCGCATTGTTGGTCACCGCAAACCGTGTATATAAAAACATTATTTCATTGACGGCCATTTGCCACTAAACAATGTAATATTTTTCAATAAAAAAATTACTGAAAGTTCTTCAAGATGTGTTCTTTAAGATGGTATATTGATCGATTAAAAAAGTTTTGTAGTTTTCTTTTAAAAAATTCATGAAAAAGGCCTTTTTTGCGCTACAAGTGGGGGTAAAGCCTTAAATATACTATCAAAGTATACCTACATTTTGCTAAATGTAGAACAATTATTTCGTATTTTTAAGAACTTCCTCAAAAGTGCTTAACTTTGTCCCGTCTAAATGTATATCTCGCCTTAAAGTCTGACGTCAAGCGAGAAAGAGAGAGAAAGAAGAAAAGAAACATCCTAACGAAAGTAAGGGACAAGAGAAGGAAACAAAAGGGCAGTGGTCGAGCAAGGCCGAAACGGGAAACATTCGAAATTGGAAAATTGACACACACACACACACACACAAATGCGCGCGGGAGTTCCGTCGAAAAGCCCGTCCGAGAATTAAGTCTCTGACAGACGTCGGAAGACAAAATGAAATACGAAACAGCGGCAAATCTAAATGTACAGGATACACATTTCATGTACACGAACGTAAGAAAGAATTTTTAAGAAACACATGATTTCTTGTATGCGACAAAAGATCTCAATTAATTTGCTCCCGACTCGAGTCTCGAATCCAGTACTTTTAATGTAATTGGGGACAACCCGCTACAAAATACGTAAAGGGACTTAACATTGATCGGCAAGAGGCTCGTACACAGGTGCCTATATTGATGCGGGACGGCTGCCAATTCTCCCCGTATTACCTGCGACAGGTATTCTCTCGTATTACTTGTGGTGGGTGTCTGGGAAGGCAGGAAAGAAATCGATGTCTTCGGTTGTTATTATGGTTATTGGTGTTTATTTTTTTTAAGCGTAACATTGCGGCCATTTTCGGAGAAACCATTTTATCTATATTATTTTATCTTGTATTATTATATTAGATACTATTACATCTTTATTGTGCATTCAATTATTTTACTCATTCCAGTAAAATAACCATTGGCAACTCAGTATAAGATTCTCCCAACGAAATATCGTTTTTCGTATCTTTTCTATGTACACGACGAAAGATGGCCAATTTTTAGCATCTTCTGCTACATCGTTCTCTTTACTCCATCAAGCAGTACGTAATACCTAAAAACATATGCATTTATAGCCGACGAATAATTATTCAATTTGTTAGGTAGAATATCATCGAAATTAACGTTGTATTGAATAATACATGGAAAAAACTTGTGATGAAAGATACGTCACCTGTCGGTGTCCTATCGACGATCCAATCGATGAATGCACCGACTCGAGTACTATCAGCTGCCTTGCCGGTGGCGCAGGAACCTCCCGAGCTGATTATCCCGATCTCCACGATCCTACGGGTGGTTGGATTTTGCCAAAGCACCGGGCCACCGCTGTCAAACTGCAATAATACACGAAATATGAATGACGTATATGTGGATATATATATATATATTATCCACAGTGAAGGACGCGTGATTGATACGCGGCTGCGGCCATCTCTTGTATAAACAACTTTGGCTCGATATTTCAATTAATGCGTTTTGGATAGTAATACAACCGGGACACACTAAACTATAACCAAGAATGGGCAAAGCTTTTCCGCATTTTCCTTAAGACGTTTGTCAGAGATGGGCCGTCGGCAGCACTCTAGAAGATCTATCAGGAGCTATTTGGATATGAATGGAATTATTTGTAAGATTTATCAACGTTTACCGTACAAGAATCCACGCCTTTTTTTCCCTCAGTGCAGATTTGTTTCGCTGTAACCGCAGGATGATCACGTCTGCATATTAAATTCGTAACTACCGGAACCTGTGCTTTTTGCAGAACGTTCGTCTTTCCAGCGTTGGGTTTAGTGAGGCCCCAACCTTTGCGCATCGAGAGGACATAGTTGATGAAAATTGCAAATTGCCTTGATTATAAGTGGAGAAATTTAATCACGCTCACCCAGAATGTCGACGACACTCCCGCCAAATGTATCAGGAGCGTGTTCAAAGGGAAGACAAGCGGGACCGACCTGCTGACTGAATGCAATTTCGCCTTGGACCGTTACCAGGGCTATATCGTTCTCGTTGGTCAAGGAATTGTACGAATCATGTACCACGAGCGATTGAACGTTATAGAGCTTCGAAGATTTCGTGTCGGAGCCTGCATAGGTGGAAATTATCTTTAAGAATCCAAAGTTCCGCTAACAGTGTTGTCGAAAATGTCGAGAAAAAAGAAATATTTACCTATATTGAGATCATGATTCCCGACCAAGACAGCGAGAGTACTGATGTTTCTGCGCAGCACACAACTCGCCCCCGTTAAAACTTGTTTTTTATTGATGATCGTTGCGCCGCAATAGGCGATATTTTTCGGCACGTCGATCAGAGCTGCCATCATGGGATACTCGTTCACCCCAGAATTCTGGCCACCGACGATTCTCGTCTGATAAATAATTGCAAGTACGCATTTTCTGCATCACATCCTTCAACTTTTTTCTCCAAACTTTTATTATTCAAAGAAACATTTCTGAATAACTTCTGCTCTGTTTTATTGTTCATCGGCTGTTAATATGTGGCTTACAGGATTTTTCCAGCCACATCTGCAATTGGTATCTTCCTCTTCGGTCGTTTGAGCCCTTGCGCTGCAGAGAAAGTGACCACCGGATGATGTCGGCGAAGCTACGAATGTAATGGTCACCTTTTCGGTCCTACTGAGTACCGTGAAATCCCCGTAGCCGCAGTAACGATGACCCGCCACTTCGTCCAGTTCTTGAATTATCAGAGCATCTGCGCTGCACCTCGTGCTCTGAGGAAAAAAAATGGATCTTCGCCTGGCGATTTTTCACGACTCGAATGATCGTCAAGCGGACTCGTGTTTTTAGGGTCCCACCGGTATTGGGAACCCTTATCATTTCGTCTTAATCCGTCTATCCGATCCATGGAAAATTGTTCATTTTGGGGAAAAAAAACCTACAGTGGGTATGTCGAGAGTTTCGCAAATTATTTTGATCGGGCGGTCGCTTGTCAAGACCCATCGACAGGAAGCTCCACTTGGATAATATTGAGGATACCGTGGACTGTATACCCAATATTCGTTGTTCGGTTCCAATTGTTGGGTATAATTGCAGGCAATGAATTGCTGGCCGTTATTTCCGCCCACCCACCCAAACAACGGTAATAGGATATCTGGAATTTGAGGAGAAAAAAAGTTATCACCCAGCTACGGCAATTACCACGATTTTGCACTCTTTTTTTCCAAATGATTGTGACTGATCGAAACGAGAAAAGAAGAAATAAACTGTCCAGACATATTCGCTGCTTACTGAACATCATGACGAGAGAAGCCGTGATTTGACTCGAGCAGCATCCGTATGCGCACTAATTATCCCATTTGCCGGTAATGTGAAGTATTTATACGGAGTCACGATTTGTACACGGTAAGCCAAGGTGGCTGATAACGCTTTTGCATATTTTTCACGAGCAGATATAATAGCTCAAGGATAATATTTGAATTGGGAAACGGGTAATTGCGAAGTGGTAAAAACAAAACTGAGGATCTGTAATTCATCTCGTGTTTGTCGCAAAAACAATGAAAATTCAAACCCAAATAACGTATCCGCCAAATGAGAGATATGAAACTGGTTTCCTCTGTTCGTCATACTTTCAGGCTGATCTAACCCTGGAATTCCGCGGCGTTATTAATCATAAAAATATAAGAATTGTTTTTTTTTTAACAGAGTATTTCAATTTTTCGATTTTAATATCAATTTTTGAGCAGTACCTTTATGTATTTTATTCACAACATTCAATTTCTACATTTTTAATTATTTTTCAAACATCTTTTTTTTCAGAACAACTGGATAACGTGATGAGATGGTGTTGAAGTTTGCATCGTTGGAACGAAATTCCTCCTTTCTTTTTCCTTTTTTAAATTTTTGTTACTATCCACACCCTTTTTCCCATCTTCAGATTACGGAACCCTAATGAGGATCTTCAAAAATGTGTCAGTGGTTTTTGTAGCCTGCATGGGCCAAAAACAATAGGCAATGCAAAAAAAATATACTTTCGTTGCCTCCCAACGATGCAAACTTCAAAACTTACCATGTGATAAGGCCGGGTACAGACTTGAGCACGAACGCGAATGAGGCAGGCCGCATCGAATTGTATCGCACTGAAAAAATGATGACTGCTTGAGGACGTACGTGGCAAACAGAGGCAACTGTTCGGAAGTGCGCCAGTCTATACTGACCACGGTGACCACGGTCGATGCGTAGGACAATCGCACCCTAATTGACTACGGATTTATATTGATCGAGCGACAGTGTTTGGCTTGATCCGAGGCCGTGGGGCGTACGACTCGAGGCAGTTTGCCGCGCCTCGGACCGACATCCACACTTGCATGGTCGTGCGGCCTCGGCCTGCGTCATTCGCGTTCGTATTCAATGTACCGTATGTGCCCGGCTTAAGGCCTTACATATGCGAAAAATTTCAATATATATTTTTTTTTTAATTCCCTTAGCCTGAACGGTTAAGAATATTTTGAGCTTTACAGAATTGAAAAATTCCAAAAATAAGGTAAGATTGCCTTTATAATAGATACCGCACGGCGCGCCCGACCGCCAACTTCAAAGCCGTTTTTCCACGATTCACTTTTTTAAACCTTGTGAAAGGTCTAACTCTTGAACCATGGAGCCTAGATAGCGGGAGGTTCAGAGAAATGATGGCGCTGGGGTACTCCGGCACCTTTATGTATATAGATATACGCTGAACATGGGTGCGATCTAAGACAGATCACAGATGTACCTAACCCTCATTCGTGTTGAGGGATAACACCACTCTAGGATTTTGGAAAGGCGTTTTCTTGCCTAAAAATACTTTGGTGTTATAAAAACAATATGCGATTGGTCCTGTAGCGATTTTTTTTATTTAAAGTTTCAATTATCAATTTGGCCGCAGCGCCTCGGAGCGCGCGCTGAGTTGCTCGTACAACCTTAAACGCGTTTTTCTCGAAACCACTTTTTTCAACCCCGGACGACGAATTACTCGACCACCTTTGCATGCATTGATTTAAAATGTTGATAGCAGCTTCACATTTACATTCTATATGGGAGTACGTAGCCGTTTTTTGATTAAATGTAAACTTTTTTTTCATAAACAATTTACTGTTTTTTTGGCAAAAAATCGATTTATTTCCTTTAAAGTGCGCTATTTTTTCAAAATTTGAAAGCACATATTTAGGAAGTCTCATAGCTAATAATGTATAAATTATCATTTTTTTCGTTTTTGTTTCAGGTCCCACATTTTACGAGGAAACCGTTCTCCCGTGAAGCTATTTGTAAAAAAAAACACGTTTTTCTAGATGGGCTGTATCGCCGCCATTTTGAGATTGAGATCTTTTCTCGCTTTTGCGTTTTTTTCCGAACCATCATGGGGAAATTATGAATCGGCGGATGTTTCGATGTTTGATGTCACGATCGGTCTGTCGTGAGGTTAGAAACTCATCCGATCACTTTCACCTCGTTGACCAATATATTACTATATATGTAGGTGCAGCTGCACCCCAGTGCCATCACTTCGACACATTTTTGGGGACACTTTTTTCAGCGCCTTTGCATTGCCGCTGAACCTCCTGGTATCTAGGCTCCATGTCTTGAACCAAGGTTGAGATCGCTTTGATATTTTTACAACATATTCTTAGTATCATCACCTATCGTGTGAAGCACAGAAACAAAAATTTCAATGACACAAAAAAATATAAAAAATAAAGTCCCGACAGAAAATTGAGTAAACAAATTTCAAGTTTCGAATTTTTATTATAATATTTTTAAAAAAATAATATTTTTGGTTCACACTAATGATACATTCATTATGCAATTATAATTATTCTCATTTTTTTCAGCCACCCACATCGATGCTGAGAACTTTCACCATCAACGCGCGCAAAAAAAAAATACATTGCTTTATTATGTTATATCTCCGCCATTTGTCAATATTTCTGATTTTTTTTTACATATACTTAACCATGTGCATAAATGATCTGTAAAAAAACGTTGAAAATATATGCGTCATTTTTTTTAACCGCGTCTAGAAAAGTACCTTCGAAAATCGGTGAAATCACGTATATAAGGCCTTAAGGGGTAAAGCCATAGTGGAATTTTCAAAAAATCGATTTTTTTTTCTCGCTAAAACGGTGCCTCATCATCATAAGAATAAGTTACTATTCGATTTATAGCAAGAAATTGTTTTTTTTTTCACCGACTTTGAGCCTATAACGTAAGTCCACCTCTGGCACAGCCAGAGACATATGTAAAACTTTAAACGAGTTTTTCTCGAAACAGCTTTTTTCCAATTGGCGTGACAAATAACTTCAACAATTTTCACTCGATTTACTTCAAATTTAAAAGTTATGTTCCTAATTGCATTTCGCAGAGAAGTACGGACGGAATTTCTAATTAATCGAAAACTTTTCATTTTATGAGAAGTTTTATACGAAATATTTCACTGAAAATTCAAGTTCAATTCACTTCAAGTTCAAATACCTACAACTTTTGAATGAAACAATATTTTTTTTATTCCGTACGTACTTCTCTAGGTATTCTAGTGTAGATTGACGAGAATTTTTGTTTTTCGCCGCGGAGCACCTAAAAAAATATAACAAAAGAAAATATTAGTAGTCAGCCATTTTGTGCATCGAAAAAACATATATATATATTTTCTAACAGCTTGATATTCATACTGTTAGAATTAATTTTATGTGTATTTGAGTAATTAATTTTATGAGTGAATCACTTTTTCATATGAAAAAAATTGTTAAATTCGCCGTGATTTTAAACCCGTTACTGTGGCCTAACCCCTTAAGAGTATTTTGGCAACTATGTGTAACTGAAAATGAGGGATCATCGTACGTACATGCGGTATGATTTGTTTGGTGTTGAATATGGATAATCCGGGTAATGCGATTTTTTATGGCCAAAAGTTGTTTTTTCGTCGCTGCGACTGATAACGCGCCTTTCCGGATTACATTGATGATAAAGTTAAGCGCGAGGACCCTGAGCCCGGTATTCCACACGAACTGCATGCAAATTTATCGTTTAATACGAGTCTTTTTGAAACAATAAATCTCACGACGCGAAGGCATCGCGACAACGAGTAATTAAAATCTTATAAAGAGCAACGTTATCACATTTTTTCCATTCAGATTTAATTTTGCAATCGCTTATTTTCTTTTTCGATTAGACCGAAAGAATTTTCATAGTAATTACTCCCAAAGTTGCTTGATTTTTTGTGACATTTATTACTTACCTTCGTTCGTGCCACGGTACACCTAAGCCAACCAGATCACTCGTCGTCCTGCGCTTACTTATTGAAAAGAAAGCTTGTACACTGTGGGAAAAACGTACCATCTTTTCCAGAATTCTATTTATAAAGATTGCTTTTGAAATCAAATGAGTTATCCTATGTGACAGGTCCAAAAAATAAAAAACATTTTGCACCAATTGCTAAAAATAAGCGTATTATATAGACCCGGCATGGCAGATTAATAGTGAATAAAAATTTTCTCTGTGTAAAGCGTACTTGAACTTCTGAATGCATTTTTCTAAAAACTGTATTTTTCAAATTGGCTTCCATGATATCTCAAAAACTATTAAACGGATTTCGATTTAATTTTTATGGTATAATCAGCACATCTATAGTTCTCGCCAGAACTACTCTACTCCAAAAACTGAAAGGAATAGAAAATTTCTTAACTTTTTGTTAGTGCTTTTTGAAGCGCTGCATTTGTGTGAAAAATGGTCGTATCGAGATGAAAAAAACTATTGTGAAGCTTTCAATTTCTAGTTCTCACATCTATTGGCAACATTTTTTGTGAGCTACGGTTATCGCTCAATCATAAAAAAAGCACGGGACAAACATTTTCCATTTTTGTTTTGTTTTTTTTTCGAGGGTCCACGGACTCGGCAAGCGTTTTTTCCAGTTAAATCAATAAAATAGACTTTGAATAAAATAGGATCCTTTTGATCATCGTGTATCGGGTATCGTCTTTGATCATCGATATCTCAGCAACAAATTATCGCACAGAGAATTAAAGGGCAGCTTGAAAAATTGGATAAATTTCCGACATGACCCTTTCATCGATTTTAAAGGCCATGTGCCACACGCGTCCGACCGCTTCGAAATTTTGAAATCGGAATTCTTCCGAACGGAACAACCAATTGGAATGAAATTTGTTGTGTGCATGCAGGACGCTTGCTCCGAGAGCATGATTCGCGCAATTTTCCAAAATTTCGAGAAAAAAAATTGCAATTTGTGGTTTCCATGCGAAAAACTGCGAATCATTAACCATTGCATCGCATTTTCGGTAGTTTGGCGCGAATCATGCTCTCGACAGTGAAAATGCACACATTTTGAGCTTTGTTTTGCCTGTTTTCATGAACAAATGCCAGAGAAAAAGAATTTAGACATTTTTACATAAATGTAGCAAAAATGTACCAACAAAGCTCAAAATATCAGGTACCGGAGCGGCGTGCAGTTCATCCGTTTTCTCACTGGCGGCGCGCAGCTCGCTTCGTCCTGTTTTTACCGACCGCGCTCGCCTCCTTCCGGAAGAATTTATTTTTTGACAGGTCGAAAGCAGGAGCTATAACCTCGCACATTCGTTCGAAATATATTTCATACGATGTGTGTGATAGAGTGGAGTTGTTTTCGTCGCGTTTTGGTGAGTTTTTTTCGCCGTAAAGAACGCCTCAGGACGCCGGCACACTACTGACGAGAAATTCTGACAAAGAAATAATCGACGCGAAAACCGCCGCGGCCGATTACACGAAGAAGATCGAGGAACATAGTGACAGCGAGAAGCCGAAGGAGAAAACACGGGAAGTCAAGGTACGTACGTACTATAACCTCATAACCTCAATTTACGTACTTTGTCATTTGCCACGATCTTCCCTCGCATTGCTTTCCCGCTCGCCGATGTGTCAAACAGACAACTTCGGTGCAAGAAACTCAAGCTTATTTGCTCTTCGCAGAAATACCTCGGTATTTATTCGTGAAAAAATCGGCGATAGCATATTTTCTGATGATCCGTACCCATTTCCATTGCCCCTCAAAATCCTCGATTTCCTGAGCAGTGTTCGACCAAAATGAGGCACGGAAGTTCAACACCCTTTGCCTACGAACGCAAAACTGTCATGTCTCAAACACGGATGATTTGTGGACCTGTGGCGATTCCTCGATAGCTTCACCCTGATGACCGAGAGTACTATTGGTATGGCGTGCGAAGATAGTACCCTCGGTGTACCTGTACAGTAGTACATCGCTACACGCAAATGTACGTGTTACTAGTATGGTACTGGTACACTGTGCAATAGTAAAATATACCGGTTCCGTATCCTCACCATACTAATACTGGTACCGATAGCGTACGCATACACATGGCAGGTACGGTACCTGGGCTATCATGTAGAAACCAGAACTGATGTAGCGTCGGATTTACCATCTAGATGGGCCATCAGATTTATCACAAGTACGTACTGCCCAGGATGAGAAACCGCGTCAATCGTCACGGCCACAGTATACAGTCCCAGTGTCCGCCAGGATATCACCGCTGTCTCCAATCTCTCCGAGAGCACCAGCGAGGCTGACCTCAAGGAACTCGTTGAACCCTTCGGCTTCGCTCAGAAACAATATCTCACCATGGATCGCACCACCAATCTATGCAAGGCCTTTCGCTTACGTATGTACGTTTCAAAACAAAGGGCGAGGACGCTAGGGCCTTTTTGCATTTCAATGGTTACGGCTACCATCATTTCATACTCAAAGTCGACGCGTACGTAACGATGTGTTTGCCGTCCCGATGGAGAATCATTGTGAGGAGAGGTAGAAACCGTGAAACGAAATCCCAAATGCAAACGATGCGAAAGTTTGCTGTCGTTTGCGCTGGGAAACGGGTAGCGGTACGCGGTACCGCAAATTTGTTTCTTTTTAATTTATACGTTTCTTTTTCAGTTCCCTGATAATAAAAATGAAAACTCGAAATATATATAATATTGACTATTTTGTGCTCGTCATTTTTTAGTCCATGTTTGAAGAGTATGGTGTTACAAAACGAGAAAAAAAAACGAAAGAGGTCAAGTTTGTAACCGGTAATGAAAGTTTAAAACGTTTAATTGCAGGCAAAACAAACTATAACAAAAGTATCAGCCCATTGAAAGCAAAAAAAAGTATTCAAAAAGTAACGGCCCATTACAGGTAAAAAAAATTATAAAAAAAGTAACGGTCCATTAAAGGCAAAAAGAATTGTAAAAGAAATAGCGGCACGTTAATTACACGAGCTATCGTCGTAAGCGACTTCTTGAACATTTTTGTGACAATGTGTTGCGGATCTAACTTATGTCGACTACTTTTTCGCGTCACCGTCCGCACTTCCTTTTTTGAAATGGAGGCCATTTCTTCGATCACCGAGCTCAAACCATTTTCATCGTCTGAAAGAAGGAAGATCGTACGTTATAATTACAATATTGAAATCGATTGATTATTAAGGATGTTTTGCACTTACATTCCTAACCAAAATACATTTCGGTAAGATTTTCAAGTACTTTGTGTAGAGAAACAAGTCGGGAAAAAACGAATCATATTCAAGATTATCATGATATCAATTTGGTTGATTTTTCTTCAAACAATTTTATTTCATGACGAAGGCCTTAAGTTGTAACTGGAACTCAATTTTGGTTGGGATGGAACGAGCATACATCTTGGATACTACAACCAGTATATTACCATATGAAGTGCTCCTTCTTAGTTAGCTGGTTATGTATTCGTACTTTCGGCTTTGGGTATACCGCAGCTGTCAGAAGAAATTGTAATGCCGGTGAATATCGAAAAATGCCGGTGAATGCCTAAAAAATGTAATGCCGGTGAGTACCTAACAAGGCCGGTGAATGACCAAAAAAATGCCGGTACTTGGGATACAAAATTCTGGTTTGGTCAGTCTTCAGCACTTACCGTCACTATTTGAACCAGAATGCCTGCCAACGTAACTATAAATTCCTACAATAGGCACGGCATTCAGCCAGTCACTTCAATAGGCATATCAAACGGCTTTCATTGGCATTTATCAAGGCACCCAATCTGCTAGGGATGCTTTCAATACAAGCGTACCGTGGTCGCTACGCATAGTCGTGTGAATTGTGTGATACACACATAGATGTAAGGTGCTTGCGTACGACCGAACGGCGTGCGAGAATGTATTCGTTCTGTCTGCACGCGGTCAGCGTAGCAAACACACATACACACGCGCGCGCTCAGCGATCAACTGGGACTCTTCGTCCCAGTGCGAAGCATCGAGACCGAATTCGCGATCGCTGCGCTGTCCGTCGGTAGCGACTCGTAGCTAAAAACTACGAGATCTGCGCTACCGACGTAACGAGAGGCCGAGTCGAAATTTTCTGGCGTGTGGCACATGGCCTTAAGAAGAACATTTTCTTTCACCCTTGACATTAATTTGAAAAAAATACAACAAAATACTTTTTATGGCTTTCGGTAAATCTACCACTACTTTACAAATATTGATGAAGTGACTAATGTTGCCAGGGTTTTTCCAGCTTAATGTACCTCTAATAGCCCTGTACATTCTAAAATTGATCCATCGAACCGTTCTTCCATATCGATTCATCAAAGTTTTACGAAACAATTAAAGGAAGGAGTGTATTGTTCCTAAACATCGTGTAATCATCATCAAAATGAAAAGACCCATTTTTTCCGACTTTTTTTACAACTTTGAACTAGTTACTTATTAAATTGAAGAAAAAAATTAGAATTTTATGAAAATTTGTAAAACATTTTAGAAAACAATACTGGCTAAACATACTGAGTCATAATATAAATGAGTCATTGTCATATAATTGAGTATTGTTTTTAGAAATGTTTTACAAATTTTCAATTTTTTTTATTCTGCGAACTTTTTTACTCTTAAATTTAACAAGTAACAAGTGCAATGTTGTGAAAAAAGTCGAAAAAAATGGGTCTTTTCATTTTGATGATGACTACACGATGTTTAGAAACAACACACTTGTTCCTTTAATCGTTTTGTAAAACTTTGATTAATCGGTCCGGAAAACCGGGTCGACGGATTAATCTGAAAATTTAGAAGGCTATAGGGGTTACATTGAGCTGAAAAAATCTGGCAACATTAGTCTTTCCATCAATATTTGTAAAGTAGTGGCAGATTTACTGAAAAACCATAAAAAGTCAATTTTTGTACTTCATTCAAATTAATGGCAAGGGTGAAAAAAATGTTTTTTCTCAAAAGTCAATGAAAGCATCTTGTAGGAAATTTAACCAAATTTTCAACGATGCCCTTCAATGCCCTGTGCGATCATTGGTTGCTGAGATATCGATGATCACAGGCAAGAGAATCCTCTCAGTGGCCAGTAGCAAGAGAACGCCTTTTTTAAGGCCCTCCGCCCTTTTTTCGTAATCTATATGAGTTTTGCTAGCGAAGTACACACGATTAATACAAAATATTGATTTTATCAGTGATATTGATAAAAGTGAAATACTTACACTACAGATTTAACCTTTTCTGTCCATTGATTCCCAAAAAATCGCCGTGAAAATGGGTGTTCACATTAGAATACGGCCTCAAGAAAAATGGCGTTTGAGGCAGGTCATCACTGTAAAATTTTCGAAGAATCGTTTTTTTTTGGAAACACTTCTAAAAAATCCTTTGTACTTTCAAAAATATGATGCATATTCGTTTATAGCTGAAAAAACATTATTAGAGTGGTTTTCAAGCTATGCTTGAGGAGACTCGCCGAGCGCTGAAAAGCGCTTTGGGCGACGCCACGCCGGTAGACGCAGTTCTCGACTCTTGTGCGTCTATTATCTTTAGGGAAAAAGTTGCCGACTAAAAATAACTTTATTTTCGAGTAATAGATGGCATTAGATTACGAAGAAAAAAAATCAGCTGTAGCGTCTATAAAACCGTTGAATTCAAACACGTTTTTCTCAAAACCATGTTTTTGAAATCGGCACGGAGCAGTAGTCGGGCAATTTTTGTCCAATCAACGTGAATTTTTAACGGTAGCTTTGTATATTGCTTTAACAGTCAAGTACAAACACTTTTTTCGATTAATTGGAAAATGTAAAAAACATTTCACTTTTTATATGAAAATTATGGTCGAAAAAAAACTTTTTTTAAAACTTGTCTCTATTTTATTAAAACTATTTATAAAATTCCCCCCGAACTTGACTGCTAAAACTAATATAATTAACGAACTCGTGGATACGCTAATCTGTTTACAGTCTTCGGGTTCGGGCCTCCGCAGGTAGGTCGGACCCCTATGTTGCGCACGCTTGGTAACAATGATGGCTCACGTCGATACAAAATTTTTAACACGTGCGTATTTATCGCGAGACGAGGTTGGAATTAAATTACAATTTACGCAAAACAATACGATGTACACATTCAACGTAGACACTTAATAAATTTCTTGTAGTTCGCGTTTTTATAAAGTATAATTTGGAAGTTAAAGTTCGCGTTCGCTTTATGGAGACAGTTTTTGTAATTCTTCCGGTGAACGATGTTGCTTGATTTTTGTTCGTACGCGATAGAGACTGAAGGGAGACTTTTCTCAGCGAGTGATGATGGAACACCGTTGGGAGACTAGACCTGAACGAGTGGTGATGGAACACTCTGTTGGGAGACTAGTTCTGAACGAGTGATGATGGAACACTGACTCCAAGATTTTTCTATCCTAGCTTGTAGGATATTTTGGATGCTGGGATGGTGGGAGAAGAAGTTTCTCGAAAAGTGCATTTTCGTCATGCGTTAATTTTTTGATTGGTGGAAAGGATGTAGGAAATTTAAGAGTGCATATGATTGGTCGAGTTGGAAGGGGAAATATTTTTGGAGACTATGATTGGGTGCAGGCTATGATGTGTGTGATCTCCATCTCGATTCTCGGAAACTAGTCCGCGTCTCGTTATCTGGAGCGTTGGAAAAATATAGGGAGGAAAAAGGGCCTTGGTCGCGATGCCGCGCATGCGTCAAGATAGGCTTTGTTGACCCAGGTGTGAGAGCGCATGGGAAATACCAACGTAGTTTTATTGCCTGGTCAACTTTTCGGCATGAAGGATTTTCTTTTGGAGAATGTATATTTTTGTGGAGTAAGGATTTCGATATTTTCGTGTGTTGTACATTCTTATGGCTAAGGATTTTATGATCAACTGCGTTTGACGGTTGCGTGTCGATATGGTCACGACCGACTGTGCTCTCGCGTGGGATATTTTGCGCGACGCTCGCTTCTTATCGATATATTTCGTGTCGGCTGTGGTACGCCTAATTCTAAAGAAAATACAAGGACCCGTCGAGAAAATGAGAATGCCATTATCGTGTGTATTGGTTTTCGTAGTTTTCGACGATTTCCATGTGGCATCGGGTAAGCCTGCGTATTCGCCAGAGTTAAATAAAATAGGAGAGGAAAAAGATATAGATAGCGCTTTTTCTCGCGACGTTACACTTCTCTAGGTTATTTAATGTAGATTGACGAGAATTTTTGTTTTTTGTTCTAGGTAAAAAATTGTGGATGCTAAATGTCACGCCACGGAGCGCCTAAAAAAAATAACAAAAGAAAATATTAGTAGTCGGCCATTTTGTACATCGAGAAATTTTTTTTTTCTAACAGCTTGATATTCATACTAAATAGATGTGTAATCAATTTTATGAGTGAATCACTTTTTCATACGAATAAAAAGGGTTACATTCGCACATAATTTTATACCCGTTACTGTGGCCTAACCCCTTAATATCCGGAGGATCGTAAAAACCGACGATTCCGGAGATCGAAGAAATACCCACCACGGGTACCGCAACGAGAGAGCCACCTCTGAATCATACACACGCGCCCCCTAAAATCCTTACCAAGAACGCGAAGGTCGACCGGGATCGCCGACACGAGGAGAATCTCTTAGTGAATTATAGTCACAGTCTCCATCTCGACGTCGCGGTCAAAGTCTTAGTCTCCATCTCGACCTCGCGGTCGAAGTCTCAGACTTAATCTGAACCTCGCGGCTAAAGTTGGATTAGTCAGTCTCAGTCTCAACATCAAGTCTGAAGACTAAGTCGTCGTGAACAAGCAGTCAGTCGCGACAGTCATCGGAGTAGCACCAGCCCAACAGTCGCAGTCGCTGTCTCAGTCTCAACCTCACGGCTAAAGGTACCGTCACCGAAGTCTACCAGTTGAAATTCAGCAAGGTCCACTGTACGTATTGTCCAGTCGCGTTTCTTCTTCCAATATCAGTCAAAGACTCTCCTCAAAAGAAGTCTCAGCCCATCGCGAAGTGTTCAAATTACCAAATCTAAACCTTTGCATCACCATCGTATCTTTCAACTTCAAGACTCTACAAACATCTATTAAATTATCGGATACAGCCCAAATCTGAACCAAAACCGCTCTAATCAATTGCGTTCAAATTCGAATTATTTAATCGTGTGTAAATGTTGTAACTATTTAATCTCGTGTAACCATTGTGCGAATACGATAAATACCGTTCGGAATACGTGTTAATATTATAACTATTTAATCTTCATGTAATCACTGTGTGGACATTATAATCGTGAAGAAATTGTAACCACCGTAATCCGAATCTCAAAATGATACCGCCAATAAAAGAAATTATAACCACGATTATTAGACGACCATTGGAACGATAGGAACAAACGGCGAATCATCCGCAAATAAATAGAGTAAGCAAAGCAATTATGCAAAAACTCTCGTACTATTCGATCTTTCTCAAGAACAACGCATTATCCAACCGTCATTCTTCTCATATCAAAGACGTGACTTCCGTCCCTGGGTAAAGAACTTAATTGTCTTGACTCGAAAGCGAAGTCAACACCGTGTTGCGTCCTTCCTAGGATTCGATAAGCTCACGGGAAGTATCAAAACAATTTGGCTATTCTTTTGTTCAAATCATTAGTTATCGTAATCCCGGTATTTATGATAAGCATTGTTATCCTCGTAAATTATCATTGATTAAATGAATGCTTTTAATGATGAATAGGATTACAACAGATGTATTAGTTTCATCCCAATCAATTATAAATATCTTTGTTGGAGAGAAAAGCGAAGTAGCTTTTCTTTAGTTCTTAAAGACAGGCTCCACTTTCCAGAATATGTCAATGTTCTGCCCGGGTTGCAGTATTTTCGTGCTCTCCGTCATCGGGAGAAAATTTGTGTAAAGACACGTAAACTAGGGTGTTCGAGTATTTGGGAATGTATCACGGTGTGAACGATGGGGTAGCCGGCACCTTCTTTCCACCGATAGCCGTGGACGCTCTCTCTCTTTCCAATGCCGGATTTATACTTTTCTTAAGTATAGGCCACTTGACTTTGTGCCGTCCCTCCTATCTTAATTACTTCTATTTACCTAATATACATCACACGGTTGAACCAGCGGAGTACATTTGGGTGGAATGACCTTCATAGTGCACGTTGCCTCGCCTTACTCATTGGTGATTGTCTCATCATACAATGTTAAATCTGCTTGGCCGCTCCACTGCTTGAATAAATTAAAATTCTACAATAAATAGTTGAACATTGTGAGAAATTTAAAAAAAACGGTAACAGTGAGAATCGAACCCAAACCAGCGGGGTGACGGGCAATGCGCTTGACCACTGGGCTACGCCGCTGACTTGGAAATGGTTGAAAGAATATCTCTCAAGCTCTACTCGGAAAACTTTGGAAAGCGTTTGACCCTTTGCTATAGCTCGCTCAGACGAAATATTTTCGGAACGTTAAGTGGGGTCCCACATTCTTCTACCCATGCAGTTTGGGCACAATCGGTGTGTCCCGATTGGCGTCCTCCCCTTGTCACTTTTTGGGTCAAAATAAATACCATTTGAGGGGTAACACCACTGTAGAATTCACAAAAAATGTTTTTTTTTAAAATTAGCTTAGGTGATTATTGAACCATCCAAAATCAGGGGGAAAAAGTTTGGTACCTGTAAAAATAAGGTCCGCAGGCCCGTGTGGGTCTGCGGTGGTATTGGCTGGCCCATGTGCGAGACGACCGTTTGTCTCGAAACACAATTTTTCAAAACAGCACGCAGCATATATCGAACAATTTTTATGCTATTTACTCCAAATTTTGGAGAGATCCAAAATTGGCTCCGAGATGTAGCGGAAAACGAAAGGAGAGACGGCAGACAAGCGGAAGTGAAATATATGAAAATCTGGATGGAAGATATGTGGTGGAGATGGAACGAGAGGAAAGGAGACATCGAAATTTGGAGATACGCGGAGGGATCGAGGCAGCCCTTTCGGAACGAGCAGGGAGAGCAGCGATAAGGACGTCGGGGAGAAAGAAGAAAGAAGAGAGAAGAGAGAAGATTCGGCGGAAAAGAACGAAGGAAGGCGAAATAAGAAAGAACAAGAGGATGAAAATAAGGAATTTAAGATAGTAGTATGGAATATTGCAGGAATATTTAAAATTGGCGAAGCGTGGGAATTTTTAGAGGAGGCGGATATGGTGATCTTACAGGAAACGTGGGTAGAAAGGAAAGATGAGGTAAAGGCAAGCTCAAGCATGAGCGGTAATTTTAGCTGGAGTTTTAAAGCAGCGTATAAGGAAAGAGGGGTTAAGAAGGGAAGGGCGAAAGGTGGACAAGCAATCGGGATAAAAAAGAAATTTGAAGAAAGCTGGGTGATAAATGAATGGAAATGCGGGCTGATACTGAGCAATAATAGAATAGAAAAAAAACGGCAATAATTACGATATATAATAATGTCAAGATAAAAAAAATAGAAAAAGAGCTCAGAGAAATAATACTGGATGAAGCAAGAAAAAAAGAGAGAGTTTTAATTGTTGGGGATATGAATGCACGAATAGGGGAGGAGCAAGCAATGAATGAGGAGGGGATGGTCGAAAAAGACGAGGAAATAAGAAAGTCACAAGACAAAATAATAAACGCGGAAGGTAGAAGAGTGTTAGGGCTGTGCGAGGAATTGGGATTGAAAGTGATGAATGGGAGAATGAAAGGGGACAAGGAGGGCAAAGTGACTTTTGTAGGGGGGGGAGAGGAATGCTGTGGATCGGTAATAGATTATGTTATAGCATTAGACAGGGGGGGAACAAAAGAAATTAAATGGATGGAAGTGGTTGAGAGAATAGAATCCGATCACCTGCCAATTATGTTTGCGATTGGGGAAAGGGAAATGGCAAGAGAGGAAGAAGAAGAGGAAGAAGACGATCAAGAAAAAATGAGGTTGATCTGGAAAGAAGATAAGGCTAAAAGATTCATAGAGGAAATTGAAAAAGAAAAAGAAATCGAAAAAGGAGAAGAAGAATGGGAGGGTGTAAAAGAAAAAATACTAAGGGCAGCGGAAAAAGCCGGGTTAAGAAAAAAATGGAAAAAAACAAAACGAGCGAGAAAGTTGCCAAGATGGTTTAATGAAGAGTGCAAGGAGCAGAGAGGGGTAGTATGGGAAAAATTAAAAGCATTCACGAAACAAAGAAGCCTGGAGAAAAAACGACAATTGGCAGAGGAAAGAAGGAAATTGAAAGAGACATATAAGGAGGCAAAAGAAAAATGGAGGTACAAAATTTGGGAAGAGGTCGGAAAAGCAAAAAATATGCCAGACTGGTGGAGGGCAATTAATACATATAGGAATAGGGGAAGGGGAACAGTAGGTAGGAAAATAACGAAGAAACAATGGAAAAAACATATCGAAAAATTATTGAACGGAGAGGAGAAACAGGAAGAAGAAGAGGAAGTGGGAGCGGAAGAAAAAAGGGTCTGGGATAGAGAAGAAAGAGAAATAGGTGTAGAAGAAAGAGAAGAAAAAAGGGAATTCTATGAGGAATTCAGTAAAAAAGAAATGGAAGGGGCGTTAAAAAAATTGGGAAATAGAAAAGCGGCGGGGGAAGATGGAATTAGTGCGGAATTTTTTAAGGCGCTACCAAAGGCGCAAAGGGAAGAAATGAGAAAGGCATTAAATAAAATATGGCTGGGAGGAGAAATTGCGAAAGGGTGGGAAACGGCAAGAATCGTGCCAATATACAAGGAAGGGGAAAAGGACAAAGCAGAAAATTATAGGGGGGTATCATTATTGGATGTGGGTTATAAATTGTTAACGAAAATGATGACAGAGAGGTTAGGCAAGTGGATAGAGAAGAACAAAAAACTAAGGGAAAGTCAGGCAGGTTTCAGAAAAGGAAGAGGAACGAGAGACCAGATATTTACGTTGAATGCAGTTATTAATAAGAAACTAAAGAAAAAAGGAGGGAAGTTGTATGTAGCGTTTGTCGACTTTAAAGCCGCATTTGATAGAGTATGGAGGGAAAGAATGATTATAAAATTAAAAGAGAAGGGAATAGAAGGAAGAATGTTGGATACAATAAGGAAAATATACAAGGAAACAAGAGCAGAGGTGCAAGCACAAGGGAAAATCACGGAGAGTTTTAGAACAAGACAAGGGGTAAGACAAGGATGCGCGCTTAGTGCGGTATTATTCGATTTATATATAGATGATTTGGAGGAAAAGTGGGAAAGGAAAAATGAGGGCAGTGTTGTGATAGGAAAAGAAAAGATTTTCGCAATAAAATATGCAGACGATGTAGCGGCGATTGCAGAGACGGTGGAAGGGTTGAAAAGTATAATAAAGGATCTAGAGAGATGGGCACAGGAAAATAAGATGGAAATAAATGCAAAGAAAACAAAAATCATGATTTTCAGTAACGGAGGAAAAGTTAAGAAGGAGGAAAAATGGGAAATTAATAGTGAAGAAGTAGAAATAGTCAAGGAATTTAAATATCTCGGATATTGGTTCACGTGTAAAAACTCAATTTGGGCACAGGGAAAAAAGGTGACAGGGAAAACGCAAAAGGCAACGAATATGGTGTGGGGAATTTGGAAGAGGGCGGGGAGAGATATGATGGAGGAGAGACTGTATTTATTAGATTCAATCGTAAAAGCAGGAGCAATGTATGGAGTGGAGATATGGGGAATGGGAGAAATAAGCGTATTTGAAAAAATACAGAGCAGGTATTGTAAGATGGCATTAGGAGTGGACAGAACGACGCCAAATTATATGTGGAGGAGAGAGCTAGGAGTGCTTACTATGGAATATGTGATAAGGGAAAGAGCGACGAGATATATTAGAGAAGTGATGAGAATGGATGAGACAAGGTGGCCAAAAGTTTGTTTAATAGACGAAATTAGAGCGATAACAAACGGTGACCCGTCAAAATGGGGGAAAAACCTGGTGAAAGTATTAAGAGATATGGAGATAGAAGATATAATAACGATGATAAGGGAGCGAAAAGAAGTAAAAAAAATAGACGAAAGGATAGAAGAGGGACTGGAAAACTTAAAAAACAGAATCTTAAGAAGGGAAGAAGAAAAAATTAGAAAATCGACGTATAACGATAAGTATAAATATATTATAGAAAAGGACGAGATGCCATGGAAATATTGGTCAGATGAGGGAGTAAAGGGAAGGGACAAGGAAATATGGGCGAGGCTAAGATGTGGCAACATAGGAAGGGCGGGAAAGAAAGGAGAAAAGGATTGGAGGTGCAGGATATGTAAAGAAAAAAATGAGACATTGGAACACCTAATGATATGTAAAAAAGGTAGGGAGTTAGTATCAGAGAAAGCAAGGAAGAAAGCAGAGGAGTGGATGGAAGGAATGGATGAATTGGCAGTAAAGGGGGAAATCATAAATATGCTGGGAAGAAAAATTCAAATAGGGATATGCGAGTATTTTAGAGAAATAGAGGAAATATGTAGAAATATGAGTAAGGAGCATGGCGGAGGAGAGATCGACGAAGGGGACGAATAAATGAAGAAAGGGAGAATGTGAAAATAATGCGGAATGTAGGAATGTAGGGAATAGATAGTAAGTGAAAAGTTCGTTTTTGAAATTGTCATATGTTTGTAAAAAGCTTTGTGAAAAAGTTGTGCAAATAAAACTCGATACTACTACTACTACTCCAAATTTTGGGCACATCTCAAAATAACATTCCGAAGAGAAATACGTCCGGGATTTCCCATGAATTAATGATAACATTAGTTATTAATAAAACATAGTCCCTTTTTCTGTCGAAAATTCAGTTTTGATTTTAAATGCCTGCCAATTACACGAAAAATCATATTTTCAACATCCCCTACGTATTTCTCTAGCTATACTCATGTGAATTAATAGAATTATTTTCTTTCCCAAATTCAACATACCTCACGAGAATAGCTCCAGCGTCACCGTTTTTTATAATGTTTTAATATACTTTTCTTTTGTCAACTTGAAGATATGACTAATGACGTCCTTGAACATGATTATCCTCTTACTTGTCCTTTCACCCAAAAAAAACGCGAACATCAATTAATTTTAGATGTTTACAGTGGTGTAAGTCCTTAATGAACGCGCTTAGTCGAGGTGAAGTTTTCGACGCCGGTACACTTTAATCCGGGTCTTCCGTAGAAGAGAGTGAAATGAAATGCTGATTTTTTTTACGTCGATACATCCACTAAAAGTTCAAGTTTACGAAGATTCGATAAGTTACGTCAGATCGATTTCAAGAAAACAAAAATATTATAATCTAGGCATTTTAATTAAGATTCTTACAATGAATCACAAATGGAGTTGGAATTTTAAAAAATGAGCGCGGCGGGAGATAACACCTGCGTCTAAATTCACGATTTATTTATATTTTGAAAATAAAAACAGTGCGGAATTGCTTGTATTTCAATAGTTTTTTTGCTTGAAAACGACGTAGTGGAAAAAACTTTGAAAAAGAAAAAAACGCTAAGTAATAAAAAAAAATCCCCCGAAAACAGTATCGCTTGTTGTACCATACTAAAAATTCGGATTTATGTTATAATGTTTTTTATTTTAATTTAAACAATGGTTTTATTATATTTTTTCAATTTAAATGTACAAAAAAAGTGTATTGACTGTTTATAAAATGGCCAAGCAAGTTTACTAAACATTTTGTAATGCACATTAATAAACCACAAGAATAATATTTTTCTAAATATTTTATTTCTATTTTTTAAAATCATTCTACTGTTGCAACAAAAAAATGGTATCACCATTATTGAAAAAATAACGTAAGTACGACACACGTACACTGGAAATGGTGTGAACTTGGCGTGCATGGTTAAGATTGATCGAAAACGACGTATTAGAAATTCAAGAAACTCAGTTAAGACCTAGCTCGTGGCCGGAAAAGGAGGAATTTTCGTGAATGTTTTGTGGGAACACGTGTGCAGGTTTTTAGTTTCTTTTTTATAGATTAAAGAGCATATTTTGAAGTATTCTTTACAATTGTTGTATTGAAAAATATTGATAAATGTAGTAGATACAACAGCTTGTGCAGACAACTCAAAGAACGTCCTTTGCGGTGACCACTGCTGCTCGGACACTAAGCGTTCGAAATAAAAGAGAGTCCAAAGTGAAAGTATCGATTTTTGATGAAAAAAACTCTATTTTCGTTGATAAAAAAGAAACTATGCATCGAAAAGAAAATTCCTCCGTGCAAGCACTGCTTTTTCATTAGTTAAAAGAGCTTGTAAAATTTGAAGTTGATCGGTGCAGTGATTTTTGCGATATCGCGGTCATCGATTTTCCAAAAGTCATTTTGAGAAAAACGCTTTGAAGTTCGCTGATTCGCGGAACCTACCTTTAAACGCCCATAACTCCCTTAATTTTAAACGGATCGACTTGAAAATTTCAGAGAATATTTATGAAAGTTTATATTTTGAGAATCCGTCGAAAATCAAAAATCGATATTTTCAAAAAATTCAACAGTTGCAAGTCCTTAAAATTTGATTGATGAAATACATGGTCAAAAGAACTTTTAGTTTTTATTAGGTATATATTGAAGAATGTAAAAAAAATTATTTGTCAAAGGAATACAAAATGGCGGCGCATGAGTCGCTATAGCAGTACTAGTTTCCAGCCGTAGATTTAATTCTGAATCTAAGAGTGAAATATTTTCATTAATTATATTAGTTTTGGCAGTTAAGTACGGGGGGATATTAAAAAATAATGAAACAAAGTAAATAAACACGAGTTTGAAAACAAGTTCATTTTTTCGACCATAATTTTTACATAAAAGTGATATACTTTTTACAATTTTCAATTAAGGTTGTTATCGGGTTTAGCTATCGGGGGTGAAGTACGAGGGGAGCGCCGTATGCTTATGCACGGAGCCGTTGGACTGTTACCAATGGTTAGCATTCAAATAATCGTCATATTAAACCTGCGTTTTCGTACTTTTTTCTACATCTATTCGTAAAAATATGCATTTTTGAACATTCGGTGATTACATTAAGTGTTTTCTTTACTTTGTATCATTATTTTCTATAACTTTTTCTCGCTCAATTAACGCGAAATAAATTGGCAACGTCGTAAATCGTGGTATATCATAATGCCCAGGTTGGCAGAACTGTCGCGAAGTTAGAGGCATTTGCGCCCCGTTCGTAAACTCAATATCGGCCCAAGGAGCTGTCAAAAATGAATATCGGTCCGGGTAAAAAAATCCGCTGGAAAAAAGTGTGTACCAAAGCTATCTATAATCTCGAAGAAATAAAAAACTTTAATATTTGTCCGATATTCCATAAAAAAAATTATGTATGTAATGTTCAGTAATGATTACTAATTAAGAGAATGAGTACCAATAATATTCGTTGTTACTTATCCTGACCGAGTAGTTTGAGGTTCCCGAGCATAATTACCGAATACGGATAAGATAGGTAGCATTTGTACCGTCTACGACGTTGCCATGATTGCACAGTCTAATTTTTGTGTGCTTGATTATCGCACAAATTTGCTATCGAAAACATAAATAATTTTCTAACGGTTCTCATTTTCTCATTTTCACGGTACGAAGGGTTAGTCCGATAATTCGTCGAACCGTACCTATTTTTTCAGCTCCGTGGTAACATTCACGTAGCAAATATAGGCCTCCGAAGTAACTCTAGTGGCGCAGCCCTTGCGGCGAGTTTTGGCAAAACTTGGATTGGTTTTCGTCTGCTAGTGCAGTATGTCGGTCGCTATTTAAATCAGGTGTTTGCGCGAATGACAGCACCGCGTGTGATGTTTACGTTGTAAAAACAGCGTTTCACGTCATATTTGGGATTGTCAACGCGTGTTTGAGGAAGAACTTTTCTCATCACAGTCCTTTTCTCACCAGCAACAATTTCGTGAACTTCCGATACATGATGACTATCGAAAGTTTTCTGCCTATATTACAACATCCTTTATATAAATTTCCGATGCAAACAATAATTTTAACAGAAATTTTGTTGTACGGCAGAAAAAAAATTGTGTGCAGCTAATGTACGCAATTTCATTAACATTCTCTTCGTCACATACCTACCCTGGCAGTTTACATAACCACTGGATAACGGTTAGATTTTTCGGATAGTTGGAATTGGACAAAATTCTGCCGACTTTCTAACCGTGTTTCTGACCACTACCTGTGATTTTCTCAAGTTAGAAAGATGGTTAGAAAATTGGTTTGAAATTCAAATTACAACTTCGCCGAAAAGCAATCACTTGTAACCGAATTTGTAACCGTATTTATAGCCACTATCTGTGATGTGCTCAAGTTAGAAAGATGGTTAGAAATATGGTTGGAAATTTGAAATATAACCCTGCCGAAAAGCAAACACTCGTAACCAAAATTATAACCGTATTTATAACCACTATTCGTGATTCGCTTAAGTTAGAAAGCGAATAGTGATTATAAATACGGTTACAAATTTGGTTACGAGTGGTTGCTTTTCGACAGGGTTGTATTTCAAATTTCCAACCATATTTCTAACCATCTTTCTAACTTGAGCAAATCACGGATAGTGGTTATAAATACGGTTACAAGTGGTTGCTTTTCGGCAGGGTTGTAATTCGAATTTCAAACCAACTTTCTAACCATCTTTCTAACTTGAGCAAATCACGGGTAGTGGTAAAAAACACGGTTAGAAAGTCGGCAGAATTTTGCCCAAATACAACGGTTAGTTTTTTGGTTATAAAACCGGTATGAAATAACGGTTAGGCAAACTGCCAGGGTATAGATATGCTTTTAGGGCGAAAGAAAGTCATGAGGATACATTGAAATCCGCAAGTATTCGTTATTAGTTCCATCATACTATTTTATTTTATTTACAAGCACATTCCATTCACAATGTGAGATCTACAATCGATGATGCTTGCCTAGCTCTTTCGTGTTTGTGCCGGTTTGACTTAACCGCCATGCCCCAATCCAAGTTTTGCCACCGGCAGTCGTTGCGCGGCGCCACCACGAAAGTTACTTCGGAGGCCTATAAATAATGTACTGAAAAATGATCGGTAGTTTTCCATAAGCGTAATGTAATTAGCCCACGAAATAGGCTGAGTTGCCGATGTTTCTTTTTAAAAAAACGGTACTGTGGATCGTATTCAAACTGCACAGGATGATCAGCAAAGAGGTTATAAACGTCCAGAAAAAAATTCAGCTCGGTAGTAACAAATGGGGTTTTAAGAAAAACGTGTTTTATAGACGCTGGAGCTGACAAGATTTTTTTCCCGTAATGTGCTGCCATCTATTGGTTCATAATAAATCTATGTTAATCAGTAACTTTTTCCCCAACGATAATACGCTTACAAGAGTCGACAAGCGTCTACCAGCATAGAGTCGCTGCAGACGCTTTTCAGCGCTCGAAGATTCCCGCATAAAATAGCTCGAAAACCACTTAAAAACTGTTTTTTAAGCTACAAGCGAATATGCATCGTATTTTTGAAGGTTCAAAGGATTATTTTTAAGTGTTTAAAAAGAAAACGATTTATCGAAAATTTTACATTGGTGTCGTCCCTTACTGCGACATGGCAGAGACAATCAGACAGAGAATGTCGATTGCATCATCAAATTTCAGAAACTCCTCACGAAATTGAAAGTTTCCGCGCCGCGCCCTGTGGCTCCCTCGTGGCCTTTCCCTGAACTTGACAAACGTATCCATGGCAACGCAGGACGAAGTGTCGACAACACGCGTAATCAAGCTAACCTTATTCAGTGCTTGCTCGACTTACTTATTTCGTAATTAATGGCGTTGGGATTATATTCTCGTGGTGTTATGCATTCTAGAAAAGAATTTCTCATCCTCAAACCCCGTTGAACCGCGTTTGTCAATAAACTTCAGTAATGTCTTACTTTTATAGTACAACTATCCCCGATATTGACAGTTTCGTTAACAAGAACACTCGAAAAAATGTAAGTTTTCACACAACCCATTATTTCTATCGTGAGTGAACCGGAAATGATTATCCCCTGCTAAAATTAACCGCGCGATATTCGTGACTTGGATTTGCCACAGGGACGCAAAACCACGAATGAGTACGATATCGAGCCAGTGCACGGAGGGAGGCACCGGCGCAAGCACTCGTCCCACGGTAGAGCTCTATCCAGGGTAAAGACGTCGGAGAACGGAGACGGCAATCGCAACGACGACAAAACATCGCCTTCCGTTGAGGACAAGCGCAGACGACACAAGTATCCAGAAAACGACGGTTGGTGCGCAAAAACGTAAACACCAAGATACGCCCCTGTCGGTATCATTCGTAGAGTAAACGAAACGTCTTTCGCGGTTCTTTCAGACATCACGGAGGAACTGAAGGAGAAGAATCTTCTCTTGTCCAGAGCGAAGAGTAAGTCCAGCAAATTGGAGAAAAACCTTCAGGAAGCTCAAGAGGAATGTGAGCGTTTGAAGAGCCTTCTGGAGCATAGCGACGGCGAATATAGAGAACTGCGCGTCCGTCACGAAGAGCTGAGTCGGCTGTGCGACTCGCTGGAACGGGAGAAAGTAAATCTGGCCAAGATAGCGCAGCGATTGAACGAGGAGAATACACAGTACAAGGAAGACGTGGCGCTGCTGAAAATTTTGATTTATCGTTTGAATGTTGAGATTGAACGCTATCAGGACAAGTTGAGATTGTCCGAACGAGACCAAGAGGGCAAGGTCGAGTCTTCGAGGGACGTCGATGTGAATTCGGAGAACAAGAGAATCTCAGAGTCCTGGGGCCGCGTTAATCTTCATGCTCTCGGACCGTTACTTGAGGCTTATCAGGAGAATTTGGAGGAAAAGGAGCAGCTGATAAAGCAATATGGGAACGAGATCAACCACTTCGGTGGAAGATGTAAAGAAGTGGTAGCCGAGAACGAGACTCTGCGTGCGGAAATCGAGCTCGTTAAGTCACAGGTTTGTACGCACTTTGTTTGGGTTGTCAGGAGATTTTTCATCGAACAGTTTCAACCGAACGTGCGAATCGTCTAGTCAGGCGAGAGAGAAGTCTCAGCCCAAATGCCTGCAAGATTTATTTCCCCCAATCATAGGTAACAATCAATCGCAAATAAATTCGATCATGAGGACGATTTATTTTTTCAGTACGAAAAGTGCCGAAACGAGATGAAAACATTGAGCGAGGACAGCGCGATAATAAAGGAGCAGAATGATCTTCTGACGAAACAGGTCGCAGCTCAAAAGCACCAGATCCAAGAAATTCATTCGCTCTACGAGAAAAAAGTCGAATCAATGTCCCAGGACAACAATAAGTTACACGCGGATTATCTCGCTTGTACGTCGGAATTGAGCAATTTGCGCGGCAAGTACGAGATATTGAGCGAGGGTTACGAAAAAATGAAGAAAAATACGGAACGGACGATGCCCGTGTCCGTGCACACATCGGCGATCGACGAGTGCAAGCGATTGTTCGAGGAATTGAGGATCCAGTACGATTCGGAAAAGAGAAAATTGGCGGATCACGTGAAACGACTGGAAGAATCGAATCCGCAAAATGAGAAGCAATTGGTCGTGGTCACTGCCGAGAGAGATCAGCTCAAACGTCAAACGAGAAGTCTCGAGAAAAGCTTCAAGTATGAAAGACTTCGTTGTCTCAATCGACAAAAGCTCCACACATTCGTAATCGTGAATCTTCTCATTCCAGACGAACGCAGCACAAAATGGAATACTTCCAGCGAAATCTTTGCTCCGTCCAGATCTCGAGGGACTCGTTCAAGAGACAGCTGGACAAAACCACCGCCTACTGCGAGGATTTGTTGGCCAAGCAGGAACAATGTATCGCCGAGAGGGACAAATTGGTCGCTTTGCTGAACGAACGCGAGAAGGAGAATGAAAATATTCAACACATCGGCAACAACATCGCTCACAGGATGGGGAACTTGAAAAGTCAATTACAAGTAACCGAGGCTTGTTTTTTTTCGCGTTTACTTCGCGATGAATAGATAGTGCTTTGGGTGATTCGATTGGATTGATATGATCCTTGTTTTGGCTTTTCAGAGCGTTCAAAAAGGAACCAAAGAGCAATTGGAATCGGTGGAAAAGCACATAAAGATTCAAGAGCGCGGCGTCGGTCGGCTGAGAACGGATTACAATCGGGAGTTGCAACGCTTGAAGAATCTCGTCAAGCAGAAAGAGGACGTTATAGGAAAGTTGCAACGGGAGAAATACGCGACGCGCGACAATTTGGAACTCGTTTGGAGAGCAGCGACCAGCGACGACAAAAAAGTCAAGGACGCCTTAAAAAACACCAAGATTTGCAACATTTGAAGCGCAATCCTCAATGGCAATCGTTTTTTCAAAACCACTTTCCACAAATTCGTCTTCTGAGGATAACCGTCTCTAGTTGGTATTAATTTTATCCTAGTCAAATGATCTAGTCGTTATTGTTATTAGGATAATTAACACGAGTCATCATTCGTTCGAGGGCTAGCGAAATTTTAGGAAAATGATCGCGGACTGCCAGAGTTATCGTAATTATTGCCACGTAAAAAAAGGGAGAGCGTTAATCGCGGAGAATGTGGTTGGACTGACGAAAAGGCGGATGGAAATGCAAAGACTGCGGGGATGGGGTAAAAAAGCACCGCGCACACCGGAGAGTATGAATCGTCTTCGTTTCGTCGCGCTTGCAATGAAAAATACCATAATAATTGAGGCGACCCGGAATTAACAAACAAAAAATGGAAAACTCATACGTATGAGAGGTATGTGCCACACTCTTGGCAGAAACGAGACGACCGATGGTTTTTTCGGGAGAGACAATCTGGTTGTAGTCTATCAGTAGTCGAGTAGTTGATCCATCCATAATTCTCGCACAGGAATTTTTTTGAACTCTTCTCGTGATCCCCTAGTTGAAATGATCATTCGGACACGAGAACGTGACAAATTCCGCAATCACGTCCCGCGTTATGTGACGATGACACGTGCGCGAGAACATACGTGTATGCACATATGGCGGAGAGACCAAGTGTCACCTGCCTTTATTCAGTGATGACATCAACTTCGTTAAGTGGCGACAATGGAGCCTCGAGTGTGCCATCGCGATGGCACGAAAGTCGACGCTTTCAAAGACACTCGCTTCCAATGTCTGCTATTATTACCAGAGTGATTTAAACGCGAAGACCAATTTGCATTATCAAGAATATGCACTTCTCGTAAATCTTGCCTTGACCATTGTCGATCGCATCTTCGCGATGTAGACTCTGATGCGCACGTGCCTCGTTGTAAGAAGCCGATTTTTTTAAATATCTGGACATTGGCGAGAACGTTGGCTAGAAAAATATTTGTTCCAATCATTGTTTACTTTTTGTATGGAAGCTTTTTTGAAGCCAGATCTGAAGGATTACTATTATCCTGTTGGAATGTCGCAATGTATTACCATCAGAAAGGGAATTATGTTAAAACCCGTTCTCCTTAGTTGCGAGTAGTTTCGAGGCAAACAAAATGTCAAGTTCTTCAAACGACCTTGAAACGCTCTGGTTGCGAGTCGTTCAAGGTCACCATGTCGTCCCGGTACCACTTTTGTCTGGATATTCCGTAATATTGATTATTTACCAACAATATCCCTGGATACCGATATTTTAATTGATGCATATACACGCGTGAAGAATTTTCCAAATGTTTTGAATGTTATATATATATATATATATATATATATATATATATATATATATATATATATATATATATATATATATATATATATATATATATATATATATAGTCTTTTATAATTTCGTATAACTATTGCCATTCCGATTTTGGAAATGCTGGAAGCAAAAGACGTTTTTCGTGAATTGTATAGGCGCAATATAAAGGATATTAATTACAGCATATTAACGTCGTTTCATTGCCAATGGAGCCCGTCCCATGAATTATAGTTATATGTATACACATGTACATATATACATCGCACGAGCGTTGATATCGACACCTCCGAGTTCCGCTTCGTACCGTATCTGGCACGTGCCTCATAAAAAAGAAAAAGAAACCTATCAGACATTGCTGGGCAATGACCATCGCGCATTATTAAAACAATCGGGCGAACGGAATACCGATATTTTCTTGGACGGGATTGAGTTTCACGTTGCTTCATTATTACGCTGATCGCTAATCGATAGTTAAAAGTTTTTGCAAGTGTTAATTCGATGACTCGTTTTCGAACATATTCGCTCTGAAGTCTGCGTCAATGTTGCTGTTTTATTGGCACTCTGCCACGCTTCGGCATAACGGGGAATCCCCGTGTGTTCGGTGACGAATGAGTGCTCTTCTCACAAAATAACATGTTTGCCAACTGTCATTTGATCGAGATCGCGTCGTCTGCTGATCGAATTTCAGGAAAGAACATAACCTATGAGGTGTTACAAGCGTTACAAGAGGTTACAAGCGTAACAAAGGTTTCTTAAGTGACGAGGTTCTGCAATGGACAATTTTCATCCATAAGTAAGATTCTGAAAAAAATGCTAATTTGGTATCGGCACCGTATCTATGATGAGGCCAAGGATGCATCGGCCGAGGAATCCCTCATGTAAGTACGTTGCGTTTAAATTACGCGGCCAACATTATGCTGGCAAAATGAAAGTTAAGAATGTTGGGCACGAATGAAAGTTGCCCGGCGACGTTTGTACAGGAAGTTAAAAGAGAAATTACCATAAAAATGTATTTAGCGATTCTTGGTGAGTACCACAGTGCGAGGTGCGTATCTTTTTTCTAGTGATAGAGCGAATCGCGTATAGATAGGACCGGTTATGATCGGTCGAAACCTGTTTCAAAAACGTTCGATGTATACATAACGTACGCGTGTTGCGCGGACTGAGGAATAATCTGCAGCGCTGCAGTAAGTTCGAGTTGAAGTCAGTCATTGTTGATGCAATGGCTCGCTACTCTTCCTAATAGCCATAATTTACATAACCTAAATGACCGTTTGGGTCAAACATAGGACATACGAGCAATAAAATCGCTTTTATCAATACCGTGAGTAGATAACAGTTCATTTGGGCGATAACGATAAGGTCAGAGAAGACCAATTTTCCGCTTGAATAAAATAATTGTTTCGTAGATACTTGGGTTTCCGAAATGATTAAACATTTTCGAATCCTGCACAATCCACTAGTTTTGATAACACTTTGCATTAGCTGAAATTCTTCATTCTTTGTCATACACTTGTACCCTGCACAACCCTAGGTAGCAATTTCCGAAAAATTATCCACAAGTCGTCTAAATGCGTACGAAACGTCCACCGTGAGGTTACCTGCAAGTTGTCAAGTGTCCGAAAAGACAACTTTTGGACATATGATAAGTTACACGTAACCATTAAGCAGACATTTACAACCTGTTTGGACGACTTCTGGACAACTTTTTGGAAAGTGCTACCGGGGAAGTTATCATGTGTCCAAAAGTTATCTTTTCGGACGGTTTTCAATTTGAAATTAACCTCCGGTAGAACATTTGGTACCCATTTGGATGACTTTTGGGCCACTTTTTTAAAATTGCTACTTGGGACCCGAAGAATTACCGCTTTAGTTCGCTCAAGTACCGCCAGGGCTTCGTTGTCTCTGGCGGACAAAAACCAAAAGCGACCCACATGTATATTATTGAGGTATAAAACATATTTTTAATTTATTCGACGGGTTACATTGAACTTAAATCACTAGAAATGTTTTTTCTCCCGAATGTCTCGATTTCCATTCGATTTATCAACTTCCTACGACTATCATTGCTCACTTCGTATTCTAAGGGTTGTTAATGGGCAAACATTAAATTCGTCTTAGTTTTTCCGTCAAAGTAGCAATTGTTTCTACTGACATTCAAACTCTCAAAAGCCGCTATTTCTTCTTCACATACCGACTCATCGTGCCCTTTTCATCTTAATTTGGTAATATCAATGTTTTGTCGCTATTTTCGTCAGTGTAAAGCGGTCTTTTAGTTTCCGCGCATTGTTGGGTGGCGCTCGCGTCGCGTTCCCGGAGCCAAAATGTCGTCTGCTAGGCGCGTCGTCTGGAACCGGGTCGCATTTGTGACGCGAAAATTGTTGCGACGAGCAATAGAGTGACTCGCTCTCGAGTGCCGCCCGCAAAAGTGGTTGCGCGAGTTCCAATTCGTGTAGGAAGAAAGGAGAAGAGCGAAGATTTAAAAAAAGCTCGATCCCGCGTAAGGAAAAGCAAGAGCGAAGTGTATCGAGAGCGCGTGGGCCGGGAACGTCGTGGCGTTTTGAGGGTGCCGCGTGTGTGTGTGTGTGTGTGTGTGCGTGCCGCGTACACTGGCCGTGCGAACCCGGAAAGCCGGTGAGCCATTGATTTTTTTCCATCATTTTACGGGATTCTCGTTGGTGACACGCAAGACCAAATGATGACACGGGCAAACGTCATCTCGCCACGACGTTCGAGCTATTTGTGTCTCTCGAAGAGAATTTAAAAATAAATGCAAGACGTCTCGCGAATCGTAAGAATCGCGCCATATGCATGCAGCGCGCACACACACGCTCGTAATATCGTACCGTACGTGTGTATCGATGTATATCCGTCACTTTATTGCCTCAAGTCGCGCGTGTGTTGGAAACGCCTTGGCTCGTTTTTCCCCCCAGTTTATTTTGCAATCGTATCAGTGACACACGAGCGTCGTAATACCACCTGCTGTACGTTTAGATGGAGACTCTAGCGAGATTCTTCACGCCTTACCTCATTCTTACGTAGGCAAATTTCAAAGCCCTTGCTTTCGACAACTTCGCTTTGCGAATTTACGCTGGAATATGAAATATAATGATTTTTCTCGCTCATTCGTGTACACATTGTCGAGCGGGCGAATTGTCAATAGAGGCGAGCTTCCGTCGTGTGTTTGCGATCGCGTATACACAGAGAGACGCGTATATAGAGAAACGCTCGAGCGTTCACACCATCTCTCGACACGCCGTGTAAATATTGAGTTCGCTCACACGCGAATACCGTTCGTAATACCGCCATATTGTTTGAGTATTGAAAAGTTCCGTGTATCCGCAAATTTCCGTCGATTTAAAAAAACACCGGCCGAGTTCCGAGAATATAACGCGCGTTTTTGCCGATTCTCCAGAGATTGCGAGCTGTCGCGTAGCATCGAGATGTTTTTATTTTTTCGGAAGAGGCTTTTCGTCGTATCGATGAATGAGCGGAGCCTGGCAGTAGAAAATTTCCGTTGAAATCACTGTCGAGGAATATTCTAAAGGGTGTCTCAAAGTGACCTGACATTTCAATTGATTAATAAAACGTACTATTTATTTGAAAAGTATGAATATTTTTATTTTAATATAAGCTACAAACATGGAGGTTATGTGTGAAATATCCGATAAATGGCCGCCTCGTCCCTGTTCGCAAACGTTCACTTATTTGACGAAATTTTCGATAACATTTTGGCATAATTGCGGACTATATTTTATTAATGGCGCGTCCAATTGCTTCCTTGAGCTCCGGAATGGTCTGTGGATCATTGGCATACAGTTTTCCTTTCAGAAAACCCCCAAAGAAAGAAGTCCCATGGCGTCAAATCGCACGATTTTGGTGGCCAATTCACATCGCCGCGGCGCGAGATAACGCGACCATGAAACTTCGTCTGCAATGACTGCATCGTTTCTTTTTTTTTTATTAAGGAGGTAGAGATACAAGAGATGGCGTTAGGGGATCAGAGTCCTATCTGGCCGTTTACCTTATACTGCATCATTTCGCCCGCAGTGTGGCAGGTTGCGCCATCTTCACCATTTTTGTCGCGATTTTTCACAATTTCCATGCGTTGCTCGATCGTGTAATTGTCCACGACTGAACCTCAATACTTCCTGGTGACAGTTGTCAAAAACTAGCACTCCATGTTTGCCACAGAAAAAATGGCGCGCAATCTAAAATGTCAAGTCATTCTGTGACACCCTTTATGAGAGCAGCTTCTGAAACTTAACTTTCCCGAACCGGAAACGGCGAAATTCGGGAAACTGAATAGTCCATTGCGGTATAAGTTGATTACACTTTTTGTTACCGACTGAGCGATATTGCATTCGGACTCTAGCTGTTTCCGGAAGGAAAGGAAGTACACTTTTGTTCGTCTTTCAATGGAGTACTCGATGGTTCTTTTCTTCTTTCGGGCCATTGGTCGTTCGAGGCAAAGGCTTGGACCGAAATTTTCAGGTATCTAGGCCTCGTGCCTCGGTCGGTATTTTACCTTAGAGGAATGTGAACGAGGCCACCGGACAATTTCGCCCCACCATACATTACTAGTAATATTTTCCCTTCTTTTTTTGCGCGCGCATGTTTGAGAGATTAAGTTCCGCTTGTCGATGCGAACAAACGCACTATCTCGGCCGCAGTGCGTTAGTAAAGCTGCCCGATAATGGAAACGTCATCAGGATCGACCGCAAGTCCTGATAAACTCCTGTGCGATAACAGATAGATTACGCTAGTCATAGTTGATCGATGAAGCGCTTATGAAAGTATGGAGTCTCCGTATCTCAATGACATTGTTCCACTCGAATTCGTATCGCTCGTGGGACTTTCGTCAGATGTATGTGTCACGTTCACTTAGCGATATCGAAAGTACAGGCACTCGCGCGCAGAGGTGGCTGTCAGCTGGTGAATTTGGACTTCTCTGCCCCTTTCTTCTTTCTTTAGGATCCAACCTGTATTTGCGCGTGTATTTTAAGACATTTTATTCCATAGGTTATTGAGAGGCGAAACGGAAACGATTGTTCTGAAAACCAAATTATTTCATATCTCATCGTGGGGATATTGATTTAGTTTTATTTTTACAAGCTTTTATTTAACTTGACTTTCTCGTGAGATGCAAAACGTAAAATCGATATTTCACCCACTTTCCGACTACTTTGAGCTCTGAACTTTTGCAAACATGCATCCAAAAGATGACAATGCATGATTCCACTTAAAAAAAAATTTCAACTCTTCATATAAAATAAGCGATATCTAATCATGCATATAAAATGTCACTAACACTTACAAACAAATTTGTCCCCGACTGTGTTCGTAAGTGAAAAGTTTATATGCAGCGATCAGTCGTAATTTCAATCCCAATTACAGTCATTGTTATTTTTCACGAGCATTCCATGTTCCTAACGTATAAACACGTAGACTAGTAAACTACTAATAACGACTAACTAGTCAAAACAATTAAAGACTAAAAAGTAGAAATTAACTCATATGAAAAAAAATTTAAAAAGCTTTTATTTAATGTACTAAAAGGTAGAAAATATTTGTTTTTACAAAGTCACGTATATGTGACTATAAATAAAAGCTTAGGGCGCTCAAATGTAGACATATAATCTTTCATTTACATAAGTCCGTTGAAATATCAACTGTATTTAATTCACTGTAAAACAATCCTAGATTTCTTAAATAAAAATCCTGGATTTGAGTATAAACGAGTGGTAATAATTTCTCGAATTACTATTGTGCCAAATACGGTTAATGAAACTGAATTGATCAAATTTCATTAAACATTCAAAAAGTTATAGCTTTTAGTTATAATCACATACAGGTGAATTGGTTACCAACATAATTTTCTACTTTTTAGTACATCAAATAAAAGCTTGTTTTCAAAAAATATTTTTAAATATTGGACTAAAGAATAATTACGAAGTATTTCTAACAATAATAATAATAATTATTATTACTATGAAAATAATGATTATAGTAAAAAAATAATACAAATAAAGAAATAACAGCAGCATCAATAATGAAAGTAATTTTGAAAAATAACTATAAGTGCAGCAAATAATCGTAATAATAAAAACTACGTGGACAAATTTTAAGCACGGTATGCTAAAATGGCCGTGGGAATTTGTAGAAACACTCCAAACTGTATTTGACGAAAAGAAGCATGGTGCAGGGGCATGAAAGTTGAAGTATAAAAAAGGGCGGCAACGTATCTCCTTGAAATAATGAAGATCAATGGTAGGTGGCTAAAAAAAATGCTTAAAAAAAGAAGTAAAAGCAATTACCAATGATAACCATGAAAATGGGGAAAATAAATAAAAGAAGGCATGGAAAGCGTAGATGAGGGGGCAATCTGGTAAGCCGTATGGAATGGAAATATAAGGGGGCCGGAAAGAAAATTAGAAAGAGGCATAAGCATTAAAATAGAACAAGAAATTTAATCCTTTCGGAGGAAAATCGATGCGTCCACGTACTGCGAGGAATATAAACATTGGAAAACAGGTACACACATGGAAAATATTGGAAGGACAAGATGACTAGCGGAGAATCAAAAGAAACGTGGTCGAGGATAAGACGTGGTAATGTCGGGAAAAACGGGAAAAAGAGTATGTGGACGCAAAATATAGAATATGCAAGCATGCAATTGGAAATGTGAGACGTATTTGCAAGTGTAGGGAAGTTAAGGGAAAACTAAACCAAAAATAAACGTAAACGTGAGCAGCGGTTCGAAAATAGCAGGGGGTTAGAAATTTATCGGAGAATAGAAGGGCAACTAAAAATGCAACCGGCAATATTCCATTACATCGGACAATTTGAGAAACTAACAACTATGATAGATACAGTAGAACCTCGATTATCCGAACCGTGATCATCCGAACCCTCAATTATCCGAACGATGACTTAGTTTATCCGAACGCTCAATTATCCGAACGTTGGCGCGAAAGATACATTCCCATGTAGAGGTTGCCATGAGTTGCCCAATGTTACGATCAGGCCAATATTGGGACCATCGTATAAGCCAACAAAAGAGAAATAATATTGGCCCATTACTGTTCCGCTCTCAACTGAAAACTGGCACAATATCGGCCCATCCCTAAAGCCTGTTCTAGCCCATCTTTAAAAACTAATAAACAGCCGTGATAGTTAAACTAAATTTGCCAATTTAAAAACTGGGGATACTAAAATACTGACAATTCCATTGGCCCAATATTGTTCCGTTATAAATTGAAAACCGGCACAATATCGGCCCATCGTTTAAAACCAATAAATAGCCGTGATGGTTGAACTATATTTGCCAATTTAAAAACTGGTAATGCTAAAATACGAGCAATTACATTGGCCCATTATTGTTCCGTTATAAATTGAGAACTGGCACAATATCGGCCCATTACTAGAACCTATCCGGGCCCATCTGTTAAAACTACTAAACAGCCGTGATAGTTCATCGAAATTTGCCTATTTTAAAACTGGCCATGCTAAAATACTGGAAATTACATTTAATTAATCTAAGCCCTTTATTGGCTAAGTGGGTCAGACCATATCTGCTTTTATTTTATTTAAGCCTTGGGTTATTCATTATCTGTATATTGTGCCAGAATAGGCAAATAACTGGCACGTCATATATTAATCGTCTATATTTTTTAGTTCAGTTTTTGTAATCAAGTCTTGGCCTATTATTGGCATTTGTAAATAACCAACATAAGTAACTAAAATATGCCAATTTTGAAACCTGTCATATACGCAAATCACAATTTATTTCAAGGTTATTCCATGAAATATGTATCCATAAGTACCAATCTCGGGCCAATCTTGGCCCGATATAGGTTGAATATTTATCACGCACCCAAACAAACCCAAACAAACTCACGGCCCAATATTCTAGATAGACTAACTTCTAGATAGCCCAACTGTGAAGGCCCAACATAAAGCCAGTGGTCAATTTCTACATAGGCCCTTTAAGAGGGCCCACATAGAGCCAAGTGCAATCACCAACATTGGCGCTACAATGAATTAAATAATTGGCCCAATAATTGTTGGCTCTGTTGGCCGATATCGGGCCGTTCTTATCATTTCTACAAAGGCACCTCATTGGTAAATACTCACGGCCCAATATTCTAGAAAGGCTAACTGTAAAGGCCCGTCCCAGGCCCAACGGTCAATCTCTACATGGGAATTGTTGCTCGCTGCCACCGCCGTGAGCAACAATGAGCAACCCAATGCAACTTCTCCTTCTCAAACGGCTGCGGGACTTAGCCGCTCAAAAACGCGTTACAGCCGTTCGTCAATTAAAAATGGACGATTTTATTTTTTTTAAACACAAAAAAGGCATTCGACTTTTTTCAGGTATTTGAAACACACACACACACACACACACACACACACACACACACACACACACACACACACACACACACACACACACGCACACTTCAACGTTAATATGTATGTGAAATTTTAATATATATGTATGTACTGTTTTTATGTAAAAGGTGTTGTTTATGATCTCGTCCCAAAAAACCCACGTTTCGATTATCCGGACTAGTCTCGGTCCCAATTGGTTCGGATAATCGAGGTTCTACTGCATAAGAAAACCAATCTAAAATAATTGATGCAAATGACAAGGGACGGGCATTTATGTAAACTCCCTAAAAAAGCGTATAGAAGAAATCAAATACTACTACAGTAGAACTCGGATTAACCGAGCTCGCGATTAACACTTCGTCTGTAAACCTCGGTATTTCATATCCGAGCCAAATCTTCTTGCCTACCGAGTTGCTTAATTTATTTAACAAAAAATGTAGAGCATTTATTTTCCTCTAATTTTATAATTGATATATTAAATTGAATGTTTCGAGCATTAGTACGAATTTTTACAAAAAATTTCGAATACTTTAACTGGGTGAAAAAACGACAGGACTTGAAAAACCCAGGTTTACAGGCGGAACGTACCGGAAAAACATTTACCGACGAAGTGTTAACCGAGCTTGCTCGACGCAATTTTTTTTTGCGAAAAATCGGTCTTCTCGAGTACGTCAAACGAAAATTTCGTCTTTTTTAAAATGATTAGTTTGCTTTTTGTACTGAACCTGTGTGTACGTCTATAATGCGTGTCTATGTACGTACGTAAATTAAATGTAATTTGGGTAAAATGTGATTTTATTTGACTGTAGTGTAAAAGTCCGGAATATCCGAGCTTTTGATTATTCGAGATAGGCTTGGTCCACAATAGCTCGGATAATCGAGGTCCTACTGTACAACAGTCGAATCTCGATATAACGAATCGCTAGGGAAGTTCGTTATATCGAGTTTTCGTTATATTGAGGTTTAGTTATCGCGAGATCATGTTCCTCAAAATGTCCTTTAAAAATATATATTAGTACTATAAATATAGGGATATTTTTTAAAGAATGAAAGGCTTAAATTAGAGCATTGTTTACAAGCAACTAGTAATTACAGCATGATGTATATTATTATGTCGTTGTATCAAGGTTTCCATTGTCTTTCGGAAGGGAATGAACAAATTTTCGTTATATCGAGGTTCGACTGTAGTAATAATGAAAATATAAAAATAATAAAACAGCAATGATAATAATGACAATGAAAAATCTAAATAACAATAAGAACGGCAATAATAATAATAAAAATAGAAATACGAATAACTGTAAAAGTGAAAAAGGGGATTTAGATACTATTTTTGCCATCTTATCACAACGGATTAAAACGTATCGTAGTGCACACTTTATTCTCACCTCAGGTAAACAGGTAGCGTTGATGATAAAAAAAAAAAAATTATATGGTTTGATCCTCTCCGTGCAATGAAGAGACGAGAGACGTTTCCGCGAAGGAAAGAGTGGGGTATGCGTGGTTGTCAATGTGGTCCACAAAAATAAACCACAATGTGTCACCGATCATGCACATCGCGTTGCAAACTGCGAAGGGGAGGGTTAATAAATTCTCCCGGGTCGTCAATCCTTGCGAGCCATTCTCTTCTTGAGACTCGTTTATCTAGACCCAACAGATGATAAATTATCGAATATTAATTGGTCGTATTTTTTTTATTGTCGCTCAAAAAATTGTTCATCGCTTATTTTCGCCGGAAATTTATGGGGCGTGTTTATGAAAAGAATTATTACATTTTGTTGAAGTTTACTGCATTTTGAAAGAAATATTTGTGAGCTTTTGAAATATTTCGTTATTTTTTTCCTCGTCAGACGGTGGTCCACACTTGGGCAAAAAAAGTTCAACCTCAAAGGAACCGCGACATGCGAAATTATATATATATACACAGGGTGTCCGAGAACTGACTGCGTTCCCTGAAATGGGAGGTTGGGGGAGAAATTCTGAATCGATTGATATAAGCATGTGTGGGTCTGAGATCAACCCCTGAATTATTATTAATTTTTAAAGGCGGACCAATCAGATGCGCCCGATGAGCCGGCGTAGTCCAGTAAAAGAGAAGAAAACCCAGAACTTTTTAGCGTAGAATATGATGAATATGTGCAGCTATTTTCAAAGATAGGGGATTGGACGTCAAATAACTTTATACGTATTTTATTATTCCAAACAACTTTTCTTCGAAACCTTTTTTGATCGGGCTATTATTAATTATCGAGGTACGGTGATTTTTAAGTTTTCAACCCCTATTTCTTAGGGTTGGGGCGAGTTGAGGGTCAACATTTTTTTTGAGGTTACTTTCAGTGTGCAATCATCTACCTTCAGTCAAAAATTCATATTCTACGCTAAAAACGACTATGGCGGAAGCACCGCACCTACAGGCACCACTACCCGCGCGTATCCCTCGTCGGGCGCACCTGATTGGCCCGCCTTTAAAAATGAATAATAATTCAGGGGTTCATCTGAGACCCACACATGCTTATATCAATCGACTCAGAATATCACCCCCAACCCCCCCATTTCAGGGAACGCATTCAGTTCTGGGACACCCTGTACATAATATCATCTATATTTTGTACACTACCGGCCAAAAGTTTCCAGATACTTCAGATAATTGCAAAACTTTCGATCACTGGATAATTGCCAAATAATGTTGTAACAATATAGGTAATTTCATTCATTATTTTACGAAGATGTTATATAGCTCTGTATAATTAATTATATTATGCTAAAATAATCTTGCGGCTATCCAAAGTGATCGAAAGTTTTGAAATTATTTGAAGTGTCCGAAAACTTTTGGCCGTTAGTATATATATCGTTACTAGGAATATTAAGCAATTCCAAGCGGCCCGGAAGTGAGAAACGGTGGCGATGGCTATTACGTCAGAGCATTGTTTGTCTCTTCTTTTATTCTCGATCCTTCTCTCGTTCTCTCGTTCAAACTGAGAGCATCGTGTCTTGCGCTCCATCGCTACCCACGCGCCAATTAATCCGTGCAATTGCTACGGTCGTCTTTGTGACAACATCGTTCCGCGCTTTCCGCAAGCGATATTAATCCTTACGTCTCGGTTCTTTGTACGGCTTTATTACAAATCTCGCCATCATTTACCGTCTCGTTGATGCACAAGGCGTTTTTTTTCTCTCTTTTGGCGGAGCGCGAGTAGTTCCACGCGATTTTTTTCCGGACGGACGTTTGGAATATCTTTTATTTTTGTAATTTTTGCATCGTTGGACCGCAACGAAAAATAATTCTCCTTAATTGCTCTTCTTCTGAGTCGATTTTCTGTGAAAATCACTCAAACGTTTCTCACGTATACTTATATTTATATATCAGATATTTATCACCGCAATACGCGAAAAAGAGTTTGCATAATGATTGAAATGAAGAAATGAAAAATGAAAAAGTTATGATATATCGTGATCTCAGTGCTTCGGAATTTTATTGCCAATTCGAACTGTCTAGTGTCATTTGAACAAAATGTATTACTCGTTATTATTTCGTACAGTGTTATTGCCAAGAATGATTTGTGACGTTGAAGCTTGCATCGTTGGAGTGCAATGGAATTCTTTTTAATTGCTCAATTAATTTTTATGGCCGATTTAGGCTGTGAAAATCACTCAAACGTTTTCACGTATTGTTTTTTGAGATTTATCACTTTATTTCGCAAAAAGGCTCTGGAAAATGAAAGATACTATGGTTGCAGTCCAACGATGCCAACTTCAATGACATAAACATTTAGCGTTCATATGTTTTTATTTATTCTCGAATTCGATCTTTAAATTTTCGATTTTGTTCTTTTAGTTTTCGAATTATATTTTTTAATTTTCGAATTTTATTTGTTAATTTTCCAATTTTCGAATTTGATTTTTCAATTTTCGAATTTGATTTTTCCATTTTTCAAAATTGATTTTTTAATTTTCGAATGCGATGTTTCAATTTTCGAAATTAATTTTATAATTTTCGAATTTTATTTTTCAATTTTCAAAATTGCTTTATTCTTTTTTGAAATCGATTTCTAAATCTAAGTTCCGAGTTTTACAAAATGTAATTTCCCGAAAACGTAAATTTCCTCAAAATTCAAATGTGTAATTGCGGTTACACAATTATTTATTACAGTGTCAAGGGTAAAATAAATATACATTTTTTAAAGCTTACTCGGAGAAGAATAAAAATTTGGAATTTTTGTAGGGACTGATTTTCGAATTTTTCAAGAACTTTTTTTCCGGCAGCTATTAAAGTGCTGAGTTGTGCACGGTTGTACTCGTGTGACTATTATTATCCTAATATTCATTGCCTTCTCGGAACTCCCTGTATCTCCCTGCAATACGAGCTCGTAAGCAAAGTATCACACGGCCACAAATAAGATATGAAAATAGCGGTGGGACTTTTACTGTGATACTTAATAGCACGTGGGTAGAATCGTACAGACATTATAACAGTAATCGCAAGTGTTCGGTATCTATTCTTAGACGATTTCAGCCGATTCTCAACGAGAACATATTCGAATTAACATAACAATAGATTGTGAATTTTTCTGCGAAATTCATTGCCATATTTTTTTTCCCAACCAAGCTAATCGTAACTATTTGAAATGTTTCGTTCACTCGTTGGACTTTATTGCGGTCGTTGGAATTTCTGAACAAACAATTTTAGATAACGTGTAGAGAACGAAAAAAAAATCGAACGGGCCCAAAAAAGTTACGCAACGTGCCAATGCTTTCGTGAATAAAACGACGATCAAAAAACCGACTCACAAATTTAGCGATTCAAAATAATAAAATCGAATTTTCATAAGCGACCTTAGTTTGAAGAAGTAGCATTTAAAAAAATGCAACGTTCGTAGATTTAAAATCGCACGTGAAGGTGCTCAGGTTCGCGGCGCTCCGCTCTCCGCGACGCGACTGCCGCGAGTCATCGAGTGGTTGTCGAGGGAAGCTCCGTCGCCGCCGCAGCTCGGGTTGCCCGAGCCGCCGGGCGCGGCGGAGTGGAGGGGGGCCTACTACGGCCGGCGAGGTAGAGTGCCGGGCGCGCTGTTCCCAGTAAACAAACGCGCAGCGTTGTCGAACGCACACGCGACTTTCGGGCAGTTGAGCGAGTTTTTCCAAACTATACATTTACCCTACATCTTTTCGCCGGCAAATATTCTTACGATCGCAAATTCGTTGCTTCGCCTCGCGCTATCCTTGTGATACAAAAAATCGATTTTTTACAGTCGTTGAGCCGAAAAACGGCATAGAAATAGCGAATGGTTAAAACATTTATTTCATCGTTCGTTTTCACGTTCTAGCGGTGCAACGGAGAAATTTTTGTGAAAAACGAAAATACACGGCAAAGTTAATCGGTGGAAAAGTTTCGAAGAAAACAAAAGTACGGGAACTCGGGTGCCAGTAAGGATGGCGATGACGACGAAAGCGGCGAGGACGGGTGCGATAATGGATTTACGGTAGTGCTACGCGAAAACGGTGGATGATCTTCGATCAAAGGGGATCATGGAGTTCGAGCTCGACGGTAGTCTCAAGGAGTGGGCCAAGGACAAGCCCTTGAGTATACTGCAGCTGGATCCTGCGGATAGGGCCGTTCTCAGGATAGCCGGTGAGTCGACGTTTTTTTCTCTTCTAATCTACTTCGATAATTAGCCACTGTTACTTCACCAACTTACTAAACGAGGCTTTCATCGGATGGTATTGAAGTTTGCGTCGTTGCAACCGAACGAAAGTTTTTATACATTTTATTTTCCATATTTTTATTCTAGCAGATCTTTTGGCAGTATCGCCATATCTGCGGCTCCTAATTCTGACCGCGCAGTCTTCATATTCGACCCAAAATAAGACTTTTCTTAAGAGTGATAAAAAAAAATCGGAATTCGACCCTTAAGGGGGTGAACCGGGGGTTCTAAATTTTATATGAGACAACATATTTTTTGGTCAGATTTGCTTGAAACTTGGTATGAATACACTCCAATACAAATAATGAAACGTTTATTTCAGCAATTTCCAAAATGTAACCTTTAAGGGGGGTAAATCGGAGTGTTAGGGGTTTGAATGAAAAAACCTATTGTATGACCCAAACAAACACCCCCTCTTGTTAACCCTCTTAAGGGTCGAATTTTAACCCCCTTAAGGGTCGAATTTTAACCCCCTTAAGGGTCGAATTTAAGGAAATGCTGAAATACGTGCTCAATTATTTGCATTGTAGAGTATTCACGCTGAGTTTCAACCAAATCTGACAATAAAATATGTTGTCTCGTGCAAACTTTAAAACCCCTGTTCCACCCCCTTAAGGGTCGAATTTCGATCTTTGCAATAAGGAAATTGAATTGTAAAGAACTTTCGTTGCGTTCCAACGATGCAAACTTCAACATCTTTTCATTTGCCAAAATCGGCGTTTCCCGGTCCAAGAAAAATAAGATCGGACATTGTGTGTGTGTTTTAAAATGAAACTCACTTTTATTTCAATTCTCTCAGGCTGGAACTTTGACAAAGTTTTTTTTTGTATACTTCGATCTATTTTCGACGGTCACGCCATTCGATCGGCGCAGTTTCCGGCTTCCGTTTAATCAATGGCGTTGCAGACTTCCGGTAAGAACGGTCTGCCTGCTATTCGCCCTTCGCCCGTAAAATGTACACATACGTGAGTACACGTGTGTATGCGACCACCGAGGCTTTGCACCATTTTTGACCCCCCCCCCTCTCCCCGTGCTGTTGCAGTGCTATAAAAAACTCTGGGATTTTCATGTCTTCAAGTCGACTTTGTATCGATCGTGCTCAAGGGCAAACCTGGTGTGAGGCTGTCATTTTTTTTAAACGGTCCTTAGACTATTTTTGGAAAATAAAACTTGCACCAATTTTCAGGAATTGTGAATAAAAATTTCGCCCTCGGTTACACGAATGTTCCGAATGGTTTTGTAGTTTGCATCGTTGGAATGCAACGAAAATTCTTTATGATTCTTTCATTTCTTTAGTTTTATTACTATGTAAATCTTTTTTTCCAAGCTCAGGGTGGGACCCTGATAAGAATGTTAAAAAATGTTTCAGTGATTTTTGTATCCTAAATAGGGCAATACCGAAAAAAAATATTTTCGTTGCCTCTCAACGAAGCAAACTTCGATACCATTATTCCGATCCGTTGACCGAATTCTGCCAGGTTCTATTTTATGAAATTTGCGTCGCTGAGAATCCGCGAGAATTGATTTTTTTTTCTCCAATTTCTGGCAGGCTACTAAAATAACTTTTTTTTTCACCAAGAACCTTTACTTAGAAAAATATAACGCTTGAAATTCTTTGTGCAAAATCGTACGTGGGTACGATTAATTCTCTTTGGACTTTCCCCGTCGTATGCGCGAGAAAGTAAACACAGTAGCTGATGTGTTTACGTCGGGGGGGGGGGGGGGGCTCTACATTGTTTTTCACGCTGTGAAAACTCGTCGCTCATCCTGGAGCGAGCACATGCTTTAATGCGTGTACGTACTGTGTACAGAGCTACGACGTATCGAAAGAAATTGTACGTAAAAAAAAAAAGTGTGGCTGTAAACACTTGCCGTGTGAGCTTTGAGTAAATCAAACTCGTCTTTTGTGTTATTGGACGACGTTCGTACAAATGTGGACAATGTAAACACGGAGAGAACGCGAGCGTTTTCACGACACACGGGGAATAACGTTTGCCCCTTCTGTCGAAAAATTTTCGGCGTCGATTATTCCAGAAAAATTATACCCGAATTTTTTATCTCGATACTCTCGTTCCGCGGCGAAGGGGGGGGGGGGTGCTTTCGATTCCGAGAGAAAGAGCAACAAATTACGCAAGCGATTAGTTTTTAGAAAAATGATTGACCCCGATAACTTTGTTGTCAGAGCAAATATTTTTTTCTCGAAATCGAGAGCGAGAATCGAGGATTAGATTTTAGAAAAATTATCCTCTGATTCTTGATTCCGAGAACTTAGTTTTTACAGCAAATTTTGTTTTTTTTCCTCGATATCCAGAGCGGAAAAAAAATTACAAAATCAACAATTTTACAAACATTATTCCCGAATTGTTACTCTCGATAATTCTGTTTTGACAGCAAACAAAGATTATTACTTTTTTTTCCCGATATCTCTACTTGTGATCGCGAAATACGAGAGGAAGAACAAATTACAATTACATTAAAGATATATTGCTGCACAAAAATTATTTCCGAATTCTCCATCTGGATAACTCTGTTTCGAGAGCAAAAAAGTGACGCGAAGAGCCGAATGATTTTTTATTTATTTTTTATGAGAAGATCGATGGGTCGAGTGAAATTTATGCGAGAGACGAAGCTCGCATAAATTCGGAGTGCCTAAGATAAGAGCGCGTCACCGTGGAATAAGGTCTCTGCTGTTCGAAACTGACACTCCAACCCCGTGGGCAGAGGGGTCGAGGAGAGAGAGAGAGAGAGAGAGAGAGAGAGCAGGAATAAAGGTGAAAGAATTTTTAAAAGCTGAGAACACAAGGAGCAGGCCACCGAGGCAGGGTAAGAACGTTGGACAAAAGGAAAAGGGGGAATCTCAAGAGAATGAGAAGAGGAAAAAGAGAAAAGAGTCGAGCCTAGAGAGGGAAAAATATAAAGAGACAAAGAAGAGGTGGATCCTGCAGCCCGGGGCGGTCCTTGGGGTCACCATAAACGAATGCGCACACACACACATATGAATATGCGCGTGTCTGCGTACAGCGCATTCCCGGTCATGTGACAGTTTCCGTTTCCTTTTTCGCTTACTCATACGGACGGCCTTCGCTTCTTGTGAAAATAATTTTTAACTATTTTTAGAACTTGGATTATGTATTTAAGTTGGCCTCATAAGAAGCAAATTAATCCAAGTGATTAGATTAACTTGAATTAACAAAATTGACGTGCATTAATAAAATAAAGTTCCATAAATTTACTTTAAATCACGAGCCTGAATGAAATGAATTTTTACTTATTTTATATTGAAGTGAATGAACTTTAATTTATTCAATTTATGTAATTGATTTATCCAATTGTTTACATTTGATTAATTTCGTTAATTTAATGAATTTAATTTGGTTTATTCAATTTAATTAATTGATGGGGCAACCTTGAACGCCATTCTGAAAAAGTAATTTTATATATTCCTCTCACGAACCCGAATATCTAACGATTAACTGACTTTCGTCTATAATCAAGTAAAAATACATTCCAGTATACTGGTGAAATTTTAAGCCAAGTTACCGAACTTTTAACGAAAAATTACGACTCAAAAAGTCGTCTCATTTATACTGCGCTTTATGCGGCCACATATTTATCTCATAATTTATACACTCAATAACTCTAGATGCGTGATATAAATTGCTCACGCGTGTAAAAAATTCTAAAGACTCAGTTTAACGAAAATATCAATGATGAAACTTAGAAGAATGTGCCAAGCAGAAGAATTTTCGTAGCCGCGACATTTTCAGCGTAAATGTAAAAATGCCTGAATCTACCAAATGTGCGCGAAATTTTGTACGCCCGTTTACCGGTGGGCATAATAATTGATCGTGACTTATTTTTATTACGCGCCACTGTAATTTACCAATGATTCGGAAGGGCCCACCTTATGCCCCCACAAAATACGGCCCCCCGCGAACGGAATTCCTTAAGGTAGTTCTGTAGGTACACGTATGAGGCAAAAGCTGTGGCAGCCATGTGTCAAGCAAATGCGGCTAAACGCGATGAGAATAACCATAACCTCAGCGATCAGCATAAAAAATTCGCCGTCGAAGGACGTCGGATCGTGGATTTACATCTTGCTGACAGTCTAAATTGTATTCGCTGTAACAAAGACATTTTTTTTTAGGAATACAGTGAAGGAAACCCGAATTGGATTTAATTATATTTTACGTATTTTCTGCGATGAGTGCTCTGCAATAATCCAAGTAGTATCTACACACACACACACACACACACACACACACACACACACACACACACACACACACACACACACACACACACACACACACACACACACACTTATATATAAATATATATAAGACGAATAAATACATGCATAAAATGAACATATTAAATTTGTTTGCAGAATAAATTTATTTCACATCGGTCTCGAAATTACTAGAACTCGGGGAAAAAAACATGCTTCGGGTTCCCAGACCACGCGCCGATCAGCTGGCTGCAGCGTACACTGCTGCCATTCCGTCACAGATGGTTGGGCCCGAGTTCGGTGTGGGATAAAATTACCACTTTTCATAAGTCGATATCTCGGAAACGTAACGGTCAAATGTTGTCATTTTTGTTTTCTTCAATCAATCCCACAATAGTACTGCGTACACGTGTTTTTATTTTGAAATCCTAAGATCCATTTAGAACCCATATCGAGAAATGCGAGCGAAACTCCTATCGGTTCACGTGTTAGGTATAGGGATCGCGCGCAAAAATACCCATATTCAATTGCAATTATCTCATGAACTAAACGGTGAGTCGAATTGAATTTTTGGGCATCAGTCCATGCAGGTAATATCTACATGATACTTTGATTTCAGCCAATTCCTAAGATTTAACCAAAACTTACAGAACTACCGTGAATCCCAACAGTTTTCGAAAATCAAAATAGTTGGAAGTTTTTATTGTTGTTACCAAGGATAATTTTTGATTTTTTAATTGAAAGGATGATACGTATACATGAACTTTGGAGGTTTCCACGGGCTTGAAAAAAATGTTCCGACCAAATCCAATAAACGTAAACACGTATGCGCGCTTATACGTATCGATGTGTCGAAGTTTCTTGGGAGCAGACTCACGCGTCCCGTTACGTTTCTCACCATCGTCAAATGGACCGCCAACGAACAAAAGGGCGTAATCCCATTTTCCGTTTTAAGGGAGACTTTGTCCTTGAAATGCAGCGGGAGATGTTAGCGGCTCAACATGAGCAGCTAGAAGAAGAGGAGGGATGCCTCTATGGACCAGGCATTGCCGATTAGCGGTAATTATAAACACATTACAAAACTTTAAACGCGTTTTTCTCGAAAACACCTTTTTAAAAAATGGCTGACATTCTCCTGACCGCTGTAATTACCATATCGACCTGAAATTTGGAGAGCATACTCAGAAAATATGTCTTCACGGAATGACGGATCGTTTTTTCGATAGATACATTTTTGCATTTATTATTTATCTTTTTATGCGAAAAAAACGCGAAAATTCGATTTTTTTTAAATTGCCGCCATTTTCCGAAATTTGTACTAAACGAAAAACAAATCCGTCATTCCATGACCAAAGGGTCACAGATTGATAATATGCTTTGAATTTGTGTTTCAAATCAACAAAGAGGGGGCAGTGATGTCAGCCGTTTACCTCCCGCGATTTGAGGACCTGTTTTCGCGGAGCTGCAACGGCCGCCATTTTGGTTTTTTTTTCAAAAAAAAATTTTTTTAACGTTCTGTATATCATGAATAAAAGCAAGAAAAAAAACCGCACTCAAAAAGCTTTACTCGTTTCCTTAAAAAAAAATAAAACGTAAACACCTGAAATATGGCACTCCAAGGACAAAATCTCCCTTAACCGACGAAGGCAACGTGCTTTACGTCTTTTCGGTGGCTAACTATTCGCACGTGTATGTGCATATGTGGGAAAACGCGTATGTGTGCCCGAACATACGGCGGTTGCTCTGATCCCGTGTGTTGGCGCCAACAGGATGCTCCCGCGTATCATGTATAACAGACATGCTCCAATGCTAGTCCCTCTCCCCCTCTCCCCCCTCCCTCTCTCCCTATCTATCTATCTCCATCTCTCTTGCCACTACCATAAATAATAAGGCGTTGCTTGGCGGATCACTCGCGGTCCGTATGTCTGCCGATGTGTGTGTGCGTGTTACCACCTCGGACAGGGGTGCTCAACTTTGGCAGTTAAGCACCCCTCTCTCGCTTTCTCACCTTTTGAAAACTAATTTCACTTTGATTAGACGTACATTTTGGACGATGTTGAAGTTTGCATCGTCGGAATGCAGCGAACATTTTTTATCCTCAATTCCCAAAGCCTTTGACAGATTTAAGGTACAAAAATCATTCGGTCCTTTTTCGACTCCTCATTTACTGATTCGCAACTCGAGTCTACAAAATATGATTTTCGACAATAACGAAAATGAGGATAAAAAAAATCGTTGCATTCCAACGATGTAAACTTCAAGCCCCCTTTTTTTTGTAAAAATTGAGACGAGTTATTTTGGAAGTTTGATGGTATTGATGTTTGCATCGTTGAGATGGAACCAAATTTATTTTTCCTCTCGTTGCTCTATTTTATTCGGGTCATTTTCGAAGATCCTTGGTATTGTTCCACAACCTAAATTTGGAATGACGCTTTAGATAGTAAGAGAAATAAATATATTTAAAAAGTAAAGAACTTTCTTTGCATTCCTTTCAATTGTTCAATTTTTCATGCCGTTGGAGTTTTTATCGTTGAAATTCAATGGATTTTTTTTTCAATTCTTTTTCCGTTTTTATTATCATCTAAAGTCTTTTTTTTAGCATTGTAAATGCTTTAAAAACTGTATTTGTTTGTTGAGGTAGGCTGGGTATGGGGGTCGGAGATGGCTGGATGTCACGCGAAACTAACGCTACCCCCACTTCACTGCCACTGTCTTGTGGAAGAGTGGGGGGAGCTGCGACATGCCTGTGATTGGTTGAAAAATGCTCTCTCCCTACCCAATTCTTAGCTTATTAATTTGAAAATTACATTACAATATATTGCAAATATTATATAACAATTATTATACTAACCAACCGAAATTAATCCAAAACAAATTCAAACAAGCCCAATTATATACCTCAATGTATTCATATTTTTCGAAAAATAATAAAAACGAACTGATGTTATGTACATGTACCTGTTTTTTAGTACCCGAAAAGTCTGATTACATTTTCAATGCCTTTATGTAATATCGGTGAATTTTTTTATTAAGGTCGTACATTTTTTTATGAAAATATCTAAAAACTATGGAGCCATTTTTACATCCTGGATTGGCAAAAAAAAACGAGTCGTTAAAATGAATTCATTTTCGTTGCAGTCCAACGATGCAAATTTCAATGACATATTTTTTTTGTCGCTTCAGGCTGACGATCGCTCAAACGTTTGCTCGAATTTTCATTAGATATTTACCGCCTCAATTAATGAAAAAAAGTGCTTTGCATAATGATCGAAATAAATGAACGAAAAATGAAAAACGTCATGACAAATCGTGCTCCCAGTGCGTCAAAATTTCATTTCCAATTCGAATTGGCTAGTGTCATTAAAAAAATGTATTATTCGTTATTATCTGGTAAAGTGTAATTGCCATTCGTGGCGTTGAAGTTTGCAACGTTGGAATGCAACGAAAATTAGTTCTCTTTAATTGCTCAATTTTTGTTTGCTGATTTAGTCTGTGAGTATCCCTCGAACGTTTTCACGTATTCAAATTAGAGTTTCATAACCTCGATTCGCGAAAAAAGCCTTTGGATTGTGGTAAAGTAAAAAAAATGAAAAATAAAGAAAAGAAAAATCGTCGCGTTCCAACGATGCCAACTTCAACGTCATGGATGATGTCCCGTTCGAAGCTTACCAACAAAGTGTTGATCTTTTAGCTAAAATGAGGATTGGTAGACATAGTTTTTACATGATGTTGAAGCCTTCATCATTGACATGCAACGAAATATTTTTTTTCTTTAGTTCCCGAAATTCGTTTCACAAGTGTACACTACAAAAATCATGCGATCCTGTTTTAGGCTCCTTATTTAGCGATTATAACCCGAGTCTATAAAATATGATTTTCAGTAATCATTTTTGTTTGATAATTAAAAAGAAAATCGTCGCATGCTATGATGCAAACTCCAAGCCCAGTTTTTTACACTCTTCTTTTGTGTAGCTAGCTGCGAACGAGACTTGAGCACTCAGGGTTCATACACGTGTGAACTTGCCCTTGTATGACTTGACCGTTGAACGGTATCGATTTGCCAGGTTTATATATATTTACACACACACGCACCCGTGTGTGTGTGCGTGTGTTTTGTACAGTTGCGTGCCACAAGTTTTTCAGATGTCTCACTCGGTCTTCGGGGTCTTGAAAGGTTTTTTGTCTCCCCTCGTCGTGTGAGGTAGGGAAGGAAACATTCACGAGACGCAATAAAACCGAAGATACCAGGCGGGATGAAAAAAAAATGTTGCAATCCTACTGAACGTCTATTGTACCTTCATTCCTATGTCATTCGCTTTTCACTCAAGTGTCGAAAGGAGTGTTAATATTGAAATGGTGTTGAGGAGAAAATTCTTTTTCATTCGTTCATTTTATACGGATCGAAGATTTTTTTTTTGCTTATGTTGTCGGTCTCTGATGGGGATTGGAGGAAAACGTTTGAGAGAGATTCTCGTAAGATAATTCCGAAAAAAACAAAGAAAAAAAAACAATGCCGTAGTTATTTAATAAAAATTATGTTTTCTTAAGGGGTTACCCCAACTTGGGATTTTGAAAAAATCGATTTTTTTATTGCATTTTTTTGAAGTATAAGTATCTGAGAATATGTCCTGAAAATTTCAAGTCGATCCGAACAAAATTGACTAAGATATGAGCGTTGAAAGAGAAGAATCCGCGTTGAAAGCGCGTTGAAAGAGAAACTTTAAACGCGTTTTTCTCAAAATGGCATTTCTGAAGTCGGTGACCAAGATTACTCGAACACTAATGAACCGATCTTCTTGAAATTTTGCAGGCTTATTTAATACATAAAAATGTAGTCTTTAATCGTTCGATTTTTTTTTTCGAAAAAAAATGGCCGTTTTATAGCCAAAAACGGACGTTTTTTTTTCGTTAAAATCGAACCATTAACTTTGACTGTCCGCCATTTTGTGAAAAATGAATATTTTTTAAAATCCTTCGATTAAAGACTAGTTTATACTTATATTTGACTAAATCCATCCACATTTTTTTTCTTCAGATGATCCACTTCGCCGCAATGTTGGTCACCGCAAACCGTGTATATAAAAACATTATTTCATTGACGGCCATTTGCCACTGAACAATGTAATATTTTTCAATAAAAAAATTACTGAAAGTTCTTCAAGATGTGTTCTTTAAGATGGTATATTGATCAATTAAAAAAGTTTTGTAGTTTTCTTTAAAAAAAATTCATGAAAAAGGCCTTTTTTTGCGCTACAAGTGGGGGTAACGCCTTAATTTGCCAAATTTACATTGGCACATTTCAGCCACGAAGGCATGCGGACATTTTTTAGGTTCTTTATTCCGCGATCTACGGCCTACATCTGCAAAGTATGATTTTGGATGACGATAAAAATGGGAATGAAAATTAATTTCGATTGGTATTATTATTGCGACTCAAGCATCGAGAGATCCATATAGACACGAGTATTCACCCTTCGCGTGTTGTCTGTCGTAGCTCTCTCTCTCTTCCTCCCTCTCTCTCCCTCTGCCCTCTCTCTCTCTCTCTCTCTCTCTCTCTCTCTCTTTCTCTCTCTCTCTCTCATTTATTCCGAAACTCCTGACAGCCCCCTTTGCCATGTGCGAAAGCTGTCTCACTCAGCTCGAGTAGGAAAACGGAAATCGAAGTATTACAACAGACCACGAAGACCAAACAACTGCGCTATCGATCGCGATAAATTTGAGGCACTCGAGTGCACGAGGAAGATCGAAATAGAGTGGAAAATTCATATCAGAATTGAATAAAATTTATCAAATTGCCATGCACTCTAACAAAAAAAATCAATTTATTGCAACCGACTAAAAAAAAACTGTACTCTTCATAATGATGATATTGGATCGTTACGTCCTTCAGGATGTAGATCCTGATGAAAGGATCTATGATGAAAATCTACAACAAAAGATTTCAATGATAAAAGTCCTATTATTTATTCTAATATAAGAAATTATAAAATTAACGATAGAATTAGAATTCATTATCTTCAATTATATGTTTATAATTCATTATAATTTTTATAATAATTTATGAACATTGGAAATTAAGAAATGAAAAAAAAGCAGTACTTCAGCACCATCATTGCTTTCGGTCACTAGAACTTTTATTTATTTTTGACCTTTTTCTTGCCCGGTTTATTCGCGTTAACTTTGTACGAAACTGAATTATGCAAAACCATGCTTGCCGACTCTCCTCGGCTATTTCTCACTTTCCCGCACTTTTTCTTTCGAACGTCTTGCAAATCAAATGCAAACGCGGCTGTACGAGGTCTTCCGGGTCTATGTAATTCAGCGAAATATATACCGAGTCGAATCTACGCTTTCTACACCTCCGTCTTTATTCGGAACAATGACTCTCTCACTTTTGTCGAGCCGGAAGAAAACGCCGGACAAGAAAAACTTGCAAGATCGGGCGATTCATCGTGGGAGAATAGTTGTCGTTAGTGTCGCACACTAATTGGGGATGTCCGGTGGAAATTCGCAATTAATTGATCTTTTTGGATGACCAAACGTAAGACGAGGAACAAACAAATTTCAATTTTTAATATTTTTCTCCACATCCCTACCGATGTATTTTTACCCCCTGAATACTTATTTATCTTCACCTAAACCCTCGATAAATAAACAATCGTCAAAAGCGTGGAAAAGTACGTTTTTCGCATTTAGCCGACGTATTTCCTTTCGACAAAAAAAAAGCTCTGTGATATTCGTAATCAGCGCGAAATTTCCCATCAAAAAGGCCCTTGAAATGGTTCAAGGAGTTTCGGGACAACTGACAAAATATTACCATTTGATTTAAATTTATACAGTAAATTCTTCGCCATTTACCGAATGTAGCCTCTGAAATTGCAAAACGATCGTCTACACCGTTTCTATAAAATGTATAATTGAACAAACACTTTTGCGGTTTTGTGGTTGGGAAAGGGTGAAAAAAATGTTTGAAATGTTATGCGAAATCGTCAAATCACTCAGTACATTATGACAATTCTGTCATCAGTGTCATAATGCACTCCTTATGTTATCTTATCAAGGGCATTTCCCTATGTAAAAAAGTGTTTTTCAATTGTACATTTTATAGAAACGGTGTAGACGATCGACTCAAAATTTGGAGAGCGAAAAAATTAACTGTATCAATTTGAAGTAAATGGTAACATTTCGTCATTTGTCCCGAAGTTCCTTTGAGAGGTTGTAGCGATCCAATTTAATCAAAAGACGGTTTACGAATTTTGTTTTCGACGAACCTCAAAAAATGCATACGGGGTATAGATTTATTCTGTAGATGCAAATTTTTTCATAAAATACATAATTAAAGGGCAAACTTATGCATTTTTATATTTTGATTACGTAAATGAGAAAAACTTTTGTGTCACTACTAACTTGAAAAAGTATAACAGTTTTATACAACTCAGAATGAAACTTTGAGTCATTTATAATTACGCTTATTTATATTTATGTCACGAGATTATTATTGCCATTCACTAATATTAAGCGTTGCCGAAATATGGCAACTTCGCGGACATTGAGGCGAGATGGGTTTTTTTTAGATGTTAACAAATGTTTAGTTTGCGTTGATCCGTTGTTAGAAATGGTTTATCTTGGTGCTCGATAGCCAATCAGAAAATGACGTTGAAGTTTGCATCGTTGGAACGCAACGAAAATGAATTCTTTTCAATTGTTCGAATTTCTCTTGGTTCTGAAAATCACTCAAACGTTTTTACGTATTCTTATTGTAGATTTACGAGCTCAAATTGCAAAAAAAACAAAGGCTTCGGTAAAGCATAAAAATAACGATATGAAAAACGAACAAAAAATCGTTGCATTCCGACGATAGAAACTTCGTCATAAAAAAAATTACATCACCCGTAGCGTGAACGTCTAGCGAATCTTTCGTATTTTATGGTGAAAAAAAAAATTCAAAAATTTGTAAGGTCTCAGTATAGTCTAGACAATAATAATAATTATATATATATATATATATAATATATATATATATATATATATATATATATATATATATATAATTAATCTTGGATTGTTGCTAGCGCTCCAGCATCCTCAAAAGGCGAACATTTTATTTTTCGAACTTTTTTGCCACTTTTTCTGAATCGCCAAAAACGCGAAATTTTAAGCAGCCGTAGCGTCGGTCTTATCTGAGGTGCAATGACGTATTGTGAGGGTTGTAAAAAGGATTTTGGATGGTCCGACTTTGAAATTCTGCCAAACATCTAATAATCATCCGAACTCCATAAATCGAAAAAGATTTCAAAGAGGAAACGATAACGACGAGAGTGAGCAAAGTGGGGAGTTCTAAATCGAAGCAAAAGAGAAATTATCGACTATTCAGTGAAGGAAGTTTTTTCTTGCCGAGGAGCGAAAAAATGTCGTTTTTCAATATTTTCCTTTACATGTCCCTATCGATCATTGATTTCTTCCAAAACTCCACAATTTTCATTAAAAATCGTTGAAAATGCGTGTAGTGTGCTTTATCCCCTTAAATTTTTCTATCCGGCAATGCAAAGATACGTAAACATTAATCTTATCTGCTCTTCAAAGTGTTAGCCGTTTCGGTCAATTTAATGCACCCAAGAATAGGAGCTATAGGTATAAGTGACATTCTTTCTAGCGACTGACATTGTTACGACGACCGGACGCATGTCATTCTTATAATCGCTCTACCCCCTCCCCCGTTCCTCCCGGACCTCCCTTGTTTCGGACACGAATAAATTTATTTCAAGCTGCGCGTTATTCCGATACGAGACCTGTCTTGATGTGGAGAAACGAGACGGAGCGGCCAGAGAGTAGTGAAGAGGGATCGCGTGGGGGGCGGCGGAGGGAGTGATTTATCATCGATAGAACGGAGCGAACCGGTCAGTTTAACAGGCCGTAACCGAGATCGTTAAGATATTCGATCCGTGCATACTCAATGTCTATTATCATAGTTATTATTCTGGATGACAGGTGCAACTGCTTTTGTGTACGGTTGATCGGGACCTCAATGCTATATTTCCCGATGCAAAGAGACGTCGGGACGTTTTATCGTTTTTCATTCCGCTCGTTTCGTGTCCTCCGTTTTCCCTCGGATAATTTCTGTTTTGTTTATTCATTTATTTATTTATTTATGAGCATATGTTTTACCTTTGCAACCCCCATTGGTCTTCGACTCGTCGAAGGGCGGCCCGACCAAGAGACGGAGAGAGACAGCACCGGGGACACACCGTGAAATCCGACCTCGACCGACAACTATCGAATTACCGGTGATCGTCTTACGATGGAGCACAATATTTCGCGAGAATGCCCATCCTTCGACATTGCAGCCCTTTTTTCCTTTCTGCTCTCTCTCTCTCTCTCTCTCT